>CM063508.1:16531055-16538555 GCA_032207245.1 Pardosa pseudoannulata
CCATTAAAAAATAAGCCAAGTTCAATGTTGTAGAACTTTAAATTTATTGAGGCTAAATTTGTGATGAAAGTCTTTACAAGGCAAGAGCTTTGCATCGAATGCTATAAGAAAAATGCATCGTTTAAAATGTCGCACCCCAAAGCGTGTAATCACATGAATTTTATTTTCAAGATAAACAGATTACTCAGCGTTTTTTGGGAGTTAGGAATAGACTTTGATCATTTAAGTCTACTGGAAGAGTCAAAGGCAGTAATTTAGTTATTGGAGGAGTGAAATTGTTTTTCTCTGATAGCTGGAAGATGAGGCCAGTGGATAGAAAATTAGCCTTTGTTATAGCATTAGTTTTGAGATATGTGTAAAAAGTATTTAAGTCGGCGAACATTCCTTTTAATCTGGCATTTTATGACTGGGAAATTAGGTATTAAGGAATGAGAAGGGGAATAAATGAGAATTTTAGATAATTTAGGTGTAGTAAGTTTGACACATTACACACACATAAACACTCATATATACAACATTTAACTTAACGTATATTCACATGCAACAATTTTATTATAACCGCTAATCACATTTTTATCATAATAACTATCGGATAGGCATGTGGGGAGGTGTTGGTCTGATACTCCCACGAAACTGTGCAGCAGGTAATAAAAATTCAGAGCTTAAAACGAACAAGCATTTTATTACGAAAAAAAAAACAGATCAAACTTTAACACATCTCGTTATATACACAACGCATTAGACTGCAAGAGAATAAAATGAATTCTTCTGTCGCCGTTGCCACAACATTTATTCTACAAAAGATAAATGAATAATTAACGAGAACAGTTTGCATAAAAAACTTGAAATTAGGATTAAAGTTAAGTTAGGATTAAAGTTAATCGGAATGCATCTTTGTTGGCACCACAGGCAGTTGTATGAAATGAAGTGTAGAAATGCATAAAGTTTATAAAGAAATTCACGAATTTTTTTCTACTTAATGAAGTACAGAAATTGTGTGAAATTGAAATTGGCTTTAAGCAGTAGATTATCCCTTGTAAAAGAAATGTTTAACATCTCACTAACAATCAACTAATGTATACTGATCTACTCAGTGGCGTACGCAGAATTTTTTCAAGGGGGGTGGTTCATAATTTTCAAGGGGGGGGGGTCATAATGCTAAAAAATAATATCCTGCATAATTTCTACTAAAATTTTTATTTTTGCCATTTTGTCTGAGCTCAAGGGGGGTGTTTAAACCCCTAACACCCCTTGCTTACGCCCCTGGATCTACTATTTAATAAAATGCATAATCAATCACAACATTTTTATATTTGTGATTAATATAGTGTAGCATAAAGGTTTAGTTTGGTTTGTAGCACTACGGTATCCTTTTTTTGCAACACGAGGGCTAATAGACCGGGGCCTATTGCTTAAAGCCGATTCCGAAAGGCCACGAAAATCCCTGCTACTATGGGGTTCGAACTCACGAACTCCTGTACCGAAGATTAGCGCTTAAAACATTTGAGCATCATTCGTGAGTGTAACATAAAGCTGGGAACAGTATAAATAATTATAAATGTCAATATGAAATACATATTAGAATTTAATTTGAAGTCTTTTATCGTTCGAATATTTTTTTTCTTTTTAATCTGTGACGATTTAAAGTCCTGTTTTCGATAAAAACTTATAATTCTATAAATCAGCATGCAGCGAAAGGTTATTCACAACATATATTATCTATCAAGGGAATATTTACGCACGTCTTCATGTAATTTCAATTCGAAATTATTCGAATACGATTAATTAAATTTCCTTCACTCAACTTAACTCACATTATGCATTTTCTTTCTTAAATACCATAAAAGGATAAAGTGAAAAAAATTCTCCGAAACATTTTAATTTGCATACTTTTTTTCTAAGAAACCATATTCAGAAGTCAAAGAAAAAGAAGCTACACGGAGATAGTATTAAATGTACTTCCAGATTTCCATATGTTTCTTATCCTCCACGGTGGTTGGAAATTAGAATATGAAAGAACGGGAGAAGCAATGAAGAATCAGGTTTAACTCGTTAATATTCAGGAACTGCAGAGCATGGAAGCGAAGGTCTCTTTTGAAGCTAAAGGAAGCAGATTATAATTCTTGAGGATTTAAAGTGATTCACGTTTCAGGTACTGAATCGATACGATTTTTAATTTAAAATAAACTCTGGAACTTAATAAGAGAATATTGAATTTTCTCTTATTTGAAATTTGTATTACCAAATTTTTCTTTTAAAGATTTTTTTCAGGATCGAAGCCTGTCGAATGAAATTTCTTCAAGAAGAAATATATGAAAGAGAAAAACATTTTTTTTTTCATTTGGCATCTTTGTATGCATTATGAACATGCTAAATAAGTTTAGTTGTTTAAGCGACAATAGGTGAAGCAATAAAGGTTGCTACCATATTGCGGTCGAGATATGTCACAGGTGGCATCCGCATCATAATGACGTCAGGAATCACCAAATAGGGGAATTTGGTACCATAAATTTCCCCTCTCTGACATCATCATGACGCAGAAATTACTTGTGACATGCCTAGTCTGTAATATAGCATAACTGAACAACTGTCGCAAAAAAGTCTGAGTAAAGAAAAGCTATATAAATAGGTGCTTCAAAAAGTAACGTTTATATATATGTATATGTATATATATATATATATATATATATATATATATATATATATATATATATATATATATATGTGTGTGTGTGTGTGTGTGTAAAAAAAGAACTTGACCAGGAAGCTAATGTAGGCATTTTGTATAAAACCCCTAAGACACCCCGAGAAAATTCTCAGGGGTTTTTAAATCTTGAGTCAAGGGCAAAAATTCTCGCGTCCTTTTGCTTTCCCCTTTTAAACCCCTACCTAAATTGACCTCTGGGGCTACAGTTTACACCCTCAAAGAAGGGATATAACCAATTATAACTCTACATTTCCCTAGCTGACAATTTAGGAAATTTCCAAACAAAAAGGAGATGCACGCTACCGGACGCAGATTTTTCTAGAGATTTTCCCACAGATTTTGACTGAGATGTTGACCCAGGTATTAAGGGCCTTTTACTTATAACTTCATGCTAGCTGGCCCCTCAGTTTGTCCTTTCCCTATAATGAATTGGGAATCCGTCTTCCAACGTTCTGTTAATAAACGTCTTTAACTAAAATGGTGTCATTTTTATGGGCCAGGACTGCAACCATCCATCGTGATGTCCGTCTTATTACACACACACATACAGCATTTTACACACATACAGCATTTTAAAAATATGTGGACTTTATAAATCCTGCCTACTAATTTATAAAGTCCACATAATTTAAAGATGCTGTAGTTATCACTGTAAAGCAATTATTAAATGTAATTGCCGAGTAGATTGATGCAGACGTTCACTTACAAAAACATCTTTTATTTAGAACATGACATTAAACACACAAATCCCCATAGGGATAAAGAACACAAAACACAGAAATATTTTGATGATATTGCTTGCATTGCGATCTTAAAGCAAAAAGCCAAGAAATCTTTGTGCCAGTCCTTTTATTAACTATTGGAAGGGGTTGACTGCAGACCAATCACGTCATTTTAATTACTTCTAGTTTATTCTAGCAGATATAGTGCCTCCACAATGCTCGGGATATATATATATATATATATATATATATATATATATATATATATATATATATATATATATATATATATATATATATATATATAACACTCACTTCCAAAAGTTAAGCATGAAGATGAAAATGCTGTTTTCCGGAAGCCAATCGGAATTGAAGGGGATGCAATTCGCTGCAGAGGTAGATGGAAGTATGAAAATATATTGGCACGGTCTATAACAGATGTTGCTTTTTTCTTCGGCGTTCATCATTCTGTAATTTCTCGTATGTGGAAACAATTCGAAACCACACAGACAGTTGTCCGAAGACCCGTAGACGGTCCCCCAAGGGTTAGATCGATATATTGCTATTTTAGCCAAGCGGAATCGCAGAGTGACCTCTACACGTTTGATATCTATGGTTATAGCTTCTATTGGTAAGGCGATATCTGCAGCTACTGTACGCCGAAGATTACATACAAGTGGACCGTACGTCCGGGTACCTCGAATTTGTATTTTTCTATTCGCCAATTCGTACAAGAGGAGCATGATTAAAATGGTGTCGGTGACATATCAATTGAACTGTGTCTGAGTGGGGCAATGTCATGTTTACTGATGAGTCAAGATTTTGCTCTGGAGCCGCCAGACGACAAGAGTATAAAGATATGACATGAACATGGAACACTCAATCAGCCCCTCTAAAACACCCAACATCACGCATTTCAAGACGGAAGCATTATGGTGTGGGCAGGGATTTTATTAGGATACAGCCTGCATATCTTTAAAAGGGGTTTTCTGACGGCTGTACGGTATCGAGATGAAGACTTATAACCCACTGTCAGATTTTACGCTTAAGCAGTTGGCCCTAATTTTGTTTTAATGGACGATAACGCCCGTCCCCATAGAGATGACATCGTCGATGACTACCTGGAGAGTGAAGGGATTGGGCGTATGGCATGGCCAGCATATTCGTCCGACTTTAATACTATTAAAAATCTTTGAAATGTTCTCGGCCTTGCTGTATCTTCACGTTTCCCACCTCCAGCCACTCTTATTGCGCTCGAAACTGCTCTACAAAAAGAATGGCGATTGCTTAATTCTGCGGTGGTTGACCATCTTATTGAAAGTATAATGACAAGGTTTAAACTTTGTATACAGATGAGGAGGAAATCACATACCCTATTAATGTCCTTTTTTTCATTTTATGCTGTTTATTTTCACTTTATACTTAATTCTGTTTAAGAGTCCAGTATGTCATTATCTGATAACTTACAAAAATTTAATATTCTTTTCATTTCTGTAAATAATTATTGATTTTGTTTTATGCATAAATATATATGCTACTTTCCTGCCAAATTTTGTTAATCAAAGCAGTATTTGTTGATTTTTTTGCATTTTACATCTTCGTGCTTAAATTTTGGAAGTGAGTGCATATATATAATGATGGAAAAAGCGAATCCATATTTATAAGGGAAAACCCCTTTATCTGATTTATATCTATGTCTATATGAATGCAAAGTAATGCTAAATTTATCAATCTCTTGTGATGCGAAGAAATATTTTTATTGTTCTCACTGTTGTAAACTATCTTTCAACTCTTGCAGTGGAAACTAGTTATTTACACAAATTTTAATAATTTTTAAAAGTCGTGTAATACATACATGGAAAATATTTGAGAGGGTTCAAACCAATTCCTTTCTAAAAACGTCCTTGAGGCTAGTAATGATAGCATAAATCTCTTATGCAACGTGCAAGATTATAAATAAAACGAAATAAGATCTGAAATCGAAAATATTTTCCTCTAGTGGAAAGAACACGTGCAAATGTGTCCTTTAAGGTGGTGAATGAACACATTAACTGACGTTATCTTGCATTCAAGATCTTTTCCTGAAGAGAATAAAATGACGCAAGGTAACGCAGAGAATATTTTTAGTGTTGCAACAAGTGAACAAATATGTTCTCTGAGAAGACTTTCAGTCTTTTCCTTTCGCTTCTCTTTTGTTGTTTTTTTCTATGTGTAGATGGAAATGTAAAAAAGGGCTGTATGTTATGAGTACAACACACATGTAAATGCGATAATTAAAGAAAAATGAATACTCCTTAAAAATGGTACTTTCAGAATTACATAAGAGTCAAAGTGAATAAGTACACTGAATAGAATATTAAAAATATGGGAGCAGCTATTCAAAATCGTAAGCTGGATGCTTTACTTCCATTAGACCTAAAACAAAAGTGGTATATATTAAAATTATCTTTGAGAATCGTACTAAAGGCTTTGTAATTCAAAAATTTGTTTGGATTTTTTTAAATGTAAATAAAATGTACAAAAAAATAAATGTTTTTCCTTTTATAGTAATTTTGTTAAATTTCGATGCAGTTCACGCTTTATTATTGTTTATATTTTAAATTACACATAAATGGGGGCATCAAAGTCTTAAATTCTTAGTACTTCTAAATTTTTTGTTACGGCTGCATATTATGATTAAAACATTAGAGGAGACCGGGGCACCTTGGGACACTTTTCAGTTAAACATTTTTATGAAATTTTTTTAAAGCTAATTGAAAAAAATAAGTAGGCATGCATATATTGTCATTATATCTGCTTCTTATAAACATTAAACCTACTTAATATCTCATTTAGTTAAAGAGTAATAAAAGAAATAAAATACCTTTCCAATGTCCCAACCTGTCCCACTGTATAGGGTAGGTTGGGACACTAAACAACAAATACAAAATACTGTTCAAATTATTTTTATTAACTGTTATAAAACAGAAATAGCTGAAAATTGTTCAAGTTAATACATTTTGTAACAAATCTTATATCTGAAGCTGATTCAAGCATATTAGCATTTACAGCAGAATACTTTCTGTTTGTTTTTCTTGTTCTCACCATTTTTTTCTGAAAAAAAAAGGATTAATAAATTATTATTTTGACATGTTAAATCAATTAAAAATTCGGCACCAAAATATTAATTATTTTGCTTGAATTGATATTTGTTTACACTTTTTAAAATGTCCCAAGGTGCCCCATATTACATAGTATCTTTTGGTAACTACTATACAGTTAGGCTTAACAATACAATTTATTTATTAGCATAGAAATAATAATAAATGAATTTTCTTTCATAATAATACACTTTTTTTTAAATATTTTAATTTTTTTTTCAAAAAAAATTACTTTTTAAAATGCACATTGATGTAATTTTGGGTTATTCAAAACAAAGAAAATGAAATTGTTCCTTACCTATAAGCACTATTTTCATCAAAATTCTTTGAGAAGGGAAGAGGAAGGCCATCTATCAATACACATGAGAACTAATTCCTGGTTGCAAATTAAAGCCTGAAAATAAAGGTGTCCCAAGGTGGGCTATGTCCCAAGGTGCCCCACTCTCCATCATATTAAAATGCGATATTTAAAGCAAAAGGAATACATCTTAAAAATGGTACTTGCAGTATTACATAAGAGTCAAAACTAAAATGACTAAAATAAGTACATTAAATAGTATATCAAAAATATGGAAGCAACTTTTTGAATTACAAAGCTCAATTATCTTAAATCTATAAGACCTAAAAAAAAGTGCTATACATTAAAATTGCTTTAGTAATTTGTTAAATTTGTAATTCATGATTATTTAATTATTTAAATTACAATAAATGGGGCATCAAAGTCTTAAATTTTGCTTAGGACTTCTAAATTTCTTGTTTATATATTATATTAAAACACATATATGAAAATGTCTAAGTGAAAAGTACCTTTAAAAATAGTTTTACATGAGTCAAAAGTAAAAAGTAGTAAAATACATTAAATAGTATATAAAAAATATGGAAGTGTTTCAAACGTAAGCTGGATTCTTTACAACAAGTAAAACTAAATTCA
>CM063508.1:16543555-16561055 GCA_032207245.1 Pardosa pseudoannulata
CATTAAAACTCCACATGCTATACCTGAAAGAAAAAATTAAAAATTGCCAAAGACTACTCTTTTATTTCCTTCTGAACTACTCCAGCAACCCTAAACTTTTTCCATTATCCTGTGCTGATGCTTTCGTTCCATGGTCCTGTGTACAATGCGTCCTTTCCCGGCTCTGTCCAGAATTACCGAGACTTCAAGAATGGTAATGAATTACCTCCTGGAGACCAATAACAACTCTCCAAAACTTGGTGAAGTTTAAGTGCAATTGTTTTCACACCACACGCTTCCTGGAGTCCCGAAAAAATACTTGGGCATGCAACCCACAACGTGCGAGTACGGCGAGCAGATCAGTTTCGCAAACCTTATGTCAAACATAGCTGCACTCTAACAAGTATATAATTAATTAACTCATATCAGAACCCATAGTACTCAATATGTTAAATAAATATATTAAAGAAATGTTTTGAATAGATATTAAATACATAGCTATATACTTTGACTTTTAAATGCCCCCTTCATTGTTTATTTATGACAGCATTTATAAAAATATCTCCTGCGCTAAAACTCACATAAACTAAATAGTACCACAGCAATAAAGTCATAAAAATGCATCAAATATACATTTTCAATAAAAGGCAGATATATGCCAGGTGAATTTCTTTTTCTTTTCATGAGCTGGATCGTATTCCTTCGATATGACTCCTTAGCCATTTTGACATGAAACAAGTGGATGTCTTGTATGCTTGTTTTTTTTTCTCTGCATTCATAAGAGAAATAATCCTTTAAGGATTTTCATTTTGGAATGTAGAATAATTTGAGCACTTTTAACAATTTTCAGTGATTTATGTCACAATTCCATAGATATGAGTAGCTGAATTCTTGAAGCTCGTCATCTTTATAGTATCTTATGCTTTTAATAATTTTAAAACTATTTAATTATAAAAATATACTAAAAAGGTTTTAGGCAAGTTATTTTAGGATGAGTTGCTACTTTCTTCGATATGTTTTTCCTGAGCATTTTGATATGATATAAGTAGATACCTTGTATGTGTATATTTTTTCTCTCCTTTATTAGAAAAATAAACTTTTTAAATATTTTCATTACGGTTGTAGACAATTTAGGCCACTTTTAATATTCTTCAGTGATTTGCGTCATAATCTCATAGCTATAAGCTTTTTAGTCATGGAGTGACACAACTTTTTAGTATCTTATGATTTTAATATGTCTCAATCTATTAAATTATAAAGATATATTGCAAAGGTTTTAAGTAAGTTCTTTTATGATGAGTTGTAACGTTCTCCTTTGATATGAGTTCTTAGCCATTTTGACATGAAACATGCTTTTTTTTCTCTCCATTACAAGAAAATTAATCCTTTAAGGATTTTCCTTTTGAATGTAGAATACTTTGAGCACTTTTAACAATTTTCAGTGATTTATGTCACAATTCCATAGATATGAGCACAGTTTAATTCTTGAAGTTGGACAACTTTATAGTATCTTATGCTTTTAATAATTTTAAAACTATTTAATTATAAAAAAATACAATAAAAGGTTTTAGGCAAGTTATTTTAGGATGAGTTTACAACTTTCTTCGATATGTTTTCCTAAGCATTTTGATATGAAATATAAGTAGATACGTTGTATGTGTATTTTTTTCTCCTTTATTAGAAAAAATAAACTATTTTAAATATTTTCATTACGGTTGTAGACAATTTAGGCCACTTTTAATATTCTTCAGTGATTTGCGTCATAATCTGGTAGCTATAAGCTTTTTAGTCATGGAGTGACACAACTTTTTAGTATCTTATGATTTTAATATGTCTCAATCTATTAAATTATAAAGATATATTGCAAAGGTTTTAAGTAAGTTCTTTTATGATGAGTTGTAACGTTCTCCTTTGATATGAGTTCTTAGCCATTTTGACATGAAACATGCTTGTTTTTTTTTTTCTCTCCATTACAAGAAAATAATCCTTTAAGGTTTTTCCTTTTGTATGTAGAATAACTTGAGCACTTTTAACAATTTTTCAGTGATTTATGTCACAATTCCATAGATATGAACAGTTTAATTCATGAAGTTGGACAACTTTATAGTATCTTATGATTTTAATATTTTTAAAACTATTTAATTATAAAAATTATACTAAAAGGTTTTAGGTAAGTTATTTTCGGAAGAGTTACAACTTTCTTCGATATGTTTTCCTAAGCATTTTGATATGAAATAAGTAGATATTATGTAGAAATTATTTTTTCTCTCCATTATTAGAAAAATTTTTTTTTTAATATTTTCATTACGGTTGTAGACAATTTAAGTCACTTTTAATATTCTTCAGTGATTTGCTTCCTAATTTCACATATATAAGCTTTTTAGTTATGAAGTGACATAACTTTTTAGTATCTTATGATTATAATATGTCTTATGAGTATAATATGTATTTATTATAAATACATACTACAAAGGTTTTACGTAAATTTGAAATACAAGAAAAAGATAAAAGAATTTATGCTACGATGTTTACTTTTTATCCTCCTAGGTTGCATTAGATTGTTTATTTTCTAATAATATATTTGACTAGCATACAACCCGTCATTTGACGGGATCAGTAAAATTTTTTATTTTCCAGCATTGCAAAGTACCCTATGAGGCAGTTAAAAAAATGGTTTGTTTTTTGGCTGAGAATTATCTTGCAACAAAAAATAATCGATTATTAAATTTAAAATTATCACATATGCATAATTTATTATTTAAGAGAAATATAAAAGAAAATTATTGATTTAATACCTAATTTCAGTCATAAAACGTATGAAAATAATGTAAAATATTTAAATAATTTAAAATAAGAAATGATTAAAAGAGATTTTAAAGGAAGGGCATAAAAAAATGCTCGATAAAATGTTATTTTTACCTATTTATTATGGGATAAATTGATAAATTCAATAGCCTGCTCTTAAGGAAAACAGCGCTTGAAATAATGGCCTCAACGTTGATAAGGGGGAGAAGGGGTAGATTTCGAAAGTTTTAAAGGCAAAAGTATTGTTTGCTGTGAAATGAAGCCTATTTATGCCAATTTATTTTAGTGTCAGATCGTTAGTTTAAGGAGAAGATAAAGTTTTCTCGCTTTGAATTTTGCTAACCCTACCTCATCAAGAATCCAATATGGATGCTTCTATCCATTCCAGGTAAAACCTCTTCATAAATTCAATGACAGATTGACAGATAACTGAGGTTATTATTATATAGGGAAGGCTTTCATAATTGACGTAAAAAATAAATACGATTATTATCTAATACTCTACTACATTTTATCTGAGAATTTATTTTACATTTATATATAGTGTTTAATTACGTAAAAAAAAATAATTATCAGTTTAAACAGTTTGAAGATGTCTAAAATTCAAAATTTTTAGATGACCTCGATATATATATATATATATATATATATATATATATATATATATATATAATAAATTTTTATAAAACTGTTAGACAAGGAGAAAGCTAAACAGCTAGAAGTAATAAAAGTGCAGTCGGCCGACATTAAAGAGAAAGGCACAAGTCTAATTAAAACTTTATACTCACTGTACGTCAACGACAGACGAAGGAAAAACACAAAAATCACTCTTCTCGAACAGAGGTGCACCCAAGAGCGAAGACAGAAAGAATTTTCCCACGGTAAAAGAATTACTCAGATAATTAAGTGTAAGATCAGGAAAAACGCAGAGCCATTTGTCGGTGACAGCTGGGAAACTCGTTGAATAGACAGAAAATGTACATCTATAGGATAGTTTTTTAACCTTTTTGGCACAATGGACGACTTTAAAAATTTTTATGTCACGACCTCTGAAAAAAATTGCTTAAAATCATTTAAGATTTAAAAAAAAATTTTATATTTAAATTTAATTATTTTAATATTAAACAACACCCAGCTCATATGGCTTACACAATACATATACACAAATATACAATATATTTTACAAATCCAGTTTGCAGTTAAGAGTCAGATTTCTAAAACTGGTCTTAAACAATAGTTAGGTTTAACAGTCAACCATCAAACACTGCGGCTTGGCTAGCGTTCACACTGACAATTGAGATGATCTAAGGGTTTTCATACAGCAATTTGCCAAACTTTTCCATACTCCTTACATTTAAGCTTAATGAGAGTTATTAAATTCATATGCCTGTATGTATTAAAAATATTTTCTTTTCATACCCCATAAATTTACATTTTAGGTTTTCACAAAATATCAAATAAACAAATATATGTTTTATAAAAAAAACAATTTTATATGTTGGAATCATTTTTTTTTAACTATTTTATGAATATCATCTTTTTTTTCTATATATGTGAATATCATTTTTTCTGTTTTTTTATAAAATATAATATTTATAATAAATATATATATAATATTTATTTATATATGTCATTTAAAAATGGGGTGAGAATTAAAATTATAATAAAAAATGAAGATAAGAAACAAATAGAAAAGATAAAAGGAAACAAAAAAGAATTTTTTATAGGATAAGATTATTATACCTATACACCAAAAATGATTCAATCTTTAATAACACATTTTTTCTATCTTATATTCTTAAAATTGCTTCACACACAAAATTATTTTTGCTTAGTAAAATTTCTATAATATATTTTAAGTAATTATTTTTAACATATATATATAACTATAAAAAAAATTATATCTCACACATTTTTTAAAAATCATGTACGTGTTTTTCTGATAATGTCCAAATGATGCTAAAAATTAACATTGTGGTTCACACAAACAAATTCATTTCTTTAAGATTAAGAGTTATAATTAAAAATGTTAGAATATTAACTCGTAATAAAAAAGACACACCCTCGAGCTGAATATATATATATAAAATAAATATAGGTTTGCTTATACACGACAAAAAAGACATTTATGAGTAACTCGGGTTGATAACATATTCCATTTGTCGAGGCAAATAATGAAATATATAAGTTATCTAAATGGCATAGCTATGTCAGAAGATATATAAAGAAATTTTTATATATAAATATAATGTGTCTTATGTAAATATATATATATATATATATATGTGTAATATGGGCGAGACTATTAAAATATATACACAGTTTATTTCTAAAGAAACATGAATATACAATAAACACTTTTACAACTTCATGCACATAGACAATGGATGAATGCGCTTTTCAAATAGGGATTCCTCAGGTAAAGAGACTACGAATAATTCCTAAGCAAATAGATCACGGGGTAAAAAACCCATGCTTAAAAGAACACGCTAACTATTGGCAAAAGTAGTACAGACAGAGGCTGAATTAAGTTAGCTATGGAAAAATCAGAATTACAAAAGACTTACTTTTAACAAAAGTTATTAAATTAATATTAAAAATACGTAAATAAATATTAATATATATATAATACACAACACACACATAAAAATAATAAAAATATATATATATATATATATATATATATTTATACATTTGCATTTTATTTTTATTTTGTATTCAGTAAGTAATTTTAATGTTGGGTTTTATACTTTATACAAATAAACATGTTTCGTTAGAGATAGGTTTTCTACAAGTGACAGGCCTATCTCAAGTATGCTAGTTACACTTTATTCTGCTTGAATAACGAGTAAAAAACTGGTAGAAACCATTTAAAGCGTAAGTTAAAAAAAGCGTAAACTCATACAGTATTTCCTCTGGGGCGTGTATTTTTCAAGTTTCCAGCTCACCTGTGTCTCATATACTGCCCTAATATATTATTTAGCAGAATTTATATCCGTTCTTTTAGAAAATGATACCGTGAATTTCATTTCTTCATTCCATGGTCTGGGAGTCGGTTGCGACTTTCCCATTTATTTATTAAAAGTTGGCGGTAACGGTAAGATATTTTCGAATCAGAAAATCATGAAAAAAAATTGAGAAAATTACTTTTTGATAATACGGTTTTATACAAGGCTGGTAGACTATATTTATTTAATGCAGAAACTTAATTGTAGCATTTTAATTTGTAATCATAGAGCCCCAACAAAAAATAGACTTATAAAGTATTCTGCAGAATACCTTGTTCTTCTGAGAAATTGTTATATGCTCTATACTGAAAATTGAGCCCCGGTAGCTCAGTTGGCAAAGGCGATGATCTCGTAACTGAAAGGTTATGGATTCGGAACCCGAGCCGGCCTATGATCCTCCGTGTTCGTTAAAGGTGACTGGGGCAAGTAAAATAGGTTCGTGGTCACAATGTCCTCCAAGTTCTCAGTTAATAATACCTCTGGGGGTAGCAGGTCAAGTCTGTGGGTCTTCTGCTTGGTCCCTGATTCAAAATTACGAGGACCTACTTGAACGAAGTCATTCTTTCACCTTAATGGTGCTCATTAAAACGAAAGGCACAACTCTTGGCCTTAATACGAGAGCCTGCAGGCTCAAGTAGTATTTGATTTGTTCAAGTGGCATGAGAAACAATAACTACAACAATATTGAAAATTGAACAGTTGACATTGTGCCAAGCCGCACATACTTCCCTACGGGATCTGATGTGAACAGAACAACTTCCTTGTTGGTCTAATAGAATGTACACAGTTTTTCTGTACATTTAAGTTTATTTTATTTGAACTTAAGATACTTAAAAATACACAAAAAAGATCAAAGGACTGTACTTATACGACTCATAGTTTTCAAGAAAAATGCTAAAAAAATATGCATGACGTCATATTCAGTTTACGCAAAAACCTTTATTCGAAATATGAACATCGTTACTCGCGTGGAGTCACGTTTTTTCATGGCCACCACGATCTACAGATCGATTTAAATTTTTTGGTGTGGATCTAACTAAAGAAATTGATTTATTGAGACCCAAGTCACTTGGGAAATAGACTAAGTTGCTCGTCTCGACGGTGCGTGTAACTTTAGTGGACACTACGAGGCTGGAACGTGTGCAGTCAACTATTCCAAGACTCGTGCATGAATAGCATCATATGCGTATGGAAAACTTCGAACATCTTTCAATTTTAAATTATTCAAATACCGATATTCATATTTCTAATAAAGGTTTTTTTTTCGTAAGCCTGAGATAAAGTCATACGATTTCTGTCACATTTTTTTTCGGAAACGTACGGTTCTTTGGGTACTTTTTATGTATTCCAAACAACGAATCTGGCTGTATAGAGCAGAGGTGGGCAAAAGCCGACCCGCGGGCCGGTCCGGCCCTTTTGCTTACTTTATCCGGCCCGTTGAAAAATCGTGCATGCAATTTTTTTAATCTCTTATATGCGATTTTGTTGAAATCAACAGTATTTGTATGCGTAGTGTACATATAAATAATGAAAAATATATAAATAATAGAGAGTATTATAATTTGAACAGCTGTAACCATATCCCTACTTTAATGTATGCAACATACATACTCTCATAAAGCGTGTGGTCGGCTTACTGTGTAACGTATTAAGGGGTATCGTAGAAGTCGGGCAACTGATTTTACGCGGCACGCAGACATTTATATATACGTTTACTAATACGCTTTCGATAAACAAAATCTCCCACCACTATATTAGTTATATTATTATTATTATTTTCTATATTATTTATCTCGCACTATATTAGTTACAAGTACATAACTGTGATGTGAAAGAAGAATAAAGTCATTGCAATAAAACAAAACACTTATTTTTTTGCTATTTTATAAAGAAACGTATGATAAAGAAACCCCAAAACAGGGAAAAAACTCCACCCAAAACATTCGAGTGTGCACAGCGTACGCTGTACAGTCCTCCGGCCCGGGAGACATTTTGAAAATTTCATTTTGGCCCGAGCTTAAAAGTATTTGCCCACTCCTGGTCTAGAGTTTATCCAATCTTGTTGAGAAGCCCTGTATAATAAAGAAGAATGCCTGTCTGTATCTCTTGCAACTTCGTCTATTATTTTGTTCTGATCTTAAAGAAAATTTTGCTCACTAGACCTGCTTGACTAGAGGAAGCTTGGTGTCAATTTTAAATTTTACAGTCACTTTAATTAACGGAAAAATTAATTAAAATCTTTAGAGCAGTAATTTCTACACCATTTAAAATACATTTTTTTAGAGACGCTTGCTGAAATGATGCACGCTTTGCCGAATGTTTTGGTTCTCGTGTAGCAAAACAATAGACTGCCAAGCGCTTCAAACCAAACGAAACCAAAATCGAGAGTTTCGGATATTCTAAAACTCCCAAATAATCGTTCTAAATGGAAGTTGACTAAAAATATAGACGGAATCATATAGCCCGATTATTTCTCAGTCGCACAGTATAATTTTTCTGAAAACAACAACAACAACAACAACAACCGGATTTTACTATTTACGAGTTTGTTTCGAAAGGTAAATTTTAAAACATCTTTACTTAGCAGATCTTTAAATTTTCCTTGCAACTTTCGCAATTCTTCTATTTGGTAAATTCTTGTATTGTTGAAAAGTCTAGAATTTCCTCTCTAGAACTATGCAATTAAAAAAAGAAATGTATTTTTATAATTCTTTGTCCACGAGTTTTTTTAAACGGATTCAAAATTCAACTTCAACATTTAGTAACTCAAGAAATTTTCCTGCGAAAGATATTTTACAAATGTTTTTCGGTTAAATGTTCATTATCACCTTAAATTGTCCACTCCTTCCAATTAAAACGGGAAAAATATCTTCGCACCATGTCAAGCGAAAACAACCTTTTTTTCTTCTTTAAGTAAGATATTTTGTTTATTTACTTTTCAGACAAACAAACTTAAAACATTTTGTACATTTTGATCAAGTTTAGAGTTAAAAATAACATTTCTCTTGTATGTAAATACATAAGAATATTATTAGACACTCGTAAATTTTTTCATTCATCTACAAACAATATAGTAAACTTTAATCTAAAGAAAATACCAAACTCCATATTTATACGGTTAACGCCGGGCATTAATATCCGTTATACTGATATTTAACGCTTTGTAAAGTTGAAATTTCAATAAAAAATCGAGGTGTATATCTAGATGTTACAACAATCCTAAATACAAAATTTCAACATTCTACGGGTAATTGTTTTTAACTTATGTGAGGCATATATGTACGTACATACAGCTATCACATTGAAATTAGTCTGGCCAAAAGTGATAAAACAGCATACACGTATCAGGGTTTCGCTCATTAAAAGCTAGAGGTGGTGCATTGTTACCACGCTAGATCCCTTATTCAGCGACTTTGGTGACTCCGAAGAATTTTGTCATCAAAAACTTATCTGCCAATGAAACTTCAAGAAGTCTGTAGAATCAGTATTTTCCAGAATGACATAAACTATGAAAGGAAATTGTCTTTCAGTCAGAGTCAGTATTGCTCTTGCCACGATTGATATTGTTGAAATCATTACTTATTTAATTATTAACATTCCAAAGTTATTTTTTGATACCTACTTATACGCATAAAAATTTCCAACATGGTATAAATGAATATTGTCGTTGAAATACGAACACTAAAATTTTTCGCGATTCGAATACTAACTTTATTGTCTCCAAAAAAAGTAAAAATCGGTGAATTGTTTAAAAAAACTCACATGAAATCGTATTAGAAATAAAAGTTTGAGATTTAAAGTGTTATGTAATCAAAATTATGCGTTTAAAACAGGAAGAGAAAATGTATATAAACACGACAGCAATAATAAAAACAACATTTTAACACTCAATAAATATTAGAGTAAAGTCATGATCTTTAGTTTATTTTTCTTTCTCAACAACTAGCATTCTTTTCCTTTAAACAGAAATAAATGCACAGTTTCTTCTTTTTGTTGCTCTTTTCTATTCTTTTTTGTTGGTATCTTACTCCTCGAGCCTTTTTTTTTGGAAGTTGTTGGGTAAAAAATTGCTTATTGTCTCATCAGACACAATTAAAGACAGTCATCGCAAGAAATGCGGAAAAGGCGTTTCTTGGATTAAGTTTCACAACACTGTACTCCATTAACATTAAGTAATTTCCCTTTCTCTGACGAAATAAAAGTAAGAGAGTGAGAGATAACTAGCGCCCATGAGGTTCTAGAAGTTAGAAAGAGTCGTGGATTCACATATTAGATGAAGTAGCTATGTATGTGTACTTTGTATGTGTGTGGCCACGTCTGGGGAAAAACAATATTATCTGTAGTAGAAGTTAGGAAATAATAACTACAGGTGATGAATTAAATGTAAATTTAATTATTTTATATTTTATTTGGTTTAAACCCTCAAGTGTTTAGAATAATGTTATGAGCATGAGAAAATAAAGCAAGCCTAATAATTTTAATTATAGCTTTAGTATTTTTCTATCAAATTAAATCCTAATGTTTGAATAATTTTCAGATTTTAGACCGTACATTTTAAGATGTAGAAAATTTATACACACTGATTGTAAGAGTCGCGTCCGCCTCTATCGGCGGTCGGGGGAACTTTTATTCTTTTGAACAATTGAAAAGGGCAGTATTGTACCAGTAATGGTCTTTTTGAAGCATGGACGATTAAAGGTGTCCAGTGTGCCTTTTTGTCAACGCAACGCCAGAGAAAAGAAATTGTGCTTTGTGTGACCGCTTCGGCTGGGCGCAAAAGGGTGTTTCAGCTACTCCAAGGACAAAGGTTAACAAGGGGGGGGGTGTCGATCTCCCCTAAAACCGAGGTTTCCTGTTTCGAAAAGAAGAAACGGAAGGGGACTCCCGGCTGAACTTTGAAGAGAGCAGGTTGTCTACTAGAGTAATCTCCTCTCTGGACGACTTTACTTATACACTTAAATATTTCTTTAAAAGCTTTTTTTGTTAAATAAATGAACAATTGTTAAGTTTGAAATCATCTACGGCTGATTATTTTGTCTATATACCTGCTCCTTATACGAGACCCATGCGCAGTCATATCTTAGATGACTAAGGTGTGATGGACATCGGACATTTCCAAAAGCGCGACCGCTCAGAGCGTTTACACTGATATTCTACATTTTTAACCCTCTAAGCGGTTTGCACGTACAATTCCGCCAAACCGATGATGTCTTCAAAGTGGTTTTACGTACAATTTTCGACCTCCAAAAACGTTCTGAAAATGGATGTAATGTACATTTCTGCCAGTGTTTCCCCCCATGGAGTTTTGAGATAGGAGGGTCAGGGGGATTGTTTATTAACTGCACCCTTCCTTGACTGAAATTTATTGAAGAATGCATCCCTACTGTCTGAGGCACAAAGACGCTGATAACTTTTCATGGATTTGTAAATTTCTATTTCGAAGTATTTCATTTGCGGTAACAGATGGATCTCTAATTGCACCAGTTAAATATGTTGGATGGCTTTCGTAAAAAAATATAAATAATTCTCTTAAAGTATATTTTTATTTGTACTTTTAGAATCCATTATTTCTTATGCGATGTTCTTCGAGACTTGACGAGCTTTAAATGTATTAAAAATTAACAATCTATAATACCTATTTATATATCTATTTATAACCGGAAGTAAAGGAACAATAACTAGGGTGGGTTTCCCGTATTTCATTCTAGTCGACAAAGGATGAAGTACAAAATCATAGAACGCTTTGGCCACTGACACAATAAATCTTTAACGTATTTTTTGGAGACTTTTTTTCCTCGGTGTGTTCCACTCGGAGGGTTAAGCAAAAGAATATGACACTATGTGAATACATAAATTGCAGTTAAATTAGTTTTCACTCATGTTCTTTCTTCTAGCTATTTCTCATTATTTGATTTTTACCATTAGTAGAACTTTATATTTTCACAAATTGTGCATTAGTAAAGGCATAACTTCTGAAAAGTGTCCTATTTTACCATTTTCGGGAACTAAATGTATTGGTTTGGTAGAGAAAACTTAATAAATGAGCCAGGCTTTATCTTATCAAACGCTGGAAGTGATGCATTCTTGCCATGTTAGATCCCCCCTTCAATGACTCTGGTGACTTTGGCGATTTTTGGCAACAAAAACCTATATGTCAAAGAAATTTCAAGAAGTCTGTAGAATCAGTATTTTCCTGAATGTACTACAGCCATCACAGTGACTATAAAAGTAAATTATCTTTTAGCCGGAGTCAATATAGTTCTAACCGTAACAGAAAGCTTAACTCAGTACGATTGGCCGCATGGAAATACATGAAGCTTTACTCGGGAATCGAACCCAAACACGTCGATTGCGAGCACAGTACGATGACACTTTACAAACTGGGTGGTGCATTTTTTAAAATATAAAATATATAATTATTTAAATACTTTTGTAAGCCATTATGATTTATTGTGTTTCATTTATAATACTAAATAAAGTATATATATGAAATCTGTGCATATTTTCTTTGCTAAGTAACAACATTATTAGTATTTTAAGAAATTTTTCCTGAAAATATGCTAAATCGTTTCACAGTAAAAAAATGTGTTTTGCTATAACAAGAAATGTATTCATTAACTAATGTATGCATATGTTATATATAAATACACTAAAATAAAAATTCTAAAAAAAAATCCTAAATAAATAATTATAAAATTCTGTATTTGAGTACTACTGTTTTTTGTATTAGAGTACTTGAGTAATTTGATATTTGATTAATATTTTGAGTAATACTGTCTCATTTTAATGCATAGCGTCTCATGCCTAGCTTCTTATGCTTTGTTTGAACGAGTTTTCCGTTTGATAGTAAATAGAGGGCAATCTTATAAACAATTTACAAAATTTTGAAAATTTCTATTATTTATGAATATTACATTTGGACCGACACTTTCTGAATTTTCGAACAGCTCATATAAATTTACTTTTTCGGCGGGTACATAGACTAAAATTACGTTAAATTGCTTTATTTATTTATAAAACTCCATTTTACAATACTTATATTATTTGTAATTCCAAATAATTTTTTTACAAAGTTTTTCTTTTTCACAGATGGCATCCTATCATGTTTAAAACGATAGATAATGAAAAATGTGACAAGCTGCTGCTGTATTCAAAGTTGTTTAAACTTGATATTTATTTTATTCCATTCAGTTCATAATCATTTAGATTTAAGACATGCATCGATATGTAATCGGACGAAATCACTCGAGCATTAAAAGATATATTTTAGTAGACAACTCGACTGACGTTGTCCTGTTTTAACGCTGTAAATCCAAAAATTGTAGAATGTATTTAAATTAGTTATAAATTGGACCGTTTTGATGGAAAAGTAAGAAAAAAAATTATTTTATATCACTTGACGCCACCAAGCATACAGTCATCACAAATGTAATTACTTAAATTTAAAATTCCTACTTTTCCTGTACAGGGAATCGATTCTCAGACTTCTTGTCCCGAAGCCTGTTGCGCCAACCACTGCGCCACAGATAATTTGCCATGAAAGGTTTCAAGTGGCATCACAATAATCTCAATAAGAGCGTAATTCTGGATTTTTAATACATTTTTTTTCTATCTGATGAAATTAAGAAACTAAACCATTCTCGAATCAACTTAATTACATAAAATTTCACCAAAATCAGTCGAACCATTTAGAAGGTTTTGGTTTGGTTTGATTTTGGAGTGTTACGGTCTTTTTTTTTTTGAAACACTAGGGCTAATGAGACCGGGACCCACTGCTTAAAGCCGACTCCAAATGGCTACGAACATCCATGCCATAGTGGGATTCGAACCCACGAATTCCGGTTCCGAAGGCCAACACCCTAACCATTCGGACATCGTTCGGCCCAACCGTTATGGAGGAGTTCTATTAGAAACACAACGACAGAAGAATTTTATATATAAAGATAAGCAAATACTGAAATTTCTGGAATTTTACTTGTCGAAAACATCTCTATCCCCCTAATGTAGATCTTAAAACATGTAATTAATTCAGATGAATAAAACTCCATACAGCATGTAATTTCATTAAAACATTTAAATATTTAAAAGCATTTTTTTTATTAAAACAGTAAAACCTCACTTTTGTTTTGATTGCATCTTTAATGAAATACCTCTATTAGCAATTAATTCAAGATCAGTATCTTAGAACAAAATTAAAAGATACTATCTTCCGAAACTTTAAACTTAAAACAAATATCTGTGCATGCATATATATATATATATATATATATACGTTTAAAAAGGGTTGCTTTGAATCTTTAAAAGATTCAGGAGACTTTAATTTACTTTCGTTCAGGAAAAGTCTTATTCTTTTTACTAAACCTAAATACATCAGAATTTTAAACCGAGAGTTCATAATACATTTGCATTATATTATATCCTATTCTCTTGAAAGAATCTAAGATAAATAAATCTATGAAAAAGACATAGGCATTTTAAATGCAAATAATCTCATTTATTTTCCAGAACAGCATGTAAATTTCATTACTTTCTGTGTAAACATACAAAACTCACTTTCTAAAATGGAATTCTATCAAAACACGACGGTCTTATTTGTTTTGTCTTTATATCTAATTTCAACTTTTGCAGATGGCCTTTTCATGATACTGCACGTAAGCTGATGTAAGAATTAAGATGGACCTTATAGAAACATAGTACTGTGTTGCTGCTTTCTTCTATTATAAGATAATTAGCTATTTATATACACATATACATATATATATATATATGTAATATATATATATATATATATGTATATATATACATATATATATATACATATATATATATATATTTATATATATATATTTGTATACATATTTATATATATATATATGTATATATATATTTATATATATTTATATGTATATATTTATATATATATATATATATATATATATATATATATATATATATATATATATATATATATATATATATGTGTGTGTGTGTGTGTGTGTTTGACATTCTTGGAAATAATGTTCAAATAAATTCGGTAATATAGTATGTATGTTCGTGTGTACACTTACACAAGAGTAAGAATGCATGACTACATCTTGTAAACATCCTAGATTTTGAAGTATTCAAGATTTTAAAATGAGAAACCGTGAAAAAAGAGTTTTTCCTATGCAATTGAAAATTTCCAAATAATAAAAAGCACCAAGAAATAGGAGAAAAATATTCCTCTTTATACGGGAAGGAACTAAGTTCTACAGCTGAAGCTTAATAATTTTTTTTTTCCACCGGAAAGAATCTCTCGTAAAGCTCGAACGAAATTCATTTAATATTCAGATATGCACATCTGTGTGTAAATGATCATGCACCTGGGGAAAATTCCGAGGTATTTGATTCAGAAAAATTTACATACAGTCTCTAAGTTGTTTGGATAGAGATCTGCTCTGATGGTAGAATGAAGGAGAAAAATTTCTCTGCAGGGCACGCTTTTAGTATGAACAGCGGTTGAAATTTTGTCGTATCTGGTAAGTTTTTGATGGAGATAAGACGCATGTTATTTTCTTTTTTTGGAGTAGTTTTCAAGCGTTTTTTAAAAAATACTTAGATTTTATTGAGTGATGCCAGATATAAAGATTGAAGTTTAGTGAACGTAGGGGGATGGTTGGATTCGTTTGGTCTTCTACTATGCTAAGACTAGTAAAATCTGGATCTACCCCTTAAAGCCTATTCCGAATTTACCAATATGTTTGCCCACAGCAAAATTCGAACCCGCGAACTCCCAGTCATTGGTCTAAATATTACAAAGCAATTTTTTTATTACAAAGCAATTTTTTACAGTTAAGCTGTAGTATTTAGTCATCATTCATCGAATTTAGTGTGCGTCACAGTGCCGTAGTAGCTCTAGGCAACGATCTAGTTACTGAAAGGTTGAGGCTTCGTGACTGGAGCCGAACTAAGATCCTTGAGTTCGTTCATGATCACAATGTCCTCCAAGTTCTCAATCAATACCTCTGGGGAAGCTGACCAAGCCTGGGGATCTTCCGCTTGGTCCCTGCTTCTAAATTACGAGGACCCAGAGGGGGTAGTGTTACTCTTTTCCGTAGCATACCTTAAGCTACACGGGATACCGGGTGGTGCTAAATGAGTAACAGGTTCGCAGCTTTGTTAAGGTGTTAGGATAATGTCTGTATAGCCTGCTGCATTGGAAAAACCACGACAATTGGTGTGGTTTCATTTGGAGTGCTGCTACAATCTGCTATTTTTCTCACCAATGATACCAGGGCTTACTGCTTAAAGCCGATTCCGGATAGCTACGAACATCTATGCCATCAGCGGGATTCAAACTTGTGATCTTACGTACAGAAGAGCAGCTGTCTACCATTTAGCCATAGTTTGGAAACTAGACAATAAGTCGAAAAATGAACAGAAGATCTCTTCTTCAGCAATTTTTTTCCAATTTCAGACTTTTTATCTACTGGTAATTTTGCAGGTACTAATATCCAGTGTGACTCGTATCGTTACTTCGATAACGAATCTGGGTGATTCCATTTCCAAAAATGTATTCATTCAAAATAAAAAAATAATTTTTTGTTCTCATTTATATGTCTGCTTGGTGAGTAATTTAGAGCTTGAATTTTTTTGTTCTTAGGGCCGATCCCACCAAAGTCGTTTAGCGGCTAACTACGATTAGCCACGATTAACCCTGGCGCCAACCAATGGGGGAACGCAATTCTCCGTTTAAACCAAGATTAATCGCGGATAGCGTTAAACGACTTTGGTGGGATCGGCCCTTAATAGGGGTTAAACAGAGTTTGAAGTGGAGTTGGTAATGAATTAGTGAATGCAAGAAATATTTTAAACTTCTTCACTTGGTCCAATAATAAAACTTGACTTTATGTTTACATTAATATGATTTATTAACAGCTCGACAAATAATCTAGAGATTGTAAATTTCGACTTTTGGTAACGTTGGGGGTAAACGAGGTTTAACTCGAGGTTAGTAATGAATCAATGAATGAAAGAAATATTTTAAACTTCTTCACTTGGTCCAATAATAAAAAACTTTATGTTTCCATTAATATGATTGATTAACTGCTTGATAAATAATTTAGAGATTGAAAATTTCCTCTTTTGTTAACATTGGGGTTAAATGGGGTTTAACTGGAGGTTGGTAATGAATTAGTGAATACAAGAAATATTTTAAATTTCTTCACTTGGTTCAATAATACAACTTGATTTTATGTTTCCATTTATATGATTGATAAACTGCTTGACAAATAATCTAGTGATTGTAAATTTCGACTTTTGTTAACGGTGGGGGTAAACGAGGTTTAACTCGAGGTTAGTAATGAATCAGTGAATGCAAGAAATATTTTAAACTTCTTTCTTGGTCCAAAACTTGACTTTACGTTTCCATTTATATGATTGATTAACTGCTTGACAAATAATCTAGAGATTGTAAATTTCGACTTTTGTTAACGTTGGGGGTAAACGAGGTTTAACTACAGGTTAGTAATGAATCAATGAATTCAAGAAATATTTTAAATTTCTTCACTTGGTCCAATAATAAAAAACTTTATGTTTCCATTAATATGATTGATTAACTGCTTGATAAATAATCTAGAGATTGAAAATTTCCTCTTTTGTTAACATTGGGGTTTAATGGGGTTTAACTGGAGGTTGGTAATGAATTAGTGAATACAAGAAATGTTTTA
>CM063508.1:16563555-16578819 GCA_032207245.1 Pardosa pseudoannulata
TATATAACATATAAGTTAGTATGTTTCAAAAAAACACTGGCAATATATAAAGAGAGAAAAATTAAAGAAGAGAGAGAGAGAGAGAGAGAGAGAGAGAGAGAGAGAGAGAGAGAGAGAGAGAGAGAGAGAGAGAGAGAGAGAGAGAGAGAGAGAGAGATAACAAAAAGCAGCCGATAAAAGGAGACCACAAAAAAGGGATTTTGTTAACTCTATTACAAAGAATGAATTGTAAAAAATGTTCAGTTTCGCTCCTTATTTGTGATGTTGCATTTTGAAAATCTTTATCTATTTATTTCATGATAAGCAATCTGATTAATATTTATCACTGAATCCACTAGACTGCTTTATCTGATTGATAATAATAAATTTCGCTTACTCACTAATGTATTGTCTCAAAATTTTAGTTTGATAAGAAAACCATCAGCTTTAGCGATCAGGAAGCTGTGAGCTTTAAAATTATCATTCCAAAAACTCAGATCTTGCAAATTAGTACGATAACTAATTTTTCGAACCATTTTCACTCCATTTTACGAAAATTCAATCTAGAAAACATATTGAAGAGGAACACTCGCATATTTAGAAGCATAGTATATAAAAAGTTCGATTTTATCTTATCACCATTTTCTTCTTACTGGCACTAGTATTTTAATACATATATTTGCCTAGAAATTGTTTTAAGAATACAAATGAGAAAATATATTTGAACCTCTGATAATTTACTTTGTCTTTCTTGAAAGTGCAGAGCTGAATTTTATATTCTATATTAGTAAGTCTTTTTTTGTAGAATGCGTAGGAGGAGAAATAAGGGAAGCTGATCCTTATTTCTTCTGCTAATCCTTGCTCCTATTTTTACGTTTCATTGCCTATTTTTTTTCATTTTGGAAACAAAAAAATCTGCTGAATTGTTTTCATAGTATAAAATGTTTTCGAGTTCATATCATTTTATTATAATTTTAATATTAAATCTAAACTCCTCTGCACCACAGCTCAACTGGTAGGACGCTATGACTGTGCCAATCTCCGTTTTCGAGACCATGGGTCTTGAGGATTTTTGGTCATTTCTTTTAAATTTAAAGTGTATGAGATCCAATCTGTTACGATACATTTATTTGAAAAAAATTTACTGTATTTGCACTTTTATATTGCATCTTTTGAAAAGAGATATTGTTAATTAGTAATTTTTTATGCATACAAATGCCAGTCATTTGACTCTAAGCTATTAGTCAATTTTAAATCTAAGCTAATAGCCAAGGTGGACAGAGAAATCTGTCCACTTTGGCCTCCGTGCTTCCGAAAACATCATTTGAGGTCGGCAGCGAACCTTAGCATCGAACCTTAGCATTAAAATATTTTTCTTTTTCTGATCTGGCGTCATAGCCTTTTAGAAGCCTGATTCTCCATTACAACAGCCGTTCTAAATCTAAGCCTTTTCAGTTATGGATCCTCAATTCTTTAAGGTATATTTCAACTCCATAAATCTAATTTACTCTTTTTCTGTTGTGAAAAAGTTTAATAATTGTAATCTCTTTAATTATATTTTTCTCATTTCTTCTTTGAACGCGTCCAAGATATCGGATTCTTTGTGCCCTTAGGTATCTCACCATTTCTTTATTTTCTATTAGACTCTAAATATATGTGTTTGTTCTTCTGGTCCAAACAATATTTTCTAATTTTAGTCCGAATATTTTCCTTAATATTTTTGTTTTAAAAATCCTTAGGTATTCTGAGTCTTTACATTTTTTAATAATAATAATAATAATAATAATAATAAATTAATAATAATAAAAAGCCCAATGGTGGGAGTATTGCTGTAAAAGGTTTTAATTCATGTAATGTGTAAGAATTGGGAAACAAAAGTGTAAGCGTCGCGTCCGTCTCTGTCGGTGTTTAAGACGAAAGTTCGTAAAAGCGAACTATTGAGCATTGTAAAACGCCGAACAATTGGAAACAACAGTATTGTGCCAGTAACGGTCTTCTGAACGCTGGGACTGTTGGAAGTGTCAAGCGAGGCGTTTGTGAACGCACCGAAGAAAGGAAAGAGGCTTTGTGTGACCGAGTCGGCCAGGCGCCAAGGGCTTTTCGGCTACCCGAAATACGAAGGTGAAAAGGGGGGGGATCTCCCCTAAAACCGAAGTTTCCTGGGGGAGACGAAAGAAGCGGGCTGAACTTCCATATGAACTCATGTGATGGTAGGTAATTTCTTGGACAGATATAGCCCGACTTTACCGGATGGTTTTGAATGATTTTTTTTCTGTATCGGATGAAATAAGTAACATCCACCAACAACGTTAACTAATGCTTTTCTGTAAGTAAATCAACTTTGTTTTTAAATACTTAAAACATCCACGGAGTCTAATTCTTTGCATTATTAAGACGGATGTATTTCTCTGAACCCATGCTACGTCATATCCAAAATGACTAGAGAATTGATAAGTCAATGGAATTAGAAACTCGCAACCGGTTGATGATCATTGTTTGCAAAAAGGTTTGCTAATGACTTGTAATAAAGAGTTACATTCAGTTACCGTCAGTACCAGAAAGAAGAGACTGACCGAAGAGCGAAAGTGATTCCAGCAACCTTCCCCATCGACCCGGTTGGACGAGTGAGGTTTGCTGCCACCTTTTCCATCATGGAAGACAGTTAAAGTAGTTGTCGTTTTTAGACACCTCAGAGTTAGCAGATATGCAATACAGAGGGGTGTAGAGGAATCATCTGTAGCTGAAGCTGCCTTTCCCCCCTTTTTTTTTTGGCTTCAGACTAGCCTCTTTGCCTGACCTCATAACCTTAGTAGTTAAACAATCACGCGGATTTAAATCTACAATTGATGATGTTCCAGTTTTAAATGAAGTGTTTAAAATAAAGTCAAACTGTATCAAAGGATAAGTCTTCGCTCATTTATATCTGATGTTTAATTTTCTCGAGTTTCTCAACATTCCTGGTTTTTAGCTTTTACACGAGCTATATTGTGTGTGACTGCGTTTTATTTTTCTTTTTCAACCTCTCTCACAACATGGCATAAAATAGCTTAGATGCCAAAAGCCTG
The DNA here is from genome assembly GCA_032207245.1 of Pardosa pseudoannulata. Taxonomy (NCBI): domain Eukaryota; kingdom Metazoa; phylum Arthropoda; class Arachnida; order Araneae; family Lycosidae; genus Pardosa; species Pardosa pseudoannulata. Next base: position 16,566,600 of record CM063508.1, read on the forward strand.
GCATTTCTATGCATAAAAAATTAATAATTAAAGGTTTCTCTTTTTAACATACATAAAGATGCAATTACAGTAAAAGTTTTTAAAACAAAAGTACCTTAACTTATTGCCTCACAGACTTTGTTAAATTTAAAAGAAACGACCAAAAATTTTTTTAAAATTAGTAATAACGGAAAAAAATTCTGAAATAATTATTTCTAATGATGAAATCTTTTTATAAGCTATTTACTCTTTTCAAGAACAAAAGAAGATTCATTTTGTATATAAATTAGTATCGGCGTTTAAATCTGAAGGAAACACTTATTTCAGCTTAAAAAACATAGATTGCATAACAATCTGAAAACTTTAAAAAGAAAAGTCATTATTTATTAATTACGCATAAAGTTCGAACAGAAACTATTAGTTTCAAATCCAGATGTAACCAACAGCGAGTAATTAATAGAAATATGAGCCTTCTTCTTTAATGAATTTATTTTCAGACAACAAAAGCGGAACAGTTTTTAGATGATGCTAATTGCTGTCTGGCCAGAGAACATGTGCAGCCATGAAACTTTTAGCTAATTAATCTTGCTTCAACACGTATCAAATATAAACCTACTTACATCTTGTAAAATCAAGAGATTTCAAAAAGGATTTAGTCTGAGAGTAACTTTCAATTACTAAAAAAACCTTTATGACCTTGATAAAATAATTAACTTTAGAATACTTCAGTAATAAGGAAATAAAATTTTACATTTAAAAGAAAACATAGAAAAAATTAAAATGTCAAATAAAAAAAAAAAATAGAAATAAAAAATGTAGAATTTTGGAATTTTAAATTTGTTTTCAGAATTATTTTGGATTTTTAATTATTTAAGACATACTGAATATCAGCAACTTTCTATAATATATTTTGGTAGGGAGAAATTTAATTTTAGGTTATATTGAATGTTCAACGTAATTACAATTGTCAGTTTTTCTCAAAGGACATTTCTCGAGGTATTAAAATCATTTTATCATTGTATTATCTTATTCTACAAGGAAAATTTAGTTATGAACATAAATGAAATATTTTTAGCAGTTTTTAAAAGCATAATAAAATTCTTTGAATGTTAAAATTGAAAACTATGAATTCTTTACCTGTTTAAAATTCTGTATGATAAATAGGAAAGAAGCAGGGACTTACAATTTAAAAATAATGTCATAAAAACCTTTATGTGGTAATGTTTTTCTCTTTGAATCGATATTGACTAAGAAAACATGAAATATACTTTATATTTAGAATAAAATATTTTTAACGTTTGATAAAAGGCAGTATAACTGCATGTAATTTTCGTTACTTAAAATTTAGCAGGATTTTATACATTAATACTGTGAATTTTAGAGGTATTTAGATCAAATAATACTTAACGATTATATTTACTTGTGTATAACACCTGAAAAATGTGTAATTGTTAAAAATTTACGGTAAAAATTCAAGTTGCGCGTTGTACATGGTGCAGTTTTAATATTCCTTGTAAATACACAGTTTGTATATAATATAGGCAGGTATTTAGGGAAATAAATAAGTGGTAAATATACTTGATGGTTTTAATTAAACTTCTCTTATAAACGGCATCTTACAGCGCAAAGGATTGAAAAAATTTCCAAAATGTTCACCAGAGTGCGGCTTTTCGGAAAAGCATGAAATTTAACACAGTAAAGGACCAAAACGGAATAAAGAAACAATATTAACAATCCACAGCAAGAATTATGAGTAATAAAATGCAAAACTGGAAAAGCTGTCAATTGTAGGAGAAATATGTTGAGATTTACATGCTTGGGAAAAAGAGGAAGCTTTATGCAAAACAGGTCAGCGTATAAAACGTTTGCAGACGTTGTCATATTTAAGTCCATGTTCCCGGCTTACTAGAGAAGGCCTTTTTAGTTGAATGTGCGTTATTGATGAAATTGTTTTACGAAATCAAGGGGAATGGTTCTGCTGCAGCTTATGAATTTCGTCGTAGATAAAACCTACGACTTGGACCAAAAGTCTACTAAAGGTAACCAGGCCATGGATTAAGAGATTTGAAGAGACGAGGGAAAATAGGAGTTGAAGCTGAAAGAGGCCGTAAACGTGTCACACCTCGTACTTGTTGATGCCGTCAAACAAGCACAGTCAGAGACATCAGAGTTTTCGGGTAGGAGCGTGCGTGCTGTGTCTCGACAGACAGGCTATTCTTACAGAACCGTCCGAAAAGTACTTAGAAACATATTGCGCTACTTCCCATACAAGATAAGCCATACCCAGGAGCTGCTTGATAGGGACACACCGCAGGGTCTCTCATTCTCAGCCAGTTTTCTCAACAGAATGACTGTTGATGTCTTATGGTTTTGGAATATTCTGTGGAGTAACGAGGCTTGTTTCTATCTCAATGGAACAGTCAACACACAGAAGTGCAGCACTTCTCCCCATCCTCGGCTCAACAGTTCCTAGGCGCCAGGGCCTACGGTGCCAATCTGAGTTTGAATGTGCCGCATTTGGGCTAAAGAAAATCCATCGATCCACACTGTAATTCCCCTACAATCTCCAAAGGTCATTGTCTGATGTGGATTCATGACAACATTCATCTTTCGGCCATTTTTCTTCTTTCAGGAAACCTATGATCGTCGGCCTATCACATGTTCCATTACTGGTAGTCGGTACCATGACACCCTGCAGACGTTTGTTGTGCCCCAACTACAGCAAAGGTGGGTCCTAACATCGACCATTTGCATGCAGGATGGTGCACCTCTCCATATCCATTAACCCATGAAGGCGTTGTTGCTCCAACACTTCAAAGAGAAACGTGTTATTAGTGTCTTCTTTCTTAATCCATAGACACCACGTTCACCGGATCTAACTTCATGCTATTTCTGGTTATGGGGCTATTTAAAAATCTTGTGTATCATTGATGTATTGCTACTTTGAATGACTTAAAGAACTCCATAACGCTTCATGTGCGAAGCTTCACAATGTATCAGTTACGATCTGCTGTTAAAAGCTCTGCCCATCGATTTGAAATTTCGCAGTTGAATGAGGGTGGTCACGTGGAGCCCACTTTCTCTACATCGTCCTGGACACGATTAACATCTGCTCCTCTTGTTTAATTTCGCCCGATCTGTTCTTGTATCTGCAAACTGAACTGTTTTTGTTTCTCCCTTACTTTTACTTAATGTGGTTTGATGACAAGGTGATCAGAAACTAGTAATTAAACGGTTATATTGTAGTTGTATTTCATTTTGGTCGTTTATTGTGTTAAAGTTTCATATTTTTCCTTAAAAGGTTCTCCGGAACTAGTGTTTTTTTTCCTAAATTCCATGTATCGCTTCTCGTGTATAGCCCATATACAAAACTTTGTTGCATTCCGTACACACGTTTGCTCTGTAGGATGCTTTTATAGGGGAAGCTCACTTATAACCACCCGATTTTACTCAATATAAGTATTGCTGCATTCATATTTCATCTCTCTTGTACTTCTATTTTACAATAGTGATAAACTAAACTAAACTGCTCGAAGATGCAGCCTTAGTTGGGGGACAGATCCCTACAGTGCCAATTTCCATTTAAGAAAATAAGGGCCTTGGGATGCAAAGCATATGTCTTTGTTAAGCGGTAAATCATATTCGGAACATTACGTTTTCCTTAATCTTTGTGATTCCTCGAGTTCCTGCAGGTCTCAGGAAATAACGGGTTGATGTTCGAGGAACTCGATACATAAGATTAGGATTTGCGATCGAACGCGAAGATTGAGTTGGCACCTGCCCAGTTTCAACTGCCCAACCATCCTCCTACGGGATGATTCGATAGCTTAGGTTCTGTTTTCCTGCCTATTTTACGTCGGTATACTAACTGCAAGAGAATCCCTTTCGTAAGCATATGGACAATGATCTTGGTTGCACCAATTGTTCCTGATTGGCTCTTTCTCTTAATCAGGTGGCAGTGATAATCTGAAGAAATTTTTTTCTGTAGGTGAGTGGGACAGGATTATTATTCTTTGATCCCATTCTGTCAGACGCACCTGTAAGCTCTTTTGAGATGTAAACAGATGTTAATTGAACTACTTTCGTGAAACCTCTATGATGAGGCTATTTAGATCAGTAATATAATTGATTCATTCATACAAGAAGTAAAATGCTCGCGATTTAAATCTGACCTCATTACATCTTTGTAAAAAGACAGAGGACCATAAAATTATATTCTACGGATATTGTTGTCTTGTACGGTGGTCTCGGGCGGGTTCTGATCCTAGTCCCAGATTAGAATCACGTCTCCGTACTTGACATTAAATAAGAATGCACCTTTGTGGAGTATTTATGAGTTCGTAAGGGACAGTGCCCAATTAGAAGGGATAAGGTTTTCTACGTTGGTGGTCTCAAGGCGGCGTTTAAGAGACCAAATAGATTCTTACAACTATCCCGATTGGACGATAAGAAGGAAGAGGGGACAAGGATGAAATTAATAAAATAAGAAAGATCTAAAACAAGAGAAGATGTTCGGTAGTCGAGTCAACTAGACAAGTCCGAGAGAAGGTGTTCGATAGTCAAGACGAGGAGAAAGTCCGAGGGAAGGTGTTCAGAAGTCCAACGGAACGTGTTCGAGAGTCCAGTCAAGTCCAACGGGAAGTGTTCCTGTATCAAATAGCACGGCCTCACCACAAACACTCAGAAGGAAGCCCCTGACCAGACCAACGGAAGATCCATACATACCCAATCCTGAAATGCCCTCAACCAGCAGTGTTCCGGGCACACCATTTTAAATCCCAAAGTACCCCCTTTTACATACAATTGAGATTAGGTCCTCTCTCTTATATTTACATAATTACTTAAGTATTGAAAAATTATTGTTAGAACTAATTTAGAAGGTGTTGATAAAGCATATTTTATGAAAATCAGTTTGTGTGTACATAAATGTTTATATATTATAATAAATTTACTTTTTTTATATTAAGCTAGTTTCAGATGCTTTTCATTTAGCTTTTTAGTTTATTTTCATATCTTATGTCTGTAGTTTCTCAGAACCTGTGGTTAAATTTAGTAATAAAATACTTTTACACAACGCAATCAAAATAAAATCCCACTATACATTTGACCACAGGTTAATACTCAAATAAAAACGAGGACTACACGACAACCTCCAGTATTTATTTTCTAAACATGCTTTGTTTTCAGTTTGTCTCTTCACTGTACGGAAATAAGCTGAGTGAACCATGCCCAAAGTGAGGATCGAACCTAGAACCTGTGTCTTGGGAATATGAAGTGTTACACGAATTCCACTGGGTTCATACAATAGTGATAGTAACACTATCAACTTGAAGGCTGAATTCCCGACTTCAAGCATGGTTTCTCTTTTCTGTTGCATAGGAGTATTGTACTGCTTGCAACCTGAATATTGCAGTATAACTGCAGTATCTCTTCTTACTCTTATAAAAGTATCTTTCTCCCTCTTATTCTCAAGTTGTCAACAAATAATTATAGAATAAAGAAGAATAAACATAAAACAATCTGCCATATGTATAAAACTTCTTAAAAAAGAAGTGTTTTACAGGTATTCAATTTGAACTTTTAAGGTCTTCTTATAGTAGACGAAACTATCCTAATGACCCAAATCGATAACTATGTTAAAAACTAGAAAGTTCTTTAGAATGACAGTAAACGAGCGTTGAAGCTGGTATAATTGGATCTGCTTAACGATAGGTTTACTCTCTGGAAAGTTAGTTCTAAACTTTATGTCTGCATTACACAGGAGACATATAATTTTTCGCCATTTTATCCAGAAAAAGACATGGCACGTTCATAAATATGGAATATAAATGAAATGTAATATAAATGATATATGAAATATAAATGATAGTATAGTATGTAGTATTGTTTAAAGAACACGGTGGTAAGATGACCTCAAAACTTATTCAGAATTAATCCATTAATCATGAAGCGTTTTGTACAAGTTCATTTCAATTTATTTGACTAAGATCGAATTTTCAATATACTTGTGAACTTTAAACTATTGAATTTGTTCAATGCCCTATTGTTCCATCTCGACACCGAAATTTTATGTCCGGGTTGAAGCCAAATCTGAACAAATATCCATGCCACCAGAGAAATATTCGAAAATAAGTATTCCGTAACCAAAGTAAAATGCAATTTTTAATGCATTTAGTTAGTGAACTTTTAACTATTGAATTTATTAAACGCTCTCTTGTTCCGTATCGATCCCGAATTTTTAATAGACTAATCTAAACAAATATCCATATGCCACCAGAGGGATCCGAAAATAGGGATTCCGTAACCAAAAAATAATGCTCGATCATCATCTAGCTTTCGTACATTATATGACATAATTTAGATAACTGGGCTTATGAATTAATAGGATTGATTTAAATTTAATTCTGACAATAGACGATAAGGGTAATTAACACAGTAGTCGTTGGACAAGTAAGTAAACGGAGGGAATTCAGTGATTTAGACGGTAGTTTAATTTTGTCCATTTCATTAATAATTAAATATTACCTCGAGCAATTTCTCGAGGTAATATTTGCTTTCCATTTAAATCTTTTAGAAGTATGAGATAAAATTTGATAACATCTGAGTAAATAGATTTTGTAAAGTGTGGTGCAAATGTTTAAAATGATAGCCTTTCATCCTACAAGTGTATTCAATTATCTGCATTACTCAGAGCTTATATTATTATTTTACTCCCTTTACTAACTATTACATTTGTAATAGAGTCAATTGTTCGGAAATGAAGGGTATATAATTAATTAACTGCTAATGGAATGCAATTGATAATTATTATATTACAATTAAATGTTTATAAGTCTAATTAATTTCGATTATTTTCGAAAGGGTCTATAACATAAAATAACTAACATAAAGTTGTCGTATATCTTATGTAGTTTATGACTATATGATAGAGATAATATGTTAAGTTCCTTATAATGAGTTAAAAAATCCAACTAATTCATTTTGACAATTTCTTGGTGTTCTATTACATCTTAAAAGAGATCTCTGTCTTATGTACAAGCCGAACGATGGCCGAATGGTTAGGGTGCTGGCCTTTGGAACCAGAGTTCGTGGGTTCGAATCCCACTGTGGCATGGATGTTCGTAACCGTTCGGAATCGGCTTTAAGCAGTAGGTCCCGGTCTCATTACCCCTCGTGTTGCAAAAAAGTAGACCGTAGCACTCCAAACCAAACCAAACCTGTCTTATGTACTAAAGAAAAGAAGTTTAAAATTGGGTATGGAATAAATTTTTTTTTAAAAGTGTATTTGAAATAAATTTTTACAGTAAAGATATACATATATGCATACCCATAATATGTTGAAAATTGACTTATGTAGTACAGAAAGTCGTGGAATTTAACTTCATTACGCTGCATTATCCGGGCAATACTATACAGCATACATATTTATAATTGGGATTCTATGTTATTAATAAACTATCATATTTGTCAACAATCTGAAGCATATGAGTCAATTTAACATTTTTATAAATTTTTTTTATCTATAGTAGTTGATTTAAACAGTTATTAGGAAAATTTTGCTACCCAGACCGAAGGCTGGGTAGCAAACTAGCTAGCTTAATATTTAAAACAATACTAGCAAACATTAAGTTTTAAAACTCTTAAAATAACCTTTTCGCTGAATCGAACATTTAATTGTTGTGGACAGTGTTCAATACTTTCCAGTTATTTTTTATTGTTACGTAATCTTTCTTAAAATACGTCTTCTATATTTATTTCCCTCAGTTACATAGAATTCAGTTTGTCACCGAAATGAGAATAGTTTATCAAGTGTAGTTCTTATCTCAGCTGAAGAGAACGTCTTATCAGAAGCACTCTACTTAAGAAAAGAACGAAGGAAATTTCTCTTTGAATAAGAGAGGAAGATCTTGCATTTTCAACAGTTGTTTCAAAGTCAAACAGAGACATTACTTAAAGACGAAAGTAACGTAATTAGAAGTAGGGAAAGAGACTTCCGTGATAAAACTGTTCATTTTCAAGTGTTTTATCCCTGCTTTTGTAAGCATTAAGTGATAAATTTTGGTAGTTTTTTATTTCCATATATTTTAATTTAAAGACATCCTGAAATATTCCAGATACTGATATCTAAAAAAATAGGTCTGTTTTATATTCTTTATGTATAAAGTTTGCTTACATTTACAATGATCACACATGACTGTTAATTAAAGATGAACTTGCCCCGAACATTTAAAAGCGCTTGTTTACAACTTAGTAGATGTGTTAATTAGGTAACGACATTCGACCTGGCAGAAAATATCTGGTGAATTGCATGATATAGTCCAAGTTTCCCTTATACGGGAAAAGTAGATCTTTATACCTTAATTTCTCACATATAGTCCGCAGGCGCGATTTTTTGTTTAAAAAATTTCATAAACCATCAGATAGTCCACACCACTAGATAATACGCGAACTATACGTGCAAAATTATGAATTTTTGTATGACAATATTAAATCATTTTAAGAATAAAAACCTAAGTACAGTAGAGTACCGAAAAGTCAGAATTAGACTCAATTAATTCCACCTTTAAAATTTGAAATCATTTCTTCTGCCATAGCCTGGGAGACGAATTTTAACGGAAGAAACAGAACTTTATACATTTCTCTGTTCGCGAACCCAGCTATGTAAATCGTCTTCTAATGCAGGTCATTGTATTCCACGGTGATTGGATTGCTTTCTTCCTATATTTTTAATGTTTCCTTTTGCTTGCACTAATTTCTTACAGTTTTCTCGTCGAATTTCTTGAACCCATCCACTCGGTATAGTCAATCGGAGCTGTAAATAGTAACTATCGATATTTTCCTTTACTCCAGGACACAATTTAAGATTTCTCTACTTGCCACTACAGATTCGTTCTGCTTTATGGGTTGCATTATTTTCATGGTTTATTACCGATACGATGCGATGCTTTCTTGGCGTCTCGTGAATCGTAATTTTTTTTTACATTTGATCATCGGCCGTTCGCGCTATGTGTTTTATCCCCTTCTTCCGATTTTGATGATTTGAGCAAAGAACCTTCAGCAGATAGTCCTTGGCTTAAGAAATTTACTTTTTAAACACAGATAGTCCGCAGACTATACGTTCGAAATTCTCCAGATAAGCAACTTTCCTTCCACATCTTTCACGCGGAAGACCGGGGTTCAAATTCCTGCCTAGAAGAAAATGTTGTGGGTACTGAGATGGCCTAGTGGTCAGCCTGTGAGATCAGAATGTCCGATCCAAACCTGATAGGTGTACTAAATATTTCCTTGTATACCTAAATCAAGTGAAGTTTAAATTTGTAGGTCTGGATGTACTCTTGCTGGTAGGTTGGTGTATGGGAGATGGGTACAGAATTAGGAGCAAAAATCCACCCTTCTGAGGATTATCAAAATTGAGAGGATTCTCCTGCGTGACATCATGAACGTCTTACAACCATCAGTATAGGTGGTCCGTTAGAAGGTGTCATTACTTTACCCAATTCGTTACTACATGCAAGTAACGATACATGCGGGAAAATGATTCGCAATTGTGTCCTACGTGGATAATAAACGAATATAAGACAATACTTTCAGTCGCAATTGACTTATAAAACAATAGGTAGGGTTCTGATTTTTGGTACCGGAGTTCATGAGTACGAGTCCTACTATGGCATGGGTGTTCACAACCACATCGGGATCGGGTTAAGCAGTAGGTCTTGGTCTTTTTAGATTTCGTGTACCAAAACGGTACACCGTAGTGCACCAAATCAAACCTTTTAGTCCTTGGTTAAATAAACAAAGTAGACATTTTATTTGTTAAATTTCTTATCTGCAGACTAATTCGTTAAAATATGTTTTTCCGTTCATTCATAGAGGTAAAAAAGCATTTCCTTGCATATGAATATAATAAGTCGTATTAATCGATATGGAAGTGAAAAAATATGCTTATCGATAGTTATCTGTCCTATCAAACAGAAAGGTAAGTTGCTTGCTGTTGCTTCACACAATCAGATATCCTTATCTCCAATTATATCAGTTGAAGTGAACTGTAGTAGAGAAAAACTTGCATACAGATGTTTATTTAGTTTTTATTGATAATATTCCGTTAGCAATCGAAACTTTTTACAAATTTAGGAAAATCATTCAATTTATTTGTTCTGATGATGCCCTTAAAGTATTTACATATCACGAAAAACGTGTAGCACAAAATTTGTGTTGATTGATTGTGAAAATTAAATGCATGTAAAAAGGAGAATTTAAAATATATGCAATTAGAAATGATAAATTGTAAAAAGAAACTTATCATTTGTGAAAATTGTCCATTCTTTAAATTCTATCTAAAGATCTATTTAAAGAATGTAGCTATACAAAATAGGTTTATTTGGTACTTAGTATACACCAAAATGTTTTAGGTACTTATAACTGAAAATGATGTTTAAAGAAAAATTTGGTTAAAGTTTAGATGATTTCATGAGAACTTGAGAGCAAGCAATAAAGAATAAAAATTTTTAAGTATTTTGTAAAATCAAACATAAATATCGTAATATTTCTCAAAGAAGGATTTCTAGTACGAATGCCTCACAATCTTATTATTTTTATAATTGTCTGTTTCACTGTCTTCCCATTTTATGGTATTTGGAGAACAGAAGCTAAATTCACTTTAAAAATGCCAGGTTCATGAACAATTTCCTTTCACTAGTCGTTGTCTCGGATGCAATAGATGAGATAGACAGAGATGAGTCTCCCAGATTCCCTTAGGCGGAGGACTGTTTGTATGAGTTTATTCTTTGTGTAAACAACTTGGATGTAGAGAAACAGAATAGCTTCAAAATGTATAATATAATGGTACGATGAACCAGTTGCTTATCGTGTAGTGATTTATACTAGTCTAAAAGTTGGAATGGCTAGAATATATGATCTTCAAATCTCATCGTGGGGGAGATATTAACCTGTCTGGGACCTTTAACAGAATGTGGAATCTCATTACGTATTAGTGTGACAAGTTTAGTATCAATGGTAAATCTCTACTATGAGCTTTTGAATTTTTAAAGGCCAGATTACAATTAAAGGCCAGAAGTACAGTTTTTCTCTTTTCAGTAGTTGGGTTGAATAGAAGTATTTAAGGTTCAACTATTAGCTATATCCTGTTAAACTTCTTGTTATCTAAACGCATTGTTAGAGTCAATGCGGAACTTATTCTTAATTGTCATCTCAAATTCTATATTGACGATATCGTTATTTGTAATGCCAATAAATCTGTTTTATATGTATAGATATATAAATTATTTTCTTTGCATCTTAAGAGATTGATTTTGCAATTATCATAAAGCTATCAATAGTTAATTCCAGGGAGCTCTTTAATATTACCCATTTAAGCAATTATTATTTTCATATAACATTTACAATCTTACTTTGTATGAAGTAAAGGAAGCATTGTAATCCTGAAAACTTTTGGTCTCCAGATTTCAACTGAAATACACATTTTGACCATGCCCGAACCCCTGTCTGTTAGTTTAAGTGGTACGTATGTATTCATGTACAAGGAAACTTTAACTTTGAAACTTTAAATATTCATTTAAATATTCATTTTAATTCATTATTTCATCTCTGTATACATTTTGACTCATTTCTTCGTGCATTTTGAAATAGATACTTACATACATATGCCCGTATGTTGCGTAACTCTAAAATTATTAGCCACAGAGTGTTGACATTTTTTACATCTCGGTCATATTTATGTACTACAGAGGACATGACATTTTTCTATTGAGAAAGTTTTTATGAAAAGCGAAATATGCCAAATGCTTGAGTTTCACCCTAAAACAAGGTGATATCAGTAGTCCACAACTTGATAATTTGATTTTATGTTTAAGACTAATTTTCAGTAGTAATGGAGAACTGATGTGTTCCTAGAATATGGTGCGCAAAATTGGCAGATTGCCTTTGTAAATAATTTAAACAAGTTGGAAAGAGTTCAGCTTTTCACAGCCAGGAAAATTTTTGATTTACAATTCTTCTCTTTCGAGTTGTTGGGTTGAGTAGAAATACTCTCATATAGCAAGAATAGAGGTCCAGTTCTTGGCTCTATCATGGAAATCTCTTTACTGTCAGTGTAAAAGCAAGAACTGATCATAATTTTCCTCTGGAGTCGTTAACTGACAATATCATAATTTGAAGTAACAGTAATGTGTTTTATATGTCCATTAACTCTTTTTTTTTACATCCATTAACTCTTTTTTTTTAC
>CM063508.1:16583919-16593919 GCA_032207245.1 Pardosa pseudoannulata
TTGAAAATGAAGAAGTTTGTTCGTTTTTGTTTTTGTTTTTTATACATAACCACACGGTTTGCAATCGATTTCCTAAATTTTGGACATCCCTTATATATACCGCCAAATAATCACTGTCAATATTAAAACCTCATTTGTCCATCCTATCACGTAATATGACAAGATAAATTAAAGTTGGCAACTAACATGCGGTCAGTAAAGATAAATAAGTTATGAGCGTGTACCAGATAATTCTCAGCCAAAAAACAAACCCTTTTTTACCTGCCTTATAGGGTACTTTACAATTTTAGAAAATTAAAAATTTTACTGATTCCATCATATGACGGACTATATGCTAGTCCCCTATATACTAAGAGCCTTAAGTTATCTGTCCGTCTGTCCTCCAATTTATACCTGGAATGGATACAGGCATAAATATTGGAGTCTTGATGAATTAGGGTTATCAAAATTCAAAGCGTGTAAAGTTTAAAAGTTATCTGTCCGTCTGTCCTCCAATTTATACCTGGAATGGATACAGGCATAAATATTGGAGTCTTGATGAATTAGGGTTATCAAAATTCAAAGCGTGTAAAGTTTAAAACGAATCATTTTTAGTCAGCATAATTGTAAAATGGAACAATATTTATTAAATATTAAAGGGAAAATGGTTCCCCATGTCGTCGTTCCAATAGTTGGGGACGGATCATGTTTATTTTGATCGATTTAGTATCTTATGTTTGAAATACAGTCTTTTAGCAATGAACTGGAGTGACTTGTAATCGGGATCTTCAATTTCAAATATTTCTTTGATTCAATCAATGTACATTGAACTATAGGGGGCATTCAAACAGCCCCATCGCAGATCGCTGAATCACTGATCTAGCTCTCTCGCTGTTTGGGATTTAACTGACCTCACGTTATTAGACATCGCTTTCAGAGTATCGCTGTTGAACTTCCGCAAACTTCGAAAGATTTTCCTCGAACCCACATCTTTAAACCAATTACATTCCTTGGTGGTCAACTATCTTTCCAAATGTAATCTATTTGATTCTAAACGGCATTCACAGTATCGGAAGACTTTAGAGGAATATGAAGATAAACAAATTACTGAGAGTGTACCACATAATTCTCATCCAAAAAACAAACCATTTTTTACATGCTTTATAGGGTACTTTACAATTATGGAAAATTAAAAATTTTGCTGGTCTAGTCATATGATGGGCTATATGCTAGTCGAAATAGATTCAGGGATGATCAGAATGCGTATTTCTATTGAAATCTGAAGATCGAAAATTTCTGTGAAAATTTTATCACTGCTATTACAACAAATTCTTTTCCTAAAAAAACGTTCCCGTGTTTGGTTCGAGTTAGGGTAACAGTAAGCAGGAATCATCTCCTAGAACTCTTGCCTTTCCTATGGTTTTATTAAAACAACCGACACAAAGTTATCTACATTTTTTACATCTACGTGGCCGGCGTACTACACTCAGCCTCTGTCGCCAGCGTCCCTCTCGCAGGTCCCCTTATTCTTTTTTCTTCCTTTTGCGCTACTCCCCCGGCCCTTGTCTTGGTCACGGTCACCCCCTGATGCGTCCTCCTCCTGGACAAACCAAAACAAGGAACGGTCGGCCGGTGACGCGGAGACTTCACAGAGTCTATTTCACGGACTAATAAATATCTAGTGTTTAAGTTATATATCTTTAAAAATTAAGAAGTTTGTTCGTTTGTGTGTTTGTTTTTTATACATAACCACACGGTTTGACTAAATGAATTCAATGTGATTCTAAACTGCATTCACAGTATCGGGAGACTTTAGAGGAGTATGATATAATTCTCAGCCAAAAAACAAAACCATTTTTACCTGCTTCATAGGGTACTTTACAATTCTAGAAAATAAAAAATTTTACTGATCCTGTCGTATGACGGGCTATATGCTAGTTATAGAAATTTAGTCATTCCAGAAAAAATATATAGAGAACCAAAATTATTTTTCTTAACAGACATGTTGTAATAAGTGATATTCCCCTATTATTTATTCAAACTGTACAACATCAAAATTCTCGAACCTTGAAATTATTGTACCTTCATGGTCTACCCATAATAAACTATCCTCGTTTTTTAAATGCTAACTGAAATACATTGAAAGATATTTTCTGTTATAATCACAGTGGATATTTATAATTTGTGTTCATCAGTGAAATTCAGTAGTTTGTTCACTAACTTCTAAGCACCCAAATTATCTCTCCATTGTTATACTATCTCGATTATTATTGCGTAAACATCAATACTTTATCCTGTACTTTAACCTCGTTACATGGCTTTTTCACCTATGAATTTGTCGTTGTGAAATATTACATTTAAAAAGCATTTTTTTTTATTAGATTGTGTCTTGTAGCCGTTGGCAATAAATAATTCGAAGATATGTATTTCTGAATAACAAATCTCTCGTTTTGTGTACATTCTAGACGCTTTAAAACAGTGATTCCTAAATTCATCTATATTTATCGATTCTAATCTATAAGGGGTTTATGGCATACAAGGAAAGAAAAAAAAACAAAAAAAAAACAAAAAAAAAACGAGGGTATTAAAAGTAAATGGGGGTCCAAGAGAGTGGATCCTATTTAACCAGAAAGTTGTCGGCTTTCAGTAAATGTAATAATCTACTAAACAATAGTACATACATACTTGTATAGATAATACTTTCTTATAATACACATATATTAAATTGCATATTAAGATCATCTATTAAAAACATGTAAGTAGGCTATTCTGTGTACGTAGCACTTGTGAATCGTCTTGCGTTTGTTCAGTATCCTTGTGAAGACAGTTTCGTAATGATGATGCTGCTTTGCTTTCACTGCTAGTTTAATAATAAGAATTTCAGAACCGAACAATACTTATTTATTTGTACCACATTTGTAAAAAGAATTTTCAGCGCCGTTCATAATCCCTTTGTAAAATACCGAACAAGTTGCAAGTAACTAGCGAAGAAGATTTAATGTTAAACATGACAAAATAAAAGCCCACTATTGAAAGTTCTATCAATGAATCAGGCTCATCGTTATTTTTGTGACTTTATAAATTGCGTATAAACTAGACAACCCGACAGACGTTGCCCTGTTTTAACGGTGTAAATCCCAAAATTGTAAAATGTTTTTAAATAAATTATGAATTGGACAGTTTTGATACAAACGTAATTCGATTAAATTAAAATTCCCGTATCGCCTGTATGGGGGATCCGGAGACTTCTCGTACTGAAGCCCGTTGATCTGAACACTGCGCCACAGATACGTTGGCAGTCAAGAGTTTCAAGTGGCATTATATAATCTCAATAAGAGGGTAGTTCTGGATTTTTAATAAAAAATATTTTCTATCGGATCAAATTGTGAATCTAAATCATTCTCGAATTAACTTAATTACATACACAAAATTTCATGAAAATCAGTCCAGCGATTTAGGAAGAGTTCTATTACAAACACATGGACAGAAGAATTTTATATATAAAGATATAATTTGAAATTGTAGAAAAAAATTTCAGCTCAGTTCTCAATCTTCTTGGTTTGGGGTGCAACGGTCTACATTTTTTTGCAAATCGAGGACTAAGGAGACCGGGACCTGCAACTTAAAGCCGATTTCGAACAGCTACGAACATCCATGCCACAGTGGGATTCGTACCCATGAATTCCGGTACCGAAGGCCAGAACTCTAACCGTTCGGAACTCAGTCTTCTTGTGAAACACCGAAACAAGTAGGAAATAACTGGCCAAGAAGTTTTAATGTTAAGCATAGGAAAATTAAAACCAAGTATTGAGATATTTATATCAAACAATGAGGCTCATCACACCCATTAATCTGATATTTTGTGTCTTCATAAATATTATAAAATTCGAATTTTGTGTTGTTTTAATTAATAAAACACACAGATACACGTAAAGTTAAAATGTTTTCGCTCTAACCAAAAAGCCTGTCAAAGTGACTAGCTCTGTTTCAGCTATCGGAAACGAATTTATAAGTTGAGGAATTTACGGGGTTTAACATTAAGACGACAGGGAAGTCTATACTAAATAGAAAAATAAGACTAGGGGTCTATGAACCAAAAATGTTAGGAAATCTATTCTTTAGAAAGTCTGCAGATTATAGAGGGAGATTTCAACATTTATTTAGAATGACAATACCAGTAGGTTTGCATTTGTCATTCAAATGCAATCCTGAATGAAAATTCAAGAAAAGAGATGCATTGGACATAAAAATGATATTATGCTTCAATAGTCATACAATTAGTAGAAAATTTTATTTACTAAATTACTTTTTTATACACCCTTACAACTTTTAAACTTGTTAAAAACATATAATCATTTGTATAAAGTTTAGCATATAACCTTTTGTATAATTAACATATAATCTTTAATTTATCTTTAATTTTATTTATAATTTTGTATGTTTAACATATAGTCTTTTGTATAATTTGTTTTGCATTTTGTATATTAAATGTAAATTAAGTATTTACGAATTACAATTCATTTCACGGCCAAACATTTACGTTGCATTCTTAAACAAAACACCTTTACATGAACTAAAAATATAACTTTCCTTATCAAAAGATTCGAATTCTATAGCACTGTAGTAAATAAGGATAAATATACAAGGAATATTTACGAAATTAGGCTTTAATATTTTGTTTTTTAGTAATTAAAGCTACCAATTTGAATAAAATCTGATACCAAATACATAATCTACCCATTACATAAATACATGCAGTTGATAAATTAACGAGATAAGTAGAATTTCATCAATAAAACTTGAAAACAACTTTCTACGTTATAAGATAGAGGTAATAAATTTCCTGTTTCATGTATCCTGTATTTAGCGTACCTGAGCAGTTTGCTTGACTAGTATGAACAAAGAATTGTATCGGTCTAACCATCTTGCTTATTTGAGCCTAATATAAGGCTTTTAATTGAAGTAATTAAAATGGTTGAAAATGATTTATCAAAATTGTCTTATCTTCAGTGACATTCAGGCTTCCTCTGCCACCTCCAAATTTCATTTAATTCTCGAAAACAGTTCATAGAACAAGATTAGAAAGTGGATGTCTCATTCATCGAAGAAGTATATGCAGAAATAAAACATCTTTGATTACTAACTGGATTGTGTTTGCATTTTGTCAACATTGTTTTTTGTAGTATTCCTCCTCTCCAGCCTTTTAAATTTGTAATGAGGCTTCTAGAATTTTACTTAAGAGGAAATTTATTTTTTTCTTCATATTCTAGAATAACACTTTAATTAAGACAATTCACAAAAGGGTTTTATGTTTTCAAGTGCATTTTCATTTCCTTGCAAAAATAAACGAAGCATTGTTATGACGAAAACTTTCGATCTTCAGATTTCAACAGAAATAAGTATTCTGATCTTGCCTGAATTTATTTCGATTACTGTATGTACACTCCTAAACTCCTAGGGTGCAACATCCCAACTTAGAGACCAAGATTTACTATGTCAATCTTCGTTTCCGAGATTAAGGGCCTTGGGGTGCGAGGCATATGTCCCGGTTAGATGGTCAACATTACGCGGAATCCCCAGTGTTTAGTTCCCAAGCATGCTTGGTCTCCAGTTTACCTACCCACTGAAGGGATGAAAAGCTGGTAAACCTTACCCCCAACACGGACCTGTGGCTATCTCAGCACTATCCCAGCGTCCCAGTGCTATCCAATGCGCTATCCCAGCGTCATTGGACCTCACAAGTACAATAAAACTTTTGTTCTTTAGGTAACGCACATACAAGAAAATTTTAAAGGGCTTTAAATATTCGCTTTTTAACATGTCTGAATATATTTTGATTAGTTTTACCATGACGTACATATGTATGTAACCACGTATCTTGCATAACGCAATAACGAATAGACGTACAGTTTTAAAATTTTGTATTTAGGACTTTTGTAACATTTAGATTAATATGGAACACCTAGTTTCCAAGAACAACACCTTTTTTCTTATGTAAAGGTGGACAGCTAACACCATTTTGAATAATGGTGAAAGTCTTAAATAAATTGTTGCTCGAACTTGTTTGGAATAGAATTAAAGTGTTAATTTTTTTAGGATTGTTGTAATATCTAATTTAATATGGAACATCTAGTTTTTGAAAGTTTATTATTTTTATGAAAAGATGGCAGATAGCCACAAACATTCTAAATAATGGGGAAAATCGTGAGAAATAAACTGTTGTTAGAGCTTGTTTAGATTAGAAGTATAATGTTAAAATTTTGGATTAAGGACTATTTTAACATCTGGTTTCATATGGAGCATCTAGTTTCAATAGTAACATCTTTTTCCTTATGGATAGATGGTAAATAGCAAGCACTATATCTGAATAATGGTGAAATTCTAAAGAATTAAAGTGTTGCTGGATTTTATTTGGAATTTACGTAGTGTTAAAATATTGTATTTAGGATTGTTGTAACTCTAGTTTTCTATGGAACCTTCTAGTTTCAATAGTAACATCTTTTTCCTTATGGCTAGATGGTAGATAGCTAGTACTATTCTAAATAATGATGAAATTCTTAAATAAAATGTTGCTGAAGCTTGTTTGGAATAGAAGTAGAGCATTCTAATTTTGTATTTAGGACTTTAGTGGCATTATAACTTTATGGTAGTAGTCACCATTCTGAAAAATGGTGAAATTCTAAAGAAATAAAGTGTTACTGGAGTTTATTTGTGTTATTAAAGCTATTAGTAAAATATAAGTTGATAAGTTGAGTGTCACGCTTTAAAAGATAAATGGAATTGAAAGTATTTTTTTGCTGTTTTTAAAATATTGTAATACATTTCATTAGCTTGCTAATTTTCTTTTACTTTTGATTTTAGTCTACCCCAAAAATAGTTGCTGTCAATCATCTCTTATCAAAGATATGATATTTTTTCTCTGTATAATATTACGTTGAAATAAAGAAGCAATAAAAATACTAAATATATAAGAACTACGAAGAAAATTTTACCTATATAATTTAGACATTTCAGTTGGCATTACCAGAATACCGATTGAAAAATAATTCCTTTTCCTTCGAAATCGGGAGAAAACTGAAGATTTATTTTCCAAAACGTGTACAGGTTTTTGCACTTAATCCTCTTTAGTTCCTCTTTTTAGATGAAATTGCCCGAAGTCATGGCTAGGTTTCACTTATATTACACCCGTAAATGTCCTCCAAGTGCTTCCACACAAGTACATTTAATCTCAAACTAATCTATAGCAATCACCATCAGTTTCGATTCTAAGTGCTTTCTCTACGTCCTTTATCTTTTCAAGGAGTTTATTTCTCCCTCATGCATTCTATAATGATGCTTAAACGGTCTGTGAGTTTTCTATCGTCTAAACAACACTTTGCTGCTGAACTTCTCTCCTATTTTATGGTACGGTTTTATTAAGTGGTAGGGAAAATTCCGCCGTGGAAACACTTGTTACCGGAGGGAACAAAATGATCTGAGATCAGACATTCATGTTATTTTTCCTCTTAATAAAATTGAAAGACGACTCAAAAAAGCTCACTCACAGTTTAATTTCGATTAATTAAAAATTGAACATCGCAATACAAAGAATTTGAGGTCTGAATCATGTGTGTAATCCAAAATGAGGAAAGACATTTTCTAGACGTAAATTGTATTAAATCAGATAAACTGATGCACATCATTTGAGGTCTGAATTATGTGTATAACTCAAAATGAAGACAGACATTTTCTAGAAGTAAATTGTATTAAATCAGATAAACTGATGCCAAGATTTTTAGGTCTGAATTATGTGTATAATCCAAAATGAGGACAGACATTTTCTAGAAGTAAATTGTATTAAATCAGATAAACTGATGCACATCATTTGAGGTCTGAATAATGTGTATCACTCAAAATGAGGACAGACATTTTTTAGAAGTAAATTGTATTAAATCAGATAAATTGATGCAAAGATTTTTAGGTATGAATCATGTGTATAATCCAAAATGAGGACAGACATTTTCTAGAAGTAAATTGTATTAAATCAGATAAACTGATGCCCGTCATTTGAGGTCTGAATTATGTGTATAATCCAAAATGAAGACAGGTCGTTTCTAGAAGTAAATTGTATTAAATCAGATAAACTGATGCAAAGAATTTGAGGTCTGAATTATGTGTATAATCCAAAATGAAGACAGACCGTTTCTAGAAGTAAATTGTATTAAATCAGATAAATTGATGCAAAGATTTTTAGGTATGAATCATATGTATAATCCAAAATGAGGACAGACATTTTCTAGAAGTAAATTGTATTAAATCAGATAAACTGATGCAAAGAATTTGAGGTCTGAATTATGTGTATAATCCAAAATGAAGACAGATCGTTTCTAGAAGTAAATTGTATTAAATCAGAAAAACTGATGCAAAGAATTTTTGAGGTCTGAATTATGTGTATAATCCAAAATGAAGACGGACCGTTTCTAGAAGTAAATTGTATTAAATCAGATAAACTGATACAAAGATTTTTAGGTATGAATTATGTGTATAATCCAAAATGAGGACAGACATTTTGTAGAAGTAAATTGTATTAAATCTGATAAACTGATTTACCACTTGCTATCATATAAGCATTATATTGTTCTCATATTATAATTCTTCCTAATTCCAAGAATAAAATCTGATGCTGACACTTGACACTACATAACTTCTTTTTATACTTATTAAATATGTAATTGTATTTTTATGTATAAATGTATTTTTATGTATGAATGAATTTTTATGTATAATTATCATTAATCATGTATACATAATTTTTTTAGAATTTGAGCATGTAATGCGTCATTAGAATTATCATATGCACATTCTGTTCGAGGTTCAATATTAGTTTTGTTTCTCAGACTATCTGTGCTATCTAAGTAGAGCTTAAATATTCCCATCTGGTGGTGATTTGCAGCGTTAATATGCGTCATATTGGGATTTTTTCGTTACATAGATATAGAAAGAGAAGCTGAAACTTTTTACGGCTTTAGTACTACCCTTTTCATACTAATGGAACATAAAAGCACTGTTTCACCTGCTTAAAAACCATTGTTACAACAAAATATGTATACACCTATATCTGGTTTCTCTTCCTTTCGTTTTATTGAATTCTTGTTGTATGTGATCAGCTTCTTTGATATTCATTATATTCAAATGTTTAGTTATATAGAGAGCAGATTGCAACTAAGAAGACAAGGAGATGGTATAACATACTAAAATAAAAAACTGAACATTCTATGGATAGCCGTTTTTGAGCTAAGTATGGTATGTACGTACATATATATTCCCAGTCAAAATGCAGAGAAAGTAAAAGATGAATATTTATAACTTGTACTTATGTACAGACGTAATGCTTAAGCTAGTTAATATGAAATCAGATGTGGTCAAATAAGTATCTCTATCAAAATATGGAGACTGAAAATTTCTTTAATTATAAAACTTTTTTTTTACGTCGTACAGGGTGTAAAAATGAAAATTTAGTATATTATTTCATCATATTATTCCAGTGACAAAATCAATCAGTTCTCTATATTTGAAACAGCTCTTCCACAATTCTCTCATGGTTGAACGATAACTAAAATGTATTTAAATATTTTCCTGTAGATTAGAAACCACATTGTTAAATAGACATTTGTGCAATAAAAATTTTTTGCATTCATAAATGCCTCTTATTTATTTATTTTTAATTTAATGCAATTGGTCTGACTACGTATATACAGTAAAACCTCGGTATAACGACCCCCTTTGGGACCAATATCACATGGTCGTTGTAACGAAAGGTCGATGTAACGAATTGAAACAATAATAAAAAAAATTGAGTAAAGAAATGATGCAACAGTACATACCTAGAGAACACTTCTATGAAGGCTTTTTTTTTATTCCCTTTTTCGAAAGCTTGGACGATTTCTTCTCCGTCGTCGGAATCGAATTGAAGTTGCACCACAGTACAATAATTTTGAAATAGCCCACTTGCTTGTGAGTTCTGCGGACTAAAATTGGCTGT
>CM063508.1:16598919-16623117 GCA_032207245.1 Pardosa pseudoannulata
AATGATCCACCATGTTCATAAACGGCGGCTGAGGCAAGTAAAATAGGTTCGTCGTCGCAATGTTCTCCAATCCTAAACGACACCTCATGAGTCGGCAGGAAAAGTCTAGTGGTATTCTGCTATTTCTTTGCTTCTAATGTACGAGGACCCACGTGCTTATTTGTTGTTCTAGGGTGTAATATTGTACTTATGGTTCTCCCAAAATAAAAAGGCCAAAACAAATATCTGAGGCTTGATTAATGGCGAATGCTATGAAAATCAATACACTGCTTTAGAAATAATAATAATAATAATAATGATATTTCACAGGTTATCTTGTTATATAAGTACATTTTATTATTTCCATTTGGTGAATATTTATATGTTAGTAAAAATATATAGTGCTGGCCATGAAATAAATAGGAAAAAGATAAGCTATTGATATTTGAGAGAAAAATACTTAAAATCTTTGGATCAGTTAAACAAAGTGATGTCTATAGAATCCAATATAATTATGAAATATACAATAGATTTAAAGACCCAGATATTGTCAAATTTATTAAGGTCAACCGCATTAGATGGCTGGGGCACCTTTTTAGATATGAAGATTCTAACCCAACTAAACTAGTGACCTTTACAAAAATTGAAGGCAAGCGAATAGAGGAAGACCCCACCCCAACCAGGTGGTTAGATTCTGTAGAGAGGGATTTAAGAGAACTGGGAGTCCATCATTGGAGATCGGTTGTCTTTCATAGAGTTAGGTGGAGGAAGTTCGGGGAGACGGCCTTGTCCTGTAACAGGCTGTAGTGCTGGCGACGAAGAAGAAAAATATATAGTTTACTTAACATAATTATTTTAAAGCTATAGTGAGCGGTGGTAGCTCAGGTAAAGGCAACGATTTTGTAACTGGAGGATTGCGAGCTCGAGTAGGCCTAAGACCCACCGTGTTCGTTAACCTCTTACCAGTTTCATTTTTTTTTTCACGAATTCAATCCAAAAAAATGTCACATTTTTTTAATTGCATATTTTTGTTCATTTTACATTTGTAATGTTATTGAAAGTAATATTTCTAATTATTTTAGGTATATATAAGAACTTTTTTACAGAAAATGAAATAAGGTTTTCCCTGAAAGTTGTCTTTTCTCTCTCATGTATGCCAGACAGCGAAGTTACGTTTACGAAGTTGTGCATATAAAAATAACAAATATTTTCGATTACAATTACAACACAATTATTTTTGAATGCAAATACTGCAAGTACATTTACTTAACCTGTTTTTACAAAGATCAGCTTTAGAAAGAAAAATCTCGAAACAGGACAAGAGGCATAGTCCAACATTACAGTCCGGACAAAAATACCTATTCTCGTTTTTAATTCTTTTGCCACTGTCGTTTTTACTTCAGTTAACACACATAGCACTGGTTTTAAGATCTTATTTTTTTTTGTCTGTATGTGGAATTATCTCTAAAAAGTGTCTCTCGTCAGTCTCCTAGAAATTCAAAGTCAAGCCACATGTATTATATACGAAATAACTTTTAATGATCGCAGTAATTGTGGATAGAATAGTTAATGAATTGAGAATTTTCTTCAGGTAGAATGATATGTAAATGTTCAATATTACTGAAGAGTAAATAAGGTAACTGCTTACCTTTTGTTTATGCTGGGATTCTCATGACTGTATAAATCCAAACACAGCTGTTGAAACACACACACACCTTTTATTTTACAACACTTCACGACACATAGAGAATAAACTGAGACATGAATACAGAATTATGAATTATGTTACGCTTTAAACCCGGTTCATATATGAATAATAGTAGAATACAGGAATAACATTTTAGAAACAACGCCGAATGTCCAACGGTTTTTCTCCTCGACCAAGTTTGTTTTTCCCACCGCTCAATAGCGCCATCTATCTTTCGGTGGCGAAATTAATCTAACATACTCCGGGGGGCGCAGAATTAGCATCTTTATCCTGAAGAGGTAGAACAACAACTTGAGACACTGGTCGGATGGCAACTCCACTGGCAGTCTGGATGGTGGCGACTCTGCAGATACCATCAGCTCCTGGATGGACAGCAGTTATGCGGCCGAGTTTCCATACGGTAGCAGGGGCGATTGGGTCTTTGAGTAGGACTAATCTTCCTACTGCCATAAGATGATTTTGCTTCCTCCATTTGGACCTTGATTGTAATGTGTTGAGATATGATGTACTCCACTGTCTCCAGAAGTGGGATTTCAGCTGCAGTAAGAGGGACCACCTAGAATTAAGACTTAAGGACATACGATTAGCATTATGTTCAGGAAGTTCTACCAAAGGACAACCAATAAGGAAATGCCCAGGAGTTAATACACTAAAGTCTCTTGAGTCTGCTGATAAAGGATATAATGGACGAGAGTTTATGATGGCTTCAATTTGGCAAAGAATAGTGGTAAGCTCTTCAAAACTGAGCAATGCTGTTTTACAGGTTTTGATTAAATGGCGTTTTGTAAGCTTGATAGAGGCCTCCCAAATACCTCCAAAATTTGAGGCATATGGAGGAATGAATTGCCAACATATATTTCGTTGGGATGAATAATCTTGGATTAAGGAATCGTGAGGAATTTTAAATAAGGATTTCAAATAAGCTGAGGCTCCAACGAAGTTGCTTCCATTGTCACTGAAAACGTGAGATGGATATCCGCGACGAGCAACAAATCGACGGAATGCTGCCAGAAATGCAGCTGATGATAATGAAGACTACTTCAAGGTGCACTGCTTTGGTACACATACAAATAATAGACAGATATAAGATTTAAAAGTACTTGATTTTCGAGCATGTTGACATTTAGTTGAAATTGGACCAGCAAAGTCTATTCCAACCCTTTCAAAGGCACGGCAAGGATTGACTCGTGCACTCGGTAGATCACCCATCAATTGGGAAATGGGTTTTGCAGATAATTTAAAACATTCCAGACATTGACGGAGTTCTTTTCGGACTGTTGATTTTCCATCTGGAATCCAGAATTTCTGTCTGATTAGTGATAAGACCAATTCTTGGCCTGCACGAAGATTTAATGGATGATAATGTCTAATAACAAGAATGGTAAAATGATTATGTTTAGGAAGTAACATTCGATATTTTTGATCAAAATTGAATTCTTGTTGATGGCGTAGACGCCCTCCAACACGCAGGATTCCTTCATTATCAAGAAAAGGATTTAATGCTATAAGTTTACTGGATTTTGGAAGGGATTGATTTGAATTAAGTTGGGCGATTTCAGAATGGAATGCATAATTTTGTAATATTTTCACTATTGCCTTAGTAGCTGTGTCTAATTCATAGGCTTTCAAAGGTCCTTTAGTTTTAGGATCTGATCTTAAGTTATTGTAGAATCTAAATATCCATGCCACAGTTCGAATTAACCTCATATATGATGAAAATGTTTCAAATAAATCTAGCAAAGGATTGATTTGGGTGAGAAGAGAAATACTCTCTATAGATGAATTACAATGGACATCAGAAGATATATCAGATATTTCTTGATTTGGAGTATCTACTTCTACAGAAATAGGATCAAAGTCAGTGAGCCATTTTGGCCCGTTGAACCACTCTACTTGTTCCATAAGTTGTTTTGGATAAAGGCCCCTACTGGCACAATCAACGGGATTTGACTTCCCAGGAATGTGATGCCATGAATCTTTTGAGGTGATAGAATGGATTTTACATACACGATGCTGGACGAACTGATTTCCTTTAGTTGGTGGATTCTTAATCCAGCATAGTGCAATTGTTGAATCACACCATAAATAAGTGTGATGAATAGGAAAATTTAAAGCTCTTTTGAATGTGTCAACTAATTCCACTAGAAGGACTGTATCACAAAGTTCCAATCTGGGTAAGGTTTCAACTTTCAAAGGTGCAACGCGAGTTTTGGCTGCCATTAAGAATATACGAGATGAATTACAAATGACTCGAAGGTAAATTACGGCAGAGTATGCCTTTAAAGATGCGTCACAGAATCCGTGGATTTCTACCTTTAAGGAATTGACAATATGAATGTAACGAGGAATCTTTATCTCTTTAAAATAGTGAACATCTTCTTGGAATTTATTCCATCTATTGATAATATCAGATGGTAAGGGAGTCATATGACTAAGACTTTGATATTCTTGCATAAATTCACTACATTTTTGTTTTAATTGCTCATCTGATTGTAATTTCTTTTCCATGGAAAAAAATCTTGTTAAAGCTCCGGCTTTACTGTCCCCAAGGTTTGAATTTTCTTTAAATGGTGACTTTACGATATACATGGCCTCGGAGTTTCGAGTGTGAGATTTGGAATAAATGGTATCATAGAGTTATTCTTCATCATTAGCTTTAACAGGTTTATGAATTGTCTAAAGTTCCCCAAACTCCTTGAGAGTGTTTTCAATGTTTACAAGAGTATGGCATACCAAAGATGTATTTTGATTAGCTGATGTATTTATACTACCAGACAACAAATGTCCTAACTTGGTAGGTAATGCAGATGGTGTACCTTTGGGTCCCAATATGGGAGAACCGGTAACTAAGAATAAGAATATGTCAGCACCTAACAGAATATCAATCTCACTTTCAATAAAATATGATGGATCAGCAAGACATAAATTATTTAAATGAGGACAATCCAGCTTTTTCATGTTAAAATTTGGAAGCGATGTTGTGACTTTGTTTACGACTAAAGCATTTACTTTGAAGGAATCTATTGAAAAATATGGAGAAAATTCAAAATTTGTAGAATATAGACACGTTTCAGCATATACTTCATTTATTCCAACCAAGCGATGTGTAGTTTGTTGCATCTGCAATTGTAAGCGTTCTGCGCAGTGTTTCGAAATTAAAGAATTTTGTGAGCCATTGTCGATTAATGCTCGGCAAGTTATTTTTTCTCCAGTCTGAGACTTAACTTTAATTATTGCTGTTGATAACAAAACATGATTTTGATCTTGCGATTTTGTGCAGCTATTTGCTACGGTGCTTACTGAATGAGATTGACGCTCTTGAACATTATCTATATAAATATGCAGTAATGTATGATGCCTAGCTGAACAATTTTTACAACTGAATCCTATTCTACAAGTGTCAATCGTATGATTACTTCGTAAACAATTTGCACACAAATGATTATCATTAACAACCTTCCACTTATCATTTATGTTCATTGAATGGAATGTGGGACACTTAAATAAAGCATGATTTTCTTTACATAAAATACAATTATAATATTTCACTTCATTATTTACCCTTTCATTTCTAACTACAGTATTATGTACATTAGATTTTTTTATTGCATTATTTACACTAGCTTTCGCTTGAATATTTTTGAATTCCGGTTTAGAAAATTTATTTTCTTGTATACTCCTTGCCTCTTTTCAATAAATGATTTAAACGTATCGACAGATGGACAGCTGTCTTTATCCAGAGTTAATTCCCATCTTTGTATTACTGTATCATCCATCTTCGAAGTAAGAAAGTTTATTATGATTAAATCTGTTAGAGAATTATTTTCCAAACCTAATGTTTTCAGATTTCTAATAGCTTCGTTACAAATATCAATAACTTCTAACAATAATTTTGAATTATTTGCTTTTGTGATTTTCATTCTGAAAATTTTATTTATTTGGCTTATTGCCAACTGCCTCTTGTTCTCATACCTCTGACATAAAAGTTCCCAACAATGAGTAAGATTTTCTGGTGTGATTGAGAATCCCCGAATTAATTTCGCTGACTCACCGCGAACACATGAATGAAGATATGTCAGCTTTTCAACATCATTTAAAGATTTATTTTCAAGAATAAAAATTTAAATATCTCTTTCAACGATAGCCACATTTCACTATTTCCGAAAAAATGTGGTACTTCTAATTTCGGCAACTTTACTGCCATAGACGATTCTACACCAGATGAATTATCGCTTTTGTTTTTTTGGATCGGAATTTTATTTTCAAGATCAATGATCCAATTTAATAGTAAATCTTTATTTTTGATATAACTATCAAAGTATTCATCGCTTTCATGTTGCGATAACTCTTGGAAAATATCTGCCAATTTATTTTCAAAATTTTCTACTTTCGATTTCAAAATTCCTATTGGTCTATGATTACTTTCATCAACATCTTTTACGTTTCTTTCAAATGAACTTATTTCTTTTAATAATAATTCAAATTTAAAAGCATTCTTAGATTGTTTAGGAGGCATTGTTACTTAATATATAAGAACTTCAAACTGACAAAATATAGAATAATATATAAAAATGAAAATATAATAACATGACAATAATAACTTGAATACTTAAAATATATAATAGATTTTCATCGACGATAGCACCTCCGGCTCGACGGACCATTAATTTGGATAGAATAATTAATGAATTGAGAATTTTCTTGAGGTAGAATGATATGTAAATGTTCAATATTACTGAAGAGTAAATAAGGTAACTGCTTACCTTTTGTTTATGCTGGGATTCTCATGACTGTATAAATCCAAACACAGCTGTTGAAACACACATACACCTTTTATTTTACAACACTTCACGACACATAGAGAATAAACTGAGACATGAATACAGAATTATGAATTATGTTACGCTTTAAACCCGGTTCATATATGAATAATAGTAGAATACAGGAATAACATTTTAGAACCGACGCCGAATGTCCAACGGTTTTTCTCCTCGACCAAGTTTGTTTTTCCCACCGCTCAATAGCGCCATCTATCTTTCGGTGGCGAAATTAATCTAACAAATTGTACGATATACATAAAATAAAAACAGGCATATAAGGAAAAAAATAAAATGTAAATATCAATAGAAGAGTTGAGGCATCTACATACTTTCATCTTTTATACAGCTGTGTGAGTTACACTAACATATCATTGACTTAGAATGCCGAATTTCCAATTTGAAGCACAGTTTCCATTTCTGTTATTGTATTATTTGTAAACTAAATGCTGTAGCTTAACTAGATAGCTTCTCCATCTTACACGTACGTTGTCACTAAATAGTATTTTCTTATAGAATGAAGAGGAATAAAGAAAATACATTTAGTAATACTTCATAAAAAAGAAGGTGTGTGTTTGGGATCTTTAACATCAGTTTTGGCGGTCATACAGCTACCAGAAATTTCACCGTCCCTTTAACACTCTCGTTAATCTAAGATTTCTAATTTAAAGAATAAAATTAGTTTAGAAGGAATTTTTAACAAAAATCAGATGTCGAATTACTTATAAAATATTTCCTGCAGTAATTTCGAAAATTATAAATTGAAAAATAGTTGTTTATATTATATAAAATATATTAATACTTTCATTTTGTGAACTTCTCTTATACATGTATATTAATATATTTGTTCCCCATATTTTAAGTCTATAAAAGTATTTGATAAAATTTGGAAAGCAATATTTAGCATGTATAATTTTCAAAGCATTACTTTTAATATTTCTGTTTCACAGCAATGTTATAAATATTCTTCGAGGTCTTTTGAAGGTTTTATAGTACTAGTTTTTGTGAACAAATATTCAACGATGTGAGTTTCTTTACCATTTCATTAGTCAATATTGATGATCGTCCTTTTTGTTCATTATGAACTTTCGGTATGTTGGCTGTAAGCTCTTGAAACCTCTTATGTGGTTTTTTGGTTTTGATTTGGAGTGCTACGGTCTACTTTTTGCTACACGAGGGTTAATGAGACCGGGACCTACAGCTTAAAGTCGATTCCGAACGGTTACGAACATTCATGCCATTGTGGGATTCGAAACCACGAACTTCGATACCGAAGGCCAGCACCCTAACCAATCGGCCATTGTTCGGCCCTCTTATGTTGTTATTGTTGTTTCTGATGCCCCTTGGTCAAACCAAGCACGATTGAACCATATGCTACTCGTATTAATCCCTTCCGGTACGATTTAATAATGAAAAACTGTGCGTGAAGTAACCATTTATTTTTTATTTAAAAAACTTGTTTCATTTTACAATTCTTACATATTTCTAATTAAAATCCACTTTTTACATAGTGTTAAATAATATCAGAAAAGGTATAATTAAGAAAATATCAAAGCAAAACATTAATAAGGTACAGAGATAATAGTCTTCAAGATAGTGGTACTTTTCAAAACAAAGTGCAAAGGAATACTGAATTGTTTACACCGCTAGGGAGTCTCACTTCTGATTTGATTCTTGTAACACATACGGCATTTCTTAGAAGGTTTTCTTTTATTCTGACTCATCAATTTGGCAGTGACTTGTACCAAGAAATTCTAAATAAACAATATGTAATAGTGACCTGGTATTTTCACAAGTAACAAAAGTCTTGCTAAATTCAGTATACTAGAAATTATAAACTAAATTAATTATAATATTTAACATTAACTTTAGTCGCATGACGAGTGTAGCTCGTCATTGTGCGGTATGGAATGAAAAACCAATGACGAGCTAGACTCGTCATTTTACCGGAAGGGGTTAAGGCAAAAGGGCTCGCCTTTCATTTTAACGAGCACTGGTAGGGCGAAAGTATGACTTAATGCCCAAGTGGGTCCTCGTACTTTAGAAGCCCAGACCAAAGCAGAAGACCCATTGGCTTGGTCTACCACCTCCAGAGGTATTGATTGAGAAATTGGAGGACATTGTGACCTTGAACATATTTTACGTTCCCCAGTCGGCTTTAACGAACACGACGGATCTTATGCCTGCTGAGGCTCCGAACCTGCAGCCCTCCAGTAACGAGAGCGTTGCCTCTGCCGACTGAGCTACGGTGGCTCAAATCTTCTTATACACATCCGTATGGTTCTTTATACCATTCCTATAAGCCTATTTTTTCTCTTTATAGCTAGTTGTAGTTATGGAAACATAAATCCATATTTATAAATTTAAATGAAAATATACTAGTAGCTAGTTGTAGTTATGACCGAATATACTGCTAGTTATAGTTAAAAAAAAGTTATAGCCAGTTTCAAGTATGAACGAACACATAAACAATGTAAACAGCTAGTTGTTAAGAATAAAAATATTGCTAGTTGTTATTATGAACAAATATGTCGATAGTTGTAGTTATGAACAAATCTACAACTAGTTGTGTTTATTAAACGAATATATTGCTAGTTGTAATTATGCGCGAATTTATCGAATTTTGTAGTTTTAAAAGTATGCATTAATAGCTGCAGTTATGAGCGAATACACAACTAGTTTTTGCTACGAATGATTATATAGATAGTCATAGTTATTGAGGAATAAATCAATAGTTGTTGTTATAAACAAATATACAGCTAGTTGAAATTATGAATGGAAGAAAGGACCTAACTAGTCATTTATTAAAAATATACACCAGCGAAATATATATCAAAAAAGGGTTCTTTAAAGCCCTTAATTTTTATTTTGGGTTCTTAAATTTTTAACAAACTAATATTTTTTGACAGCAGCCTAATTTGAAGTAAATTACTAAAATTGAGATCTGAGGAAAAATTATCAACCAAAGATTATGTAACAGGCCCCATTACAAAAGGAATATTTTGGTTTTTGCCATTCTACTGCAGAAGATATTTTAAGTGAACCCTAAATTATAATTATTTAATACAGGAGGCCTATTAAGGCCAGGATCTACAGTTTAAAGCCTATTTCGAACGATTATAAACAATCATACCAGCAGCTGAATTAGAACCCACCGACTGTCGTTCCGAAAGCAGTGCCCTACTGATTATGCTATCGTCCAGAAATTAGAAAAATCAAATTTCGTGTTTTTTTTTTTGAAGGATGAACTAAGTTTAATTAAGAAAAGTTAGACTATAACAAAAGTAAATACATTCATTAGAACTGTTGAAATATAAATTACTCCTCATTTGCTACAAATGACCTTTTTTGATGAATAGAATTAAGAATTATATAATAAATGGATGAAAAACTTTTATACGTTAGATTAAAATGTTTGAGTCAAGATAGATGATTATGGACAACGATTGTTAAAGGTAAACTTATTATCCCTTCAAACTGAAAACAATTGAGTGAAGTTATCCAGTAAGGCTGAAGCCCTATCAGATAACAACTCTTCCTAATTTGGGGAATTTGTGACCGGCCATTATCGGTGACGAATAAAGTTCGAAATAAACTGAATATCGGTCAGGCAATCCAGCATCATTTAAAAGCTATTAGATGCTATTAAGGAATAAAGTTTAGGTACTGTTTGTAAAGAGTTAAGTATAATAATGATAGGAAGACTTGTAGGGGTAATTACTTTAACTGACTTTAACTGGACTAAATCTAACGGTGTTAAAGTTTAAATAAGGGATTAAAGTATTTTTTTAAAGGATATTTTTATAAAAATTATTAGTACAAAGGTTATCATTTTGAAATTAGCCAAATATTCCTTGTGGAACTGAGGAAGTTAACATTTAACAGTGAATTTTAAACACTCCAAACCAGTAGTCGAAAGACAGTCGAATGGGTAGAGTGCTGTTCTTTGGTATCGGAGTTCATGTGTTCGAATTCCATTTCTCGCATGGACATTCATAGACTTTCCAAATCAGCTTTCAGCAGTATTTCCCCACTTTTCATTTTTTTCAGTTATCATTAGGGTTGCTTTTCCAGTACAATCTTGCATATCCCGTTGGCTACTGGAATGTATTGTTATCGCCGTTTCTCTGTTTGGCTCGCATCTAATTGGCCAATGTGTTGGCAAACATAATTTGGCTCGATCTTGCTGGCGACTTTTTCTTTCAAATAATTGTTTGGTGAAAAAATGAGATAAGGCAGAGATAGGCAGTAGACATCGAAGAGGAGCAAGGTGAGGTTGAGATTGTTGAAAAGGCTGTTAAAAAACGCATATTCTTTCCCCAGAACTTTATGCCTATCCTTCCAATCTAGACGAGATCGTAGATCGTTGAGGAGGCCGTTAAGAACTCATCATTTTTGTTCCGGAATCCTACATCCCTCCATCCAACCTAGAAGTTTACGGAGATCACTAAGGAGGCTGTTAAGAACGCGCCATTTTTTTCCGAAACTCTACATCCATCCATCCAATCTAGAAGTGGTACTGATCGCCGAGGAGGATGTTAGGAACACGCCGTTTTTTTTCTGGAATCCTACAGCAATTTATCCAATCTAGACGGTTTCGAAGATCGTTGAGGAAGCTGTTCAGAAAGTGCCATTTGTTCCCTTAACCCTACATCCAACTATACAATCTAGAAGTGGTCGGAGATCTTTGAGGAAGCTGTTAAGAATGTGCCATTTTTTTCCGTAACCCTACATTCATCCATCCAATCTAGAAATGGTCGAAGATTGTTAAGGAGGTTGTTAAGAATTCGCCATTTTTTCGGAACCTTACATCCATCTATCTATTCTAGAAGTGGCAAAAATAAAAGGAAATGTTTATCAGGGGCATATTATCATCAAATAATAACGGATTACTTATTTCCCATAGAAATAAGTTGACATTCTTTGAGGATTCATTTAAAGCTTAATTATTACATTTTACGTTAATTAGAGTAATCAGCTAATATTGTAAGGGCACAATTAATTTAAATACTAATTTAAACACATAATTAATTTAAATACACATAATTTTAAAGGGACTCAGAAATATTTTAATAATTGATGATGATATTTTGTAAATTATTGTAAAGATTTTTTGTTTGTTTTGTTGTTAACAACAATTATTAATATTCTATAGATTTGAGAAACTAAACCAGAAAACAGTAATGGGAGTTGGAAATAAATATGCTGCATTTTATTTTATGGCTTATTTTTATTTTAATAAACATCGTTTAATCAGTTAATTTTTACACGCATCTTTTAAAGGTGTTTTAACTTGGTTGGTTTGGCTTGGAGCGCTACGGTCTACTGTTTTGCATACGAGGGCTAATGAGACCGGTGTTTTAACTTGGAAAGTAGAATTGTACTAAGTGAGGTATTCCCTGTATATGCCGTTTCAGCATATGATATTTTACAATAAAATACATTTTTCAGTTAGAGGAAATTTTCTTTGGAGAAACTTTTATAATTTGCTTAGTAAAGAATAGAGAGGAAAGTTCAGTTTATACGAGAACAAAGAACTGATTTTGAAATTACATTTTCCTCTTGCTTTCTTCATGATTTGGGGGAAATCAGTACGTAGAATATGGCAAAATATAATGCATTAGAGGGTCACGATGATTAATGTTAAAGAAAAACTTTATTTTATGGCAATAGGGACTTTATTGTCTGAGTAATATTCTTAAACCATTAATATATAAGCTCTATTTCCAAAAAGTCATCTAAACATTGATAACAGTCAGATGACTGTTATGGAAAAGTTGCAAATTATTTCCATATATTAAGCTGCGGTAGCTCAATTAAAAAAATCAGCGATCTTGTAACCGGTGGGTAATGAGATCGAGCTTGCCTAAGTTCCACCGGGTCATTAATGGAAACTGGGGAACATAAAATAAGTTCGTGTTTGAAATGTCGTCTAAGTTTTCAAACTACACCTCTGGAGGAGGTAAGCCAAACATGGAGGTCTTCTGCTTTGTTCTGCTTCAAAATAACGAAGACCCACCTGGGGTAATGTTACTCACGTCCGTAGCATACCTTAAGTTACACGTACTCTTTGGGTGGTGCTAAACGAGTAACAGATTCTCAAATATTGGAAGAATGCTTAACAGGCAAATGCCCCTGCCTAAGAAAATCCAGCTATTTATAATACTGCGTAGTAAAGATTTATTTTTAATATGTGGAGGGTCCCCTAAATGCACATGTTCCCAGAAACTTCACTGGAAAGTGAGTTTACAAATATGTTCTTTATATTTCATATTATCTTATTATCCTTTCTGGTGAATACATATTGCAAATACATAAATGAAAAACAGCTAATGTGAACACAAAATCCGCCATTGAACGCTTATTAAACACCTATTTTGTATAACCAACACACTGTTTTAATTGCATTATGCATCATCAAAATTATCATTTGCACAATGCATACTGTTGTAGAGCGGCAATGTTAATATCCATTATATTGACAGTTTTCGTTATAGTTAGTCTGGAAAGAAATAAAAAAATGACAGTGAAGCTATAAGCGTCTAAAATACAAAATTTCATCATTCTATGGTGAATCGTGTTAAAGTTATGCCCAAACGCTTCCCATTATTTTCTAATGATATCTTTTAAGTCTTAGAATAAAACTTAGTTGGTATGGAAACCATTCGCAGGGAAATCAGAAAATAATAATTAATTTCTGTATAAAATATGTATAACACGTTTCTTGATTCCAAAAACGATAAAGTTTTCCTGATCTAAATATATTGACTAACTTTAATATTTTGCAAAGCAAATTATCTGTAAATTTTTAAAGGTATGTGGTGGTTAGAAGTACTGTTTAAATGTCTCAAACACTTATTAATTAGAAAAATTTTGTTTATGAAACGGATTAAAGTATTTATTAATAATAAATGAATCATTTGTTTTGATACTTATTACAGTCTGTATCAGTTATATGGTTAGGTCAGCGGTTCAGAAAGATCAGACCATATAAGCAGGGGACCATATGTGAGAGTGTAACTATGTTTGACATAAGGTCTGCGAAACTGATTTGCTCGCCGCACTCACACGTTGTGGGTTGAATGCCCAAGTTTATTTCGAGACTCCAGGAAACGTGTGCACTTAAACTTCACCAAGTTTTGGAGAGTTGTGATTGGTCTCCAGAAGGCGATTCAGGACCATCCTTGGAGTCCCGGTCCTTCTGGGCAGAGCCGGGAAAGGACGCATTGTGCAAAGGACAATGGAACAACGAACGCATCAGCACAGGATAATGGAAAAAGTATAGGGTTGCCTGAGTAGAAAGAAGGAAGGAAAAGAATGCAGCGTTCTCTTGGACATTGGCAATTTTTTTCAGGCGTTGCACGTGGAGTGCTTCTTTTAATTTTTAATTTTTTAAAAATATTTTTTTAGCATATTTCCTTGTCTTTTGTTCAATATTTGAATGTTGTAATATAGATCAGTGGCATTTTACTATAATTAAAAATGATATAAAGTAAACTTGAGTTATAAAATGCTTTGAAATAACAACAGCAATATACTACACCACCGCACCGTATATGCGGAACAATGCAACCCCATTGAATTGTGGCAGAATTTTAATCACCTATCAGAATGTAGTACTCATAAACAAATAATTATACTTTTAAGAATCATTTTAAAAATTAATTCAAAAACTAAACACTATATTAAAAGTATGCAATTTTTTTCTGGGGGGGGGAATTTATTAGCTTATTTTACCAATCAAAGTACAACACACGCACATACGTAAATTCATGTTCAATGTATTTAAAAATAATCAGATA
Organism: Pardosa pseudoannulata; assembly: GCA_032207245.1. Taxonomy (NCBI): domain Eukaryota; kingdom Metazoa; phylum Arthropoda; class Arachnida; order Araneae; family Lycosidae; genus Pardosa; species Pardosa pseudoannulata. The sequence goes on from CM063508.1 coordinate 16,613,226, forward strand.
TACAAGTTTGCTTCCTTTTGTTGGTTGTTAACACAACTTTTTCCATGTCCCTAATAGCTTTTAAATGATCATCTGCTGCTTCAGAATAAGTAAAATAACATCTGAGGTCATGTATGAGAAATAACTTCAACCAATAAACAGACAGATGTCCACTTGTTATCAGTGGGTGACGAGAACTGAGAGAGGGGGAAAACTCCAACGATGAGTGTACACAAACAAGAAAGGAGGAGAGTAAAATAAAGGCTTGAATTCAGGTCCTCTCCAATTTTGTATTGACTTCTTTTAAAAAAAAAAAGGGGGAAATTTGTTGAAAACATGAAAGTGACCATATAACGTAACAAGAAAAAGAAAATGACTGTATAAGCGGTGCAATTTAACACATGTACCATATTAAGTTAGACGTGACTTTAGAAAACTGATCATATAAGCGGGGTGCTCTTATAAGTAGGTGACCATATAACCAGTACTGATTGTATACTAGCGATAATGTGATGAATATTAAAATTCGTTTTATGACTTTTATTCTTAGTTTTAATTCACAGTCCAATGAGACAGAAATTTCGAACTTTTAGAGCCCAGCTGAAAATCCCCTATATAATAATAGCCTAAGTTATCCGTCCGTCTATCTCCGAATTTATGAAACGGTTGGACCTGGAATGGATAGGGGGATCCATATTGGATTCTTGATGAATTAAATTTAACAACATTCAAAACGTGTCTTTAAAACGTTCGAAATTCACCCCTTCCCCCTTTTTCGAGCGTTTAATGCCATTATATCAAGCACTATTTTCCATATTTAAGAGTAGGCGATTAAGTTTATCACATAATAAATAAGTAAAAATAACATCTCTTTCTACCATTATGAGGTCATTCCTTTAACAATCTCATTTAATTACTACTTCTTTTAAATTATTTAATTACCGCAGCATTATTTTCATATCTTTTATCATTGAACTAAGATATTACATAAATAATTTTCTTTTATATTTGGCTTAAATAATAGATTAGGCATATGTCAAAATTTTAAAATTAGTCATGGAGTATTTTTTGTTGAAATGAAACTTTTATCAGATATTACAACAAATTTTTTTCATAAAAGTCTAGAAGTCTATTTCATGGACTAATAAATATCTAGCATTTAAGTTACATAGCTTTGAAAATTAAGAAGTTTGTTCGTATGTTTGCTTTTTATACATAATCACACTCTTTGACTAAATGAATTCAACTTGATTTTAAACTGTCTTCACAGTATCAGGAAGACTTTAGAGGAGTATGAAGATACTCAAATTATTGAGCGTGTACCAGATAATTCTCAGCCAAAATACAAACCATCTTTTAATCTGCCTCATAGGGTACTTTCACAATTCATGGAAAATTTTACTAATCCCAGTCAGATGACGGGCTATATGCTAGTCTATTATAGCCTTAATAGGTTAAGGAAATAACGTGACTGAAAATTGTTATGAAATGTAGATATTATCCCTATTTCATCGGAAATTGGGCGTGTGGAGACAAAAGAAACGTTCTGAGCAATCAGAAAGCTCAAATTAACGCTTTAGTTAATACGACTGCAATAAAACATGCAACACAAGTCACGGGTTTATATAAGAATGAATTCTGAGTAAGCCGAACAATAGATTAAGTCAGAGATTTTTGACCGTATTTCTATGACGTCAAACTTAAATCTAATTGCTTGCGAATAGAATTGTTCTTGATTGACGTAAATCCCTCCAAAATTATTGCTTATAACGTGTACTTTTATTAATGAAAAGAAAACATGGCAAAAAATTTAAACGTTATATAACCGTCCAGGAAAAAGAGTAAAAGAAAAAAGAATTATAATTACTTGTAATGAGAAGTTATTATTGTTTTTATTATGAATACAATAAAAAATTAAAATACGAGACCACTTTATTATAATACAGCAATAATTTATGATGATGCTAAACAATGGAAGAAGTCGGGGTTTTGAACTGTTTTCCTCTCATGACCCACTGGAGCATATGATTTCTTTATACTCTTAATTAACATACACATGCATGCAAATCGACACTAGAACGCTTCGATACTTGCTACTGGCTAGTGCCAAGAATGACAGTGATATATATATATATATATATATATATATATATATATATATGCATATAATTATAAGTGTTATGCATTGAATTTTTATATGCTAGTGTAGTATATTGGCTACAATATGCTTATTAAATTATTAACATATAATATGTTAAAACGTATAGTTACAATATATTTTTCATTAAATCATATATATATATATATATATATATATATATATATATATATATATATATATGTATGTATGTAATCCCTTTTTTATAAAACTCCTTGACTGGAGAAAGCTCAACAGCTAGCGGTAATAAAAATATAGTCGGGCCGACATTGAAGACAATGGAAACTTTATTCCAGAGCGGCTACAATGCACATCTATCCTACCGAACAACAGATAAAGGGAAGCCATACAGATCAAACCATTTGCAGCCGACAGTTGGGAAACGTGCTGAATAGACAGAATGTTTACATATTTAGGATAGACAGCTTTGGGAAGAATGTTAAGTGGAAAATACTCCTTTGATTACACTATTTAGAGGCGGGGAAAAAGATTTAAAGGAATTAGAATGGGAGAGAGGACATTTTAAGGAAATGTTAAAGTTAAATAAATTTGATATATTACACACACACACACACACACATATATATATATATATATATAGTTATATATACTATATATATATATATATATATATATATATATATATATATATATATGTAATATATCAAAATTAGTTAACTTTAATATTTCTTCAAAAACCTCCTCTCTCCTATTTTAATTCATCTAGATATTTTTTATCAGCCTCTAAATGGTTTGGTCAATGAAGTATTTTCCACTTAACATTCCTTTCTGTCATAAAACTGTAAACTCTCTGTCTATGCAGCAGTTTCGCAGGTGTTGGCGGAACATGTGTTCGTGTTTTGCTGATAGTGCATTTAATTCGCTTAGTAAGTGTTTTGTTGTGGGAAAAATTTCTTGTTGTCAGCGCTCTTGGGGTACTTGTGTCTGAACAGAGTGAACTCTGGGGCTTTTGATTATGTATCGTCCAGAAGGGCAGATGTGTGATGTTGCCGCTCTGAAATAAAGTTTTAAAGTTAGACTTCTGAGTTCTCTTGAATATGAAGCCCGACTGCATTCTCATTACTTATATCTGTTGAGCTTTCTCCTTGTGAAGGAGTTTTATAAAAAATGGATTACATTTTAAGCCGGCAGGATTTTATTTGCGCTGAAAACCCAATGGATTTCGAGTCCATTACTATGGCAGAGAACTTTTTCTTGATGGAATTTACTTTGTGAACTTTTGCGAACTTTGTTTTTTACATCTGTGGATAATGTTTTAGGATTACGGTGCAACGATGACGGATAACGACACATCGGCGGAGATTTTTGAGGATAAAACGGTGATTGATCAGCCGAAGGAAACTTCAATGATGAATAGTTTGATGACTAATAGTACAATGTGGACTTTACGGAAATTTGATCCTAATGGACCAGTGAATGTACAAAATTGGCTTAAGTATTTCGAGAAAAAAACAGCAGATTTAACGAATGAAGATCGTGTGAATATTATTTCGGACTATCTTGAGGGATCGGCCCTTGATGTTTTCATAGAAGAGGTCATCGAATTTACTGATTGGGACCAGATAAAATTAAAGTTTATCGAGCTGTTTGCTGAGAAGGAGTCAAGTACTTTATCCGACTTTACTGACCTTAAATTTATTCACTGCAAAGATTTGAGGGACTACTTCAATAAAAAGCTAACTATCGGAAAACGACTCGAATTGTCAACAACAAATTTAATAGACGGACTCACTGATGGTTTACCAGAAAGAAAGAAAGAATTATTTCTCATGAGAGACATTTCTTCTACTACGGAATGGCTGAGATTAGCGCAGCGTGTGGTAAAGCCTTTTCCGCAGCGGGGAGAGATGCCGAGAGAGCCGATTCGACATGCTGGACAAGATATGCCTAACTCATACAGATATGGCCGGGGCAACTTTCGTCAAAACAGAGGTGGAGGAAATCGCCAGCCCTACGTGAATAATCACATCTGAGAAAATTCAACGATTGGCCATTTGTTCTCAACTGAGATGGTTGTCAATGGGAAAAATGTGAGTGTATTATTAGACACAGGTTCAAGCATTAATATCATGCCAAAAAGAATTTCGGACAAACTTTATTATAATATATTGATTTAAATGAAAATGTAAACAAAATTACGATAAACACGATAGCAGGTAAGATTAAGCCTTCTAAAATTATTAACATAGACTCTAAAATTGGTCAAATTTGTAATAATATCTCAGTTTTCGTTATTGATTCTCCTCTTAATTATTGCATTTTAAACAGCGACAGTGTACAATTGTTTAACTTAAATTTAAATTTTGATGATTTTTGTGTGTACCAAAATAATGTAAATATTAGTAAAAATTTACCCGCAGAAAAATTTTATAGTAGTTACATATTTTTAACTTATGATGATGATGAAAATGATATTGTGTATTCTCATGATGCTAATATTGTTAATTCTTGTACTAATTCTAATAATAGTTTTAAATGTGATGATCTATTGATTAACCATGAAAATTTTGAATTACATAATTTATTAAATGAGTATAGTAAAATATTTGCAAAAAATAAATATGATGTCGGATGCATCCGCATGGAAGCCCCTAGAATAATACTAAATTCGGAGTTACCAATAGCGCTTAGACCCTACAGAGCGTCTCCAAAAGATAACTTAGAGATCGAAAAACAAATAAAGGAACTCCTGGAAAAAAATATAATAAAGCCTTCTCATAGTCCTTATGCTTCACCAATTACTCTAGCTTACAAAAGAGATGAAAATTCTAAATCTAGACTTTGTGTAGATTATCGGAAGGTGAATGCCATTAGTAAACATGATTCCGAGCCTATTCCCCTTTTTGCAAATATTATTGATTCTTTGACACAAGCTGAAATATTTTCGACCCTTGATTTAGCAAGTGGCTATTGGCACATCAAATTAGATGAGAGAGACACCGAAAAATTAGCATTCACGTCTAATTTTGGATTATATGAATGGAATAGATTGCCTTTTGGATACCGGAATGCTCCGGCTATTTTTCAAAGGACTTTAAGACAAATTTTAAATAAGTATCAAATTAAATTCGCGCTGAACTATTTTGATGACATAATTATTTTTTCGAACTCTTTTGAGGAACATATAGAACACTTAAAGACTATATTCTCTATCTGTGAAAAAGAAAACATAAAATTAAAATTCTCAAAGTGTCAATTCGCGCAAAGAAAAATTAAGTTTTTAGGATATGAAGTAGAAAAAGGTAAATACTCTCCCAGTGATGCAAACATACAGGTAATCAAAAAACTTCAACCACCTAGAAATGTCAAAGACTTACAGAGATTTTTGGGAAGCGTAAATGTTTACAATAAATTTATTCCAAATTATGCAAAACTACGCGCACCGCTAAATAAATTATTAAAGAAAGAAGTAAAATTTGAATGGAATGAAGAATGCCAAAAAGCTTTTCAATATTTAAAAGATGCTCTTATTTCTAAACCCATTTTAACGATTTATAATCCTAATTACCCATGTCATATATTTGTGGATGCGTCAGGTCAAGCGATTGGTTCAGTTATAAAACAATTACATCCTGATGGATCGCTACATCCCATTGCATATCATTCTAGAAAACTTAGACCTTATGAATTAAATTATGCTATAACAGAATTAGAATGCTTAGCTATAATTGATGCCGTTGATAAATTTTATTGTTACTTACACGGGACTCATTTCACAATTTACACGGATCACGCATCTCTCGTTTGGCTAAAAAATATCAAAAATCCGACAGGTAGATTGTTCCGTTGGAGTTTGAAGTTATCAATGTACTCGTTTGATATAAAATTCAAAAAAGGTTCAACAAATTATGAAGCAGATATGCTAACTAGAAACCCGATCTCCTACCATATGACTGTACGCGAACCACTTTTAACGCCGAAAGAGATAGAGCAACATCAAAATTTAGATAACGTTTGCGGTGTAAACTATAGAAAATTAAATAATATTTGGACAGTTAAGAAACAAGGTTTAATCAAAATTGTAGTACCTTTCTCTTTAAGATTAAAACTATTGAAAAAAGCTCATAATGATTATGGACACCTAGGAGTCTCTGCAATGCTAAATTTAATATCTCCACAATATTATTGGATAGGTTTAACCAAAGATGTAAGCAACTTTGTGAAGCATTGTGAAGTATGCCAATTAAATAAGAAACCAAGACAACCCAGATTCGGCCTTTTACAAATGTTACCTCCTACGAGCGATCCTTTTGAAATTCTTGCCATAGACACTGTTGGTGGTTTAAACTATTATAATTCAACAAAAAAATATCTGCACATTGTTATTGACCATGCCACTAGGTTTATTTGGACTTTCGCCTCAAAGAACGTTAACACCGATACTTATATTAACTGTTTAAGACAAATTTTTCGACATCAAATGCCTAAGAAAATTTTGAGCGATAGGAATGCTGCTTTTACATCATCCAAATTCAAACACTTTTTGAGTAATAATAATATTAAACAGCTTCTAACTACATCCCATAGGCCGCAAACGAATGGTAAAAATGAACGAGTAAATCAGACCTTGATAACTAGACTTAAATGTAAATTAAATTCATATCATGGTAACATTTCGTGGACCAAATTATTACGTGAAGTAACTGAGGACTATAATGACACCCCTCACACTGTAACAAAATTTCCCCCTTCTTATTTAATGCATGGAAAATTACCATATCAAACCTTAATAGACAATCAGGAAATGTATCCTCCAATCGAAGAAGCTAGGAAAATTGCTAGACAGAGGACTATAAGAAATCATGAAATAAATAAAGAAAGATATGACACCCATTTCAAAGAATCTAAATTTAAAGTAGGTGATAAAGTAATACTAGAAAGTTTCTCATATCCAAACACTCCAAAGCTGAATCCAGTGTTTACGGGACCCTTTGTAATTCTAAAGCGACTTTCAAGTGTAAATTTTGAGATTAACAAACCCAATCTTCTTACTAAACAAGAAACTGAAATAGTACATTCAACTAGACTAAGACATTTTAATCCTGCAGAAAATTTTAAATTAAATGTTAGAAAAACTAAAATTCCAATTTGTAATCAAAATTATCCCAAGACAGAGAAAATAAATAATACCAAGAACGATGGAAATGCAGTTATTAAAATTCGATAGCACGCGAGGATGAAAACTTTCAGTCCAACGAATGGAGTGTCTGTGACCTTGGTCAATAGAGAAATTGGAAAGCGGAAAAGCACTTGAACATTGAAAATTTTAAGTGGACCTCTAAATTATGACGTGGCAGTTTCGGTTCGACCTGAAGTACAGGAGTTTTTAAAATGCTTTCATGTGATGTTCGGACGCAAAATGTAAGAGTTGTTTTGACTGTACAATTGTGAACGGGATTTATACAGTAGTAAACAGATGTGTCGACACTCGTGAGTTGAATTGTTGTTTTGTTACTTTTGTTGATTGTGTTTTGGGATTACGGGTTTGATTTGAAGGACTGTTCTGATGATTACGAACTTGACGATTCTAGATATCTGTGTTTTTTATATTTTATTATAGTACTCACTTTTTATATTTAGCCAATTTGCAATTCATCGTTTTTGAGTTTTGCTTGTTACTTATTGCAGTGAATCTAAAAAATTATTTGATTTAAAGTGTTCAAGTATGTTATATTTTTACATTTTTATATTCGTAGTTTCTCATAATAACTATAAATGTGTTTTTTATTCTTTGAATTCATGGTGCGTTATTTCAAAAATAGTAAGTGAATGTTTACAATACAAGGAATATCTAATTTGATTAATTAGGAGAATTTCATAGAGTAGGTAATGTTTTCATTTTAAGTATGAAAATTTGATTGAAATTTAAGAGATAATGCAGTTTTACGTCTAAATTCCTAATGTGAATTAAATACAGGATAGTTAAAACTTACAAATGAACAATGTTTCGAAGAGTAGTTCAGTTTGATTTTCAGTGTGGAATTAAATTTTTTCTAATATTTAACTCCGGAGAGACCCTCTGCAAAGTCAAGGGATAGCTTAGGCGAGTCCTTTGTCGTTTTGCTCTTCAGCTTCCTCTAGGTCATGAACGGTCATTCCGTCATCGCCTTCGAGGCAAGCCCCTTCCACTCTCCGAGATATTTTTGAAGTTCAATCTGATTATTGTGTTTCGGGTTTTTTCACACTGAAGATGAGTAAAGTTTGTAGCTGATCAAGATGTGGGAAATTGTTACCCGCATACCTCTGATCTTTGGTAGAGAAAAAAGAAATAAAAGGTTTCAAAATGTTGTTCACAAATGTCATAATGTCGGAGAGCCCTGTCACAAAAACAATAGGTAGTCGCCTCCCACTGAGGGATGAACCTTTTGTCGTTTTGTGTGAGCACCCTCGGGGTCACTAACAATTTTTCACGTTGGTCACCACAGAGGACAGCCATTTTCCTTCTCCAAAGTTTATTTCAGTAAAATTTTAATAAAGCATAATTTGAACAGTTTGAGTTAAGTTTTGCTTAGGAAAAATATTGAATTTCATAATGATAAACTTTCTTAAATACTTGTTTACTGTAAACCTTCATTTGCGTGTATTATTATGTTTCTGTTTATATTCATTGTATATTATCTTTTCATTATTTAGTTGTTTATATATTGATTCTGTATAGAGATTTTGTGATGGTGCAGGAGAGTCAGAGGAACGGTATAACTTGATAGATTTAAATTTTGATGTGATGGTGTGGAATTACTTATGATGAGTTACAGACCAAGCTTCTGACTCTGTAACTTAAGACAGTTCTGACTCTTCTACACTAAATTTATTCATTTAATGTTACAATTTCTTGTAAAAAATTTTGATAATCATATATTTGTACAATCATATATTTGTATAAGTTGTGAAAATGTCACCCATCAGCGAGACGATTTTCTCTTTTTTCGGGGGGGATCTGTAATATATCAAAATTAGTTAACTTTAATATTTCTTCAAAAACCTCCTCTCTCCTATTTTAATTCATCTAGATATTTTTTATCAGCCTCTAAATGGTTTGGTCAATGAAGTATTTTCCACTTAACATTCCTTTCTGTCATAAAACTGTAAACTTTCTGTCTATGCAGCAGTTTCGCAGGTGTTGGCGGAACATGTGTTCGTGTTTTGCTGATAGTGCATTTAATTCGCTTAGTAAGTTGTTTTGTTGTGGGAAAAATTCTTGTTGTCAGCGTTCTTGGGTGTACTTGTGTCTGAACAGAGTGAACTCTGTGGCTTTTGATTATGTATCGTCCAGAAGGACAGATGTGATGTGTTGCCGCTCTGAAATAAAGTTTTAAATTAGACTTCTGAGTTCTCTTGAATATGAGACCCGACTGCATTCTCATTACTTATATCTGTTGAGCTTTCTCCTTGTGAAGGAGTTTTATAAAAAATGGATTTACATATATATATATATATATATAAAATCTCTCGACCTCTCTCTCTCTTCTATATTATATAACACCCAAAATTATATATTATACATATATATAATTTTATTAACGAACATAAACGATGTATATATGTATATATATATATGTATAAAATCTCGGAAAATGTAATTTTGGTTTATATATATATATATATAAAACTATACTATCCTGTTTTAACGCTGCAAATCAAATTTTTCAAAAATGTTTTAATTAAATTATAAATTGGACTGTTTAGATGGAAAAGTAAGGAAAAAATAATTTAAAAATACTTGAACGCTACCAC
>CM063508.1:16623217-16630717 GCA_032207245.1 Pardosa pseudoannulata
ATAGAATGAAGAGGAATAAAGAAAATACATTTAGTAATACTTCATAAAAAAGAAGGTGTGTGTTTGGGATCTTTAATATCAGTTTTGGTGGTCACACAGCTACCAGAAATGTTATATCATCGTTTCTTTAACGCTCTCGTTAATCTAAGATTTCTAATTTAAAGACTAAAATTAATTTAGAAGGAATTTTAACATTTAGTAATACTTCATAAAAAAGAAGGTGTGTGTTTGGGATCTTTAATATCAGTTTTGGTGGTCACACAGCTACCAGAAATGTTATATCATCGTTTCTTTAACGCTCTCGTTAATCTAAGATTTCTAATTTAAAGACTAAAATTAATTTAGAAGGAATTTTAACAAAAATGAAAAATCGAATTACTTATAAAAATACTTCCTGTGGTAATTTCGAAAATTGTAAATTATAAAATAGTTGTTCATATTATATAAAAGTTATTATCACTTTCATTTTGTGAACTTCCCTTGTACATGTATATTAATATACTCGTGCCCCATATATTTAAGTCTATAAAAGTATTTGATAAAATTTGGCAAGCAATTTTTAGCATATATAATTTTCAATGCATTACTTTTAATATTTCTGTTTCACAGCAATGTTATAAATATTCTTCGAGGTCTTTTGAAGGTTTTATAGTACTAGCTTTTGTGTGCAAATATTCCACGATGTGAGTTTCTTTACCATTTCATTAGTCAACATTGATGATCGTCCTCTTTGTTCATTATGAACATTCGTTATGTCGGCTGTAAGCTCTTAAAACCTCTGTTTTTTGTTTTTGATTTGGAGTGCTACGGTTTACTTTTTGCAACACGAGGGCTAATAAATCCGGGACCTACAGCTTAAAACCGATCCCGAACGGCTACGAACATCCATGCCACTATGGGATTCGAACCCACGAACTTCGATACCGAAGGCCAGCACCCTAACCAATCAGCCATTGTTCGGCCCTCTTATGTTGTTATTATTGTTTCTGATGTCCCTTGGTCAAACCAAGCACGATTGAACCATATGCTACTCGTATTAATCCCTTCCGGTACGATTTAATAATGAAAAACTGTGCGTGAAGTAACCATTTATTTTTTATTTAAAAAACTTGTTTCATTTTACAATTCTTACATATTCCTAATTAAAATCCACTTTTTACATAGTGTTAAATAATATCAGAAAAGGTATAATTAAGAAAATATCAAAGCAAAACATTAATAAGGTATACAGATAATAGTCTTCAAGATAGTGGTACTTTTCAAAACAAAGTGCAAAGGAATACTGAATTGTTTACACCACTAGGGAGTCTCACTTCTGATTTGATTCTTGTAACACACACGGCATTTCTTAGAAGGTTTTCTTTTATTCTGACTCATCAATTTGGCAGTGACTTGTACCAAGAAATTCTAAATAAACAATATGTAATAGTGACCTGGTATTTTCACAAGTAACAAAAGTCTTGCTAAATTCAGTATACTAGAAATTATAAACTAAATTAATTATCATATTTAACATTAACTTTAGTCGCATGACGAGTGTAGCTCGTCATTGTGCGGTATGAAATGAAAAACCAATGACGAGCTAGACTCGTCATTTTACCGGAAGGGGTTAAGGCAAAAGGGCTCGCCTTTCATTTTAACGAGCACCGGTAGGGTGAAAGTACGACTTATGCCCAAGTGGGTCCTCGTACTTTAGAAGCAGAGACCAAAGCAGAAGACCCATTGGCTTGGCCTACCACCTCCAGAGGTATTGATTGAGAAATTGGAGGACATTGTGACCTTGAACATATTTTACGTTCCCCAGTCAGCTTTAAAGAACACGGCGGATCTTATGCCTGCTCAGGGTCCGAACCTGCAGCCCTCCAGTAACAAGAGCGTTGCCTGTGCCGACTGAGCTACGGTGGCTCAAATCTTCTTATACACATCCGTATGGTTATTTATACCATTCCCATAAGCCTATTTTTTTCTCTTTATAGCTAGTTGTAGCTATGGAAACATAAATCCATATTTATAAATTTAAATGAAAATATACTAGTAGTTAGTTGTAGTTATGACCGAATATACTGGTAGTTATAGTTAAGAAAAAGTTATAGCCAGTTTCACAGATGAACGAACACATAAACAATGTAAACAGCTAGTTGTTAAAAATGAAAATATAGCTAGTTGTTATTATGAACAAATATGTCGATAGTTGTAGTTATGAACAAATCTACAAGTAGTTGCGTTTATTAAACGAATATATTGCTAGTTGTAATTATGAACGAATTTATCGAATTTTGTAGTTTTAAAAGTATGTATTAATAGCTGCAGTTATGAGCGAATACACAACTAGTTTTAGCTACGAATGATTATATAGATAGACATAGTTATTGAGGAATAAACCAATAGTTGTTATAAACAAATATAAAACAAAAACAAATATACAGCTAGTTGTAGTTATGAATGGAAGAAAGGACCTAACTAGTCATTTATCAAAAATATACATCAGCGAAATATATATCAAAAAAGGGTTCTTTAAAGCCTTTAATTTTTATTTTGGGTTCTTAAATTTTTAACAAACTAATATTTTTGACAGCAGCCTAATTTGAAGTAAATTACTAAAATTGAAATCCGAGGAAAACGTATCAACAAAAGTTTATATAACAGGCCCCATTACAAAAGGAATGTTTTTGTTTTGCCTTTTTATGACATTCTACTGCAGAAGATATTTTAAGTAAGCCCTAAATTATAATTATTTAATACAGGAGGCCTATTAAGACCAGGATCTACAGTTTAAAGCCTATTTCGAACGGTTACAAGCAATTATACCAGCAACTGAATTAGAACCCGCCGACTGTCGTACCGAAAGCAGTGCCCTACCGATTAGGCTATCGTCCAGAAATTAGAAAAATCGAATTTCGTGTTTTTTTTAAGGATGGACAGTTTAATTAAGAAAGACTAGACTGTGTACTATAAAAAAGTAAATAAATTCATTAGAACTGTTGAAATGTAAATTACTCATCATTTGCTACAAATGTCTTTTTTTGATGAATAGAATTAAGAATTATATAATAAATGGATGAAAAACTTTTATAGGTTAGATTAAAATGTTTGAGTCAAGATAGATGATTATGGACTACGATTGTTAAAGATAATCTTATTATCCTTTCAAAATGAAAACAATTGAGTGAAGTTATCCAGTAAGGCTGAAGCCCTATCAGATAACAACTCTTCCTAATTTGGGGAATTTGTGACCGGCCATTATCGGTGACGAATAAAGTTCGAAATAAACTGAATATCGGTCAGGCAATCCAGCATCATTTAAAAGCTATTAGATGCCATTAAGGAATAAAGTTTAGGTACTGTTTGTAAAGAGTTAAGTATAATAATGATAGGAAGGCTTTTAGGGGTAATTACTTTAACTGACTTTAACTGGACTAAATCTAACGGTGTTAAAGTTTAAATAAGGGATTAAAGTATTTTTTAAAAGGATATTTTTATAAAAATTATCAGTACGAAGGTTATTATTTTTTAAATTAGCCAAGATGTTATCTTTGTGGAATTGAATAAGTTAGTATTTAACAGTGAATTTTAAACACTCCAAACCAGTAGCCGAAAGACAGTCGAATGGATAGAGTGTTGTTCTTTGGTATAGGAGTTCGTGTGTTCGAATTCCACTTCTTGCATAGACGTTCATAGACTTTCCAAATCGGCTTTCAGCAGTATTTCCCTCCTCCCCTTCCATTTTTTTCAGTTATCAATAGGATTGCTTTTCCAGTACAATCTTTCATTTCCGCTGGTTACTGGAATGTATAGTTATCACCCTTTCCCTGTTTGGCTCTCATAATTGGCCCACGTGTTGGCAAACATAATTTGGCGCTATCTTGCTGGCGACTTTTTCTTTCAAATAATTGTTTGGTGAAGAAATGAGATAAGACAGAGATAGGAAGTAGACATCGAAGAGGAGCAAGGTAAGGTTGAGATTATTGAAAAGGCTGTTAAAAAACGGATATTCTTTACCCAGAACTTTACATCTATCCTTCCAATCTAGACGGGATCGCAGATCGTTGAAGAGGCCGTTAAGAACTCACTATTTTTGTTCCGGAATCCTACATCCCTCTATCCAACCTAGAAGTTTACGGAGATCACTAAGGAGGCTGTTAAGAAAGCGCCATTTTTTCCCCGAAATTCTACATCTATCCATCCAATCTAGAAGTGGTCAGACATCATCGAGGAGGATGTTAGGAACACGCCATTTTTTTTCTGGAATCCTACAGCAATTTATCCAATCTAGACGGGGTCGGAGATCGCCGAGGAAGTTGTTCAGAAAGTGCCATTTGTTCCCTGAACCCTACATTCATCTATCCAATCTAGAAGTGGTCGGAGATCTTTGAGGAAGCTGTTAAGAATGCGCCATTTTTTTCCTTAACCCTACATTCATCCATCCAATCTAGAAATGGTCGGAGATTGTTAAGGAGGCTGTTAAGAATGCGCCATTTTTTTCGGAACCTTACATCCATCTATCCATTCTAGAAGTGGCAAAAATGAAAGGAAATGTTTATCAGGGGCTCATTATCATCAAATAGTAACGGATTACTTATTTCCCATAGAAATAAGTTTACATTCTTTGAGGACTCATATAAAGCTTTATTATTACATTTTACGGCAATTAGAGTAATCAGCTAACATTGTAAGGGCACAATTAATTTAAATAATAATTTAAACACATAATTAATTTAAATCACATAATTTTAAAGGGACTCAGAAATATTTTAATAATTGATGATGCTATTTTGTAAATTATTGTAAAGATTTTTTTTTGGTTTGTTGTTGGCAACAATTATTAATATTCTATAGATTTCAGAAACTAAACCAGAAAACAGTAATGGCAGTTGGAAATAAATATGCTGCATTTGATTTTATGGTTTATTTTTATTTTAATAAACATCGTTTAATGAGTTAATTTTTACATGCATCTTTTAAAGGTGTTTTAACTTGGAAAGTAGAATTATACTGAGGTATTCCCTGTACATGCCATTTCAGCATATGATATTTTACAATACAATACATTTTTCAGTTAGAGGAAATTTTCTTTGGAGAAACTTTTATAATTTGCTTAGTAAAGAATAGAGAGGAAAATTCAGTTTATACGAGAACAAAGAACTGATTTTGAAATTACATTTTCCTCTTGCTTTCTTTATGATTTGGGGGAAATCAGTAGGTAGAACCTGGTGAAATAAAATGCATTAGAGGTTTAAGATGATTAATGTTAAAGAAAAACTCTTTATTTTATAACAATAGGGACTTTATTGTCTGAGAAATATTCTTGAACCATTAATATATAAGCTATATTTCCAAAAAGTCATCTAAACACTGATAACAGTCAGATGACTGTTATGGAAAAGTTGCAAATTATTTCCAGATATTAAGCTGCGGTAAATCAATCAATAAAATCAGAGATCTTGCAACCGGTGGGTAATGAGATCTAGCCTGTCTAACGTCTACCGGGTTTATTAATGGAAACTGGGGAACATAAAATAAGTTCGTGTTTGAAATGTCGTCTAAGTTCTCAAACTACACCTCTGGAGGAGGTAAGCCAAACATGGAGGTCTTCTGCTTTGTTCTGCTTCAAAATAACGAAGACCCACCTGGGGTAATATTACTCATGTCCGTAGCATACCTTAAGTTACACATGCTCTTTGGATGGTGCTAAACGAGTAACAGCTTTTCAAATATTGGAAGAATGCTTAACAGGCAAATGCCCCTGCCTAAGAAAATCCAGCTATTTATAATACCGCGTAGTAAAGATTTATTTTTAATATGTGGAGGGTCCCCTAAATGCACATGTTCCCAGAAACTTCACTGGAAAGTGAGTTTACAAATATGTTCTTTATATTTGATATTATCTTATTATCCTTTCTGGTGAATACATATTGCAAATACCTAAATGACAAACAGCTAATGTGAACACCACAATCCACCATTGAACGCTTATTAAACACCTATTTTGTATAACCAACACACTGTTTTAATTGCATTATGCATCATCAAAATTATCATTTGCACAATTCATACTGTTGTAGAGCGGCAATGTTAATATCCATTATATTGACAGTTTTCGTTATAGTTAGTCTGGAAAGAAATAAAAAAATGACAGTGAAAGATTAGAAGCTATAAGCGTCTAAAATACAAAATTTCATCATTCTATGGTGAATCGTGTTAAAGTTATGCCCAAACGCTTCCAATTATTTTCTAATGATATCTTTTAAGGCTTAGAATAAAACTTAGTTGGTATGGAAACCATTCGCAGGGAAATCAGAAAATAATAATTAATTTCTCCCCCCCCCCCCCCCCCCCCCCCCCCACCCCCCCCCCCCCCCCCCCCCCGAAAAACACAAAACAAAGGACACAAAGACACCAAACAATAAAAAATAAATAACCCCTATTAAATATAAAAACCCCCCCCCCCCCCCCCCCCCCCTCCCCCCCCCCCCCCCCCCCCCCCCCCCACCCCCGCCCCCCCCCCCACCCCCTAACACCCCCCCACTCACCTCCCCGTTATAACACGTTTCTTGATTCCAAAAACGATAGAGTTTTGCAGATCTAAATATATTGACTAACTTTAATATTTTGCAAAGCAAATTATCTGTAAATTTTTAAAGGTATGTTAGAAGTACTGTTTAAATGTCTCAAACACTTATTAATTCGAAAAATTTTGTTTATGAAGCGGATTAAAGTATTTATTAATAATAAATGAATCATTTGTTTTGATACTTATAACAGTCTGTATCAGTTATATGGTCAGGTCAGCGGTTCAGAAAGATCAGACCATATAAGCAGGGTGACCATATGTGAGAGTGCAACTATGTTTGACATAAGGTCTGCGAAACTGATTTGCTCGCCGCACTCACACGTTGTGGGTCGAATGCCCAAGTTTATTTCGAGACTCCAGGAAACGTGTGTGTGGCCAGTGAAAACGATTGCACTTAAACTTCACCAATTTTTGGAGAGTTGTGATTGGTCTCCAGGAGGCGATTCAGGACCATCCTTGGAGTCCCGGTCCTTCTGGGCAGAGCCGGGAAAGGACGCATTGTGCAAAGGACAATGGAACAACGAACGCATCAGCACAGGATAATGGAAAAAGTATAGGGTTGCCTGAGTAGAAAGAAGGAAGGAAAAGAATGCAGCGTTCTCTTGGACATTGGCAATTTTTTTAGGCGTTGCACGTGGAGTGCTTCTTTTAATTTTTAATTTTTTAAAAATATTTTTTTAGCATATTTCCTTGTCTTTTGTTCAATATTTGAATGTTGTAATATAGATCAGTGGCATTTTACTATAATTAAAGACGATATAAAGTAAACTTGGGTTATAAAAACTAAAAACTATATTAAAAGTATGCAATTTTTTTTTTTGGGGGGGGGGGAATTTATTAGCTTATTTTACCAATCAAAGTACAACACACGTACATACGTAAATTCATGTTCATTGTATTTAAAAATAATCAGATATACAAGTTTGCTT
>CM063508.1:16640717-16648217 GCA_032207245.1 Pardosa pseudoannulata
TTCAGAATTTTAATGTATTTTATGAGGCAAGTAAAAAAATGGTTTGTTTTTTGGCTGAGAATTATCTGGTACACGCTCAATAATTTGTTTATCTTCATACACCTCTACAATCTCCCGATATTGTGAATGCAGTTTCGAATCACGTTGAATTCATTTAGTCAAACAATGTGGTTATGTATAAAAAACAAACCCACAAACAAACTTTTTTAATTTTCAAAGATATATAACTTAAATCAGATTTTTATTCGTTCGTGAAATAGACTCCTAGACTTTTATGAAAAGAATTTGTTGTTAATATCAGAGATAAAATTTTTAGTGCAACAAAAAATAATCGATGGATAAATTTAAACTTATCACATATCTACCTAATCTATAATTTAAGCCAAATATAAAAGAAAATTATTTACGTAATATCTAAGTTCAGTGATAAAACGTATGGAAATATTGCAGACGATATTTAAATAATTTAAAATAAGAAATGATTAAATATGATGGTTAAAGGATGATGTCGTAATGCTAGAAAAAAATGTTACTTTTACCCATTATGTGATAAATTGATAAATTTAATCGACTACTTTTGATCGGGAGAAAATAGGGCTTGAAATAAGGGCATTAAACGGTCGAAAAGGGGTCGCTTTGACTTACTCGCTTTGAATTTTGCAAACCTAACTCATCAAGAATCCAATATGGAAGCCTTTATGAATTCCAGGTCCAAACGCTTCATAAATTCGAGGACAGACGGACAGATAACATGGGCTATTACTATATAGGGGATTTGGTTTCCCATTTAAGGCAATCGCATGAAGTTATGAGCAAACTAACTTTTCTAAAAAGTCATCTTTACATTGGATAACAGTCCAGAAATCCTACACTTTCCTAAAATTCCCAGTTCAAACTTTTATAAAAAAGTGGACTTTTGGTATACATATATTAACCTTCTAACTATTCTACACAAGCAATGACTTACACATTACTATTAGGAACGAGATCCGCTGTTTACCACAGCTTGAACAATATTGATTTAGACTGAAGGGTGAGCCCTTTTTATAGTTTATGTGGTAAGTATTGCAAATTCTATAAAATAATAATCTTGCAGGATTCTGAAAGTTTCAAATTTAACACCAAACGGGGAATAACAACATTCTAACCTTCAAATTAATGAAAGTGACAGTAATACCTGCTTGTTTGTTATATATATTAAGATATCGTGATCAAGTGTTAAGGCGAATAGAATAATTAGTCCTTCTTAGTAAAAATACTTCTTTATTTATTATGGAGTTTCCTTTACAGGCGTCGCTTGTGTTGTGGCGGAGCCACGCGTGGAGTATGTGGACAGCTCTATGCCTACGCCAACTGACTACTAGCGGTTCGTTTGATCATCAAATGCTTCAAATATCTTTCCGCTCGACCGGATGATTCTAAAAGCTTACCCAAGCGTAGGTTTTTTCATTTATTAGGTTGGGGAAATAGAAATCAATTATTTTTTTCGGTAGATGGTTGTAGTGATCGATTTCTCGTACAGTACCGATGAAACAATTTTAAATTTATGCTCATTGTTAAGGTGACATTTCACACTAAAAAAATTTTTTTAGTGTTTTTTGTTTGGTTCATTCAGTTTTCAGTTACAGGGTGTTAAAAATGGAAGTCAACAAAGAGAAAATTCGGTACATTTTACAGTTTTTCTTTGATAAAGGCGAAAATGCAAGCCAGGTGGCTGAAATTGAGAATGGTGTTTATGGTGCCGATACTGTAACAGCTAATAAAGTGCAATTTTAAATAATAATCTTGGTTTCGACGATTCCTGTTCAGGCATTTTTCACGTTAAAAATGCACCTCGCACAGGCAGGCTCATCGTCGAAAATGTTGATAAAATCACAGAAATAATCGAAGTTGACCGGCATGTTAGTAGTCGTAGCATCGTCCAAGCACTAAAGATCAATCATAAAACAGTTTTAAACCAGTTGCGAAAAGTTGGATTAAAAAAGAAGCTCGATGTTTAAGTGTCATACTAATTAACACCAAAAACCTGATGGATCGATTTTCCGTCTGCGTACCCTTAGACAAACGGAATGAAATAGACCCATTTCTTAAATGGATGGTGACTGGAGATGAGAAATGGGTCAAATACGACAATATTGGATGAAAACGATCGTGGTGAAAGCGCGGTGAAGCAGTACAAACGGTGACCAAACCAGGATTAACGGCCAGGAAGGTTCTACTGTGTATTTGGTGGGACTGGAAGAGAATCATTTATCATGAGCTGCTTCCGTATGACCAAACACTAAATTCAAATCTCTACTGTCAACAACTGGACCGTTTGAAGCTAACAATTGACCAGAAACGGCCAGAATGGGTGAACAGAAGAGGCGTTGTGTTTCATCAGGACAACGCCAGGCCATACACGTCTGTAGTGACTCGCCAGAAACTCAGGGAGCTTGGATGGGAAGTTTTAATGCATCCACCATATAGTCCGTAGCTGGCACCAAGCGATTACCACCTTTTTCTTGCATTGGAAAACTTCATGAGTGATAAGAAATTGGGATCAAGAGAAGTTTATAAAAATCAATTATTAGAGTTTTTCGCCAATAAGGACTAAGACTTCTATGAGAGAGGCATTATGAAGCTACCTTTAAAATGGCAACAAATTTTACAACAAAACGGTGCATATTTGACCTAAATCGGACAATCCGAAACATGTTAAATAAAGTGATTAATTTCACGCAAAAATAATGGATTTCTTTTTCCCCAACCTAATGTTTTGTTATTACGAAAGAATTTCCTTTTAAATTGTTCCCAACTCGCTTAAGTTTTCGACCCCCCCTTTTTAGACCTCACACACACACACACACACACACACATATATATATATATGTGTGTGTGTGTGTATGTGTATGTACAGTTAATAACATTCTTCATTGACAACACAGGAGTAATTCTCCATATTTTTAACTATAAGGGTTTGCTTTGCAGTAGAATTTAAATGCCGTCATCTTGGCCAGAAGGGCTTTAATTGCTTTTCTTAATTGCTTTTTATAAAGAATAAACATTCATTTTCTTAAAATGTTTTTTCATAAACTGTGCAAATAATGATGTTTAAGCATTCTAAAGATAATGGATTTAGCAGTTGGATAGCATTTTTCATTTTCCATCCGCTGTGTCACTTTTAAACTTTTCCAAGCTGCAAAAGAAAAGGTAAAAGATTGCGAAGATTTTTTTCCCTTACGTTTTTTTCCGAGGAGGAAAGTCTTCCAATTTTGGCTCTTGAAAGAGTTATAAATACATCAAAACAGCATTCTGTAATGAAATTTTGCCTGGATAATGGGCTTAAAGTTACGATACACGTTTTTTTTCTCTTTTCATGCGATGACATTATGAATTTCCTTAAACTTTTCTTTTTTCTGTATGAGGTAGATAAAGTAATCTAACGGGCTAACTTTTTATTCAACAAGGCTGAAAAGATGCATCGATATCATTTAAGAGTTGGGGATTAGAAAATTTACTGGGAGTATTAAAATTTTATTGATCCTCCCTAAATATCGCGTGGTTTAAATTTTTCACTAACAAAATATCTGATTATCTGACGCGTGAAAAATTGCACAGTTAATTAAATAAGCTAGTTACTGTGATAAAAAATCCGACAGGTTTTTAATTATATTTAATCTAATTAAGTGGTTTTAATGAAATATTAAAGAAAGAAAATGATTTATGGATATTTGCTGATTTTATAGTATAAAAATTTCATTCCCTCAAATATTTATAAAAACTGTTATATAGTATTGGTAACTAAGTGATTTCAGATTTTAGATGAAAAAGAAAAATTCAAAATTTTTAACTACTCAGTTAGGTATTTTTCGTTTTTGTCGATGATCTTTTGCTTTCTTTCAGGCCTTTTCATAATTCCATGTTTATAAACCTTGTGATTTTTACCAGCAATAAACTGAATTAAATGTAATTTTACATCAGCAGCACCATTTAAATTTCTGCCGTTTAAGGAATTCGGCATGGAACAAAATAAATGGTAATCTGAAGAATATACCCCAAATTTATAACAAATAATTCAAAATTATATATATCAATATTTTAAATTCAATATATTCAAAATTATAAATATGAATATATTTTGTAAAATGGGAAAATGACATTCTAGAGAGTTTGCTGCTTTATCACTTAGCTCTTTTTTTAGAATTCTTATAATTCATGAAAAATTTTATATTAAATTAACATTGAGCTAAGTAATATGACATTTTAATATATTAGATATTTTACAATTAGATAAAATTTTATGTTATAGAATAAGCTAAAGGAATCCAATATGACAGGATTTAATATATTAGATATGAGAGCCAGCAAAATTTTATGTTTCATAGGTTAACATTGAGCTAAAAATCCAATATGATAGATTTAATATATAGAATTCTTACAATGAGAATAAAAATTTTATGTTTTTATAGTTAACGTTGAGCTAGGAATCCAATATGACAATTTAATTTTTAGAATTCTTATAATGAGAGCCAGCTAGAGGGAATTTTATTTTTCTCATAGGTTAACATTGAGCTAAAGGAATCCAATATGATAGGATTTAATATATTAGAATTCTTATAATGAGAGCCAGCTAGAGGGAATTTTATGTTTCCTATAAGTTAACGTTGAGCTAAAGGAATCCAATATGACAGGATTTAATATATTAGAATTCTTACAATGAGATCCAGCTAGAGGGAATTTTATGTTTCCTATAGGTTAACATTGAGCTAAAGGAATCCAATGTGGCAGGATTTAATATATTAGAATTCTTACAATGAGAGCACGATAGAGGGAATTTTATGTTTTCCATAGGTCAACATTAAGCTAAAAAAATCCAATATGACAGGATTTAATATATTAGAATTCTTACTATGAGAGCCCGATAGAGAGTTTTATGTTTTCCATAGGTTAACATTCATCTAAAGGAATTCAATATGACAGGGTTTAATATATTAGAATTCTTACAATGAGATCCAGCTAGAGGGAATTTTATGTTTCCTATAGGTTGACATTGAGCTAAAGGAATCCAATATGGTAGGGTTTAATATATTAGAATTCTCACAATGAGAGCCAGCTAGAGGGAATTTTATGTTTCCTATAGGTTAACATTGAGCTAAAGGAATCCAATATGACAGGATTTAATATATTAGAATTCTTACAATGAGATCCAGCTAGAGGGAATTTTATGTTTCCTATAGGTTAACATTGAGCTAAAGGAATCCAATATGGCAGGATTTAATATATTAGAATTCGTACAATGAGAGCCAGCTAGAGGGAATTTTATGTTTCCCCATAGGTTAACATTGAGCTAAAGGAATCCAATATGTGAGAAACAGACCTTTTCTTCATAAAAATATTTAATAGATATTATTGGGGAAAAAACTAAATGCAATCGTCTAAGTTAGATTTTTAATATATTATAATTATGTATTTGATTTGTGTATTTCTTTATTTATAAAGCTCTAGAAAGGTAATAAGATACAATGTTCTGAGTTCTTTTAACTTTTGTTTTGGAGTGCCATGATCTACAGTTTTGCTCACGATGGCTAATGAGACCGGGGCCTACTGCTTAAAGTCGATTCCGAACGGTTACGAAGATCCATGCCAGCATAGGGATTGAAACCCCCGAATCCGGTACCGAAGAGAAGCTTTCTACCATTCGGCTACCGTTCGGCTTCTTTTTAACTTTTCAAAGTACTTTTGATATCAGACAGATAGAATATCTGTCTGATATCACATCTATCCGTCTGACATAAAAAAAAATATTTTGCTTTTTTTAAAGCAAAATAGACAAAAAAGGAATAGAGGACGTGTAATAGAAAACTTGCGATATCTGTCTTACAATTTTCTGTGGTTGATTGGTACGAACATTTGATGAAAATATTTAATATAAAGGAATGCATATTTCGAATGATTAAATAGCAAAAAAAAAAAAAATATTAACTTATTGCTTCAAACATTAAATATAATTTTTTACAGTATTATAATGAAATTATATCGTATTTTGCTAAACCACAAAATAATTAGCTCTTTGCAATGCTGTACTAATTGCTCCGTCTTCTCACTTGATAAATTTAATTATGGTCACCTCGCATTCTTAACTCACTTAGTTTAGCTATAGCTTAAGAGTTTCTGGTGAGAGTAAACAACTTGTTTCTCTCCCACACGATTCTTTGTTCCACGAACTGAAATCCTGTTTACAGCGATAGGTGTATTAAAGAGTATTTTACCAGTAATTAAGACCCCTTAGAAAGAAAAAAAATTCAAGAGGAACGTAAGGCATAGCATAATTTCCAGTTTGTCGAAGAAGTCATTAGTTCGTTACTTAGTTCTTTACCCATTTTCGGGAACAATGGATAGTAAATATTTCCCTTTTATCGTTAAGGAAGTCACAAAGTTACCTTCTTCGTCAAATTAAACAAAGGAACGGAAGGAAATACAGTTTCTTCTGTGCAAATAAAAAAATAACTGCATGGGAGTATATAACCTGTACTACATCCTGTTATTTCACTCAGTGAAGTGAAAATAGTAGATGCTCAAATGTGTTCTGGTACGGAAAAGAAACATGGAAGAAATTACGAATGATGAACTGATTTGATGATCTGTTTATCACTTTGTTCTGGGATCTTCTCTGTTGAATTTTATGCTTACTTTAATACGAATAATTTTTAGATTACCTTATATTTCTTTAAATGCTTAATGAGCATTTATTTAAAAAGGTAACCGGTATAGGTTACCTGTTTTGACATTCCTGTAATGATCCTGTATTATGTTCTTCGAATGCCATTTTAACACGTTTAAGAACATAGGAGAATTAAAAAAAATTAATTTATTTTGTTTTTGTTTGGTGCTATTAGCAATATATTTTTGTGAAAGCATTTACAATTTCAAGATAAAATCTTAATTTTAAAAGTTATTAACTCTAATACGTTGGAGTCATTTCGACCATGTATATATTTTTATAAAATCCAGTAATATTTATCTACATATCTTCGAATCATATTTTTTCTAATGCAGCTAACAATCGAATCAATTTGTTTATGTGCATATATATATATATATATATATATATATATATATATATATATGTATATATATATATATACATATATATATATATATATATATATATATATATATATATATATATATATATATATATATATATATATATATATATATATATATATATATATATATATATATATATATATATGTATATATATTCCCTTTATAATCCCTAAGTTATCTGTCCGTCTGTCCACGAATTTATGAAGCGGTTGGACCTAGAATGGATACTGGCATCCATATAGGATTCTTGATAAGTTAGGGTTATCAAGGCGAGTTCTAAAACGTTCGAAATCCACCCCTTCTCCCTTTTTCGATCTTTTAATGCCATTATTTCAAGCCATACTTGAGCCGGTTAAGAGCAGGCGATTAAATTAATCAATTTATGGCATTATAAATATATTACATTTT
>CM063508.1:16653217-16665717 GCA_032207245.1 Pardosa pseudoannulata
TGGAGTTTAAGAATACACGTACCTCGAGATTTGTAATTTAAACAAAACTTTCTTACTTTTGCATGAGATATCCACATTCTTTCAATGTCCCAGTATTTCAGGATTATAATCCTTGTGAGTAGTTCAAAATTATGGCTACTGTGTGTGGCACAAATGAATTCCTCTTGGACATTCATGGGATTGTCTCCATCTATTATTACCTATGTTTGTGGTCTGCCCTTAACATCAAGAATGGCATTAGAAATAGAATACATCTTCCTGTTTATGTTTTGGTTGAAAAACTTCTCTGAGGTCTTTCAGTGCTTAAACGACATGTCACATTCCTCTATACAGCTTGAGGCACTTGTTCACATGTACTTCCAACAACCCTCCTCAAAATAACTAGAATAGTTTAAAATGTCGCATTTCATTTAAAATGAGTTAAAATTCACTACCTATTGCGATTGGTTTTGTACACTAAGTATACAATAATGTAAAATACTTTTTAGATTGAATTATCTTCAACATTCGATGTTGTGACTAGCTCAATAGTTTCGATCGCACTGGCTCGTTCGTGTCCAACATTTTTCCGGTTTCTAATATCGCCTAAAATAATGAAATTCTAAAACTGGTTGACGGAAACTTTTATTGTTAAGTCGAGGATGAAAATTTAATTTAAAAAGTTCAAATATGAGAGCACTGAAATAGGAAAATTGAACCGAAATAATATAGAATCATGCAAACTAGATTTATCTCTTTTAATCTGTAGAGTAAGTATTCCAAAATTGAAGTCAACAGTTTATTGGTATCGATTTTATTTGCACATTATATTAAATTTTTTTTTGCACATTTTGACTTTTTTCTCCATTTTTATTACATTTGGAGGGAATAAAATTTTTAATTCGCAAACATATCAACGAAATCTACGAATATTACAGTCCAAAACTTTGTAGTAGGATAGTTAGAAATCTAAATATTGTGAAGTAGGTAGTCTAAACATTAGAAAAGAAACTTCACCTTGGATTTGGATAAATTTCAAAGTTTTTCCAAAAGGGAAGATTTAAAAAACATGGAATTATTTTACTGCAAAATGCATTCATCTCCTTTTTGTCCAGAAAATATATAGTTAAATTGAAAACTCAAAAGATTCCCAAAGCATATTTAATATCATGTACGTTTAAATAACTTGTCAAACTATTCTGGTGCTTTACTAAGCATAGGAAATGTTAAACAGTAATAACTATTCTTGTCGGAAAAACAGATCTAATTTAAACTTAAATTCTGGAAGCGAAAATATAAGTTTACAGTAAGATTCCCTGGAATGAAAGCTTAGTTTTATGTAAAAGAAATGGTTTAGAGATCACGAGATAATTACTGCAACACTCCCAAAGCTACAATAAAAGCATTTATTTTCTTATTTAACGATATTTTGATCTTAGTTGTGTAACAATTTTATTCTTGGGATTATAGGAGTCTCTATTATGGGGTTTTAACTCATTTGTTAGAAAATTTGTGAGAAAATGCAAAAATTTTGTATGATAAAAGCACCGTTAAAAATCTGAAGTCCATATTAATTTAATACATATCGAGATAAAAATAATTTAATATCTAATTTAATTTTGCTTTCACATTCTTGGTTGTGGAATAATTTCATTCTTATGATTATAGGAGTCCCTGTTTTTTGAAATATGATTGATCTGTTCTAAGAGAAAATAGAAAAATTTCGCATGATAAAAAATACATTTAAAAAACTGCAGTCCATATTAATGCAATATGTAATGAAGACACGTAGAGATAAAAATCATTAAATTTCTAATTTAACGATTTTTCTAATTCTCAGTTGTGAAGTAGTTTTATTCTTAAGATTATAGGAGTCTTTCTTTTTTGAATCGGTCATAAGACTGATTTGTTAAATGCAAAATTCTCGTCTGATAAAAGTAACTTTGAAAGAACTGAAGTCTGTATTAATGCAATATGTAATGAAGACACGTAGAGATAAAAATCATTTAATTTCTAATTTAATGATTTTCTAATTCTCAGTTGAGGAGTAGTTTAATTCTTATGATTATAGGAGTCTTAATTTCTTGGATTATAACTGATTTGTTAAGAGAGAAAATGCAAAATTCTCGTCTGATAAAAGTAACTTTGAAAGAACTGAAGTCTATATTAATGCAATATGTATTGAAGACACATAGAGATAATATAATTTAGTTTCTAATTTAATGATTTTTCTAATCCTCAGTTATGGAATAGTTTTATTCGTAAGATTATGGGAGTCATTCTTTTTTGAATCAGTCATAAGACTGATTTGTTTAGAGAGAAAATGCAAAATTGTTTGTCTGATAAAAGTAATTTTGAAAGAACTGAAGTCTATATTAATGCAATATTTGATGAAGAAACATAGAGATAAAAATAATTTAATTTCTAATTTAACGATTTTTCTAATCCTCAGTTATGGAATAGTTTTATTCGTAAAATTATGGGAGTCTTTCTCTTTTCAATCAGTCATAAGACTGATTTGATAGGAGAGAAAATGCAAAAGTTTCGTCTGATAAAAGTAACTTTGAAAGAACTGAAGTCTATATTAATGCAATGTGTCACGAAGACACCTACAGAAGTTTAAATGCAAATCAAAAAGAAGAAAAGCCCGTTGGGGGTGTTTCAATTTCCCTTTTCACTTAGCTAAAGTTTTGTCATCTTTATGGTCTGTTTGGATTTTGAACCCTTCTTTACGGCCTTGCTCATATACATTTTAGTTATTTATCTAGATCAATAAAGCTTTCCTTGAAAAGAAAAATGAAAGTATTTTTGCACCAGTAAA
Source organism: Pardosa pseudoannulata (assembly GCA_032207245.1). NCBI lineage: Eukaryota > Metazoa > Arthropoda > Arachnida > Araneae > Lycosidae > Pardosa > Pardosa pseudoannulata. The sequence goes on from CM063508.1 coordinate 16,656,018, forward strand.
TTTCTTTGAGATTGTTCTTTAAAGAAAAATAGTATCCCTTCTCTCTCCCCTCTCTCTATATATATACATTCATATCTTTATATATAAAATTTTACCGTTCGTTTATTTGTAATAGAACTCCCTCTAAACGTCTGGACTGATTTTGATGAAATTTTGTGTATGTAATTAAGTTGATTCGAGAACGGTTTAGATTCACAATTTGATCCGACAGAAAATGTTTTTTTAATTAAAAATCCAGAATTGTGTGCTTATTGAGATTATTATAACGCCGCTTGAAAACCCTCACTGTCAACATATCTGTGGCTTAGTGGTCGGCGAATCTGGCTTCAGTACGAAAAGTCCTAGGATAGAACAGGGGGATGTGGGAATTTTAATTTAATCTTATTACTTCTGTGATGACTATACACGTGGTGGCATCAAGTATTTTTAAACTGATTGTTTTCATTACTTTTCCATCAAAACGGTCCAATTTATAATTTATTTAAAAACATATTATTAAAAATACGTTTTTTCGTTTATTTTTAACAGGGTAACATCTAAATGTTTTTGATATCATCTAGGGTTTTTACAGAAAGAGCATTATGCACACACACACATCTTTATACATAAAATTCTTCTGTCCTTGTGTTCGTAATAGAACTCCTCCTAAATGGTTGGACTGAATTTGATGAAATTTTGTGTATATAATTAAGTTGATTCCATAATGGTTTAAATTCACAATTTGATCACATAATAGAAAATGTTTTTTTATATTAAAAATCCAGAATTGCTAGCTTATTGAGAGTAGTAGCATATAGCCCGTCATGTAACGGATATGTAAAATTTTTAAAAAATGGTTTGTTTTTCGGCTTAGAATTATCTGGTACATTCTCAGTAATTTGTTTATCTTTACTGATTGCATGTTAGTTGCCAACTTTAATTTATCTTGTCATATTACGTAACAGGATAGTCAGAAAAGGTTTTAATATTAACCCATTCCGGTAAAATGACGAGTCTATCTCGTCATTAGTTTTTCATTCCATACCGCACAATGACGAGCTACACTCGTCATGCGACTAAAGTTACTGATAAATATGATAATTAATTTAGTTTAAAATTTCTAGTGTACTTAATTTAGCAACACTTTTGTTACTTGTGGAAATCCCAGGTCACTATTACATATTGTTTTTTTAAAGTTTCTTGGTACAAGTCACTGCCAAATTGATGAGTCCGAATAAAAGAAAACCTACTAAGAAATGCCGTGTGTGTTACAAGAATCAAATTAGAATTGAGACTCCCTGGCGATGTAAACAATTCAGAATTCCTTTGCATTTTGTTTTGAAATGTACCACTAGCTTGAAGACTATTATCTTAATTTTACCGTTTCTGATACTTAACACTATGTAAAAAGTGGATTTTAATTAAGAATATGTAAGAATTGTAAAATAAAACAAGTTTTTTAAATAAAGAATTAATGGTTACTTCTCGCACAGTTTTTCATTATTAAATCGTACCGAAAGGGGTTAACAACGATTATTTGGTGGTATATATGAATGATTTCCAAAATTTAGTGAATAGATTGCAAACCGTGTGGTTATTTATAAAAACAAACACACAAATGAACAAAATTCTTAATTTTCAAGGATATCTAACTTAAATTCTAGATATTTATTATTCCGTGAAATAAACTCCTAGATTATATGAAAATGATTTCTTGTTAACAGCAGTGATAATATTTTCATTGCATCAAAAATTAATCGATGATTAAATTTAAAATTATGACATATGTACCTAATCTATTATTTAAGACAAATATAAAATAAATTTCTTTATGTAATATTTAAGTTCAGTGATAAAAGAAAATAACGCAGACCATACTAAAATAATTTAAAATATGAAATGATTAAATGAGATGGAATAACGTCATAATAGTACAAAAAATGTTATTTTTACCAATTTATTGTGTGATAAATTTATCAATTTATCACACAATATGTGTGTGTGCGTGCCAGTCATTAACATAAAAAATTTAAGTAACTGATGGTTTCATACAAAATTAGACATAATGCAATCTGCATAACCCAGTTTAGCTTGGTTAAATAGCAAATAATTGATAATACTTATATTAGTTAATAATTGTAATAATATTCCGCATTATTTAATATAATAGAGAGTCCCTAAAGTCATTGGGGGGAAACACGTTTTCTCATCCTTATTCCTCTAAACTTAGGTAGTTATCCCTTTACGAGCTAAAATCCTCAATCATTATGTACTCATTATTTCCATCACTTGTCCGACATTTTCATATTTTGACATTCCTCAATTTTCTATCTTCTACTTATCGTTTTTGTATCAGTGATTTAAGCGAGGCTTTTGCCCTAACCTCTAAGACAGATTCATGTTTCACAGCATGAATGATCTTGGGAGGAGTTTTACAACAGAGAGGAAACTAAAGAATTCTCCAACAAAGGGGGGTGAAAGTTGCCCACTGGGTTTCTGTTCCTAGCTAAACTGCTTTAACACTAACTCCTTATCTCTTCAATCTTAAACATTTGGGGTCCACTAAGTTGTTAGAGTGGGATGAAAAAAGGTCGTTATGAACTAACTGGAATTTGCCAGTTGCACTCGTGCATATTTATCTATTAGTCTTAGGGTACCTAGTGCGACAATTTTAACGGTTATTTAATCATTAATTTTATCAAAATTTGGCATTCAGAATTCCTGCAATTGGAAATTGTTACCTTAACTGAAATTTTGCCTTGATTTTTACAACAGGAAAAAGTAAAATATTGCGTGACACCATGATTAAATATCACTCAGTTTAGTTCAAAATAAAAGTTAGTGTCCACAAATAATCAAAAATCATACAATTATATACAATAGAACACAAAATACAAAAACAAACACAAGTACTATTTCCCTTAAAAACAAAAATAATTTAGCAATTATATACGAAGTCAGTAATTGTAAAAAATGCAAAAAAGTAATACAAATGAAAATAAATTTGATTATTTTAATGAAAATTTCAACGTTCTCAATAATTCTTCTACAATTTGCCCGCTAATTACATTAAATTTCATTTGAGATATCGTATTTTATATTCAGAATTCAGTCAATCAATAAACAATAAATAAGGGGACACACATAAAATATTCATCAGTACAGTATATAAAATTATATGCGTAATATACATTGTTTAGAAAAAAAATAACGTAAAATGCGACAATTAATGTCCTTTGGTAGAATTAGACTGGTAGTTAAGCTAAATGATATATGAACATCTCACTAAAATAGATACCTCTTATTGCAATGCTCCTAACCGGGGAATTTAATAAATAGCAAAGTTTTAATAAAAAAGATAGCACTATCTAATAGCAATAGGAATCCGACTTTTTCTAACACTCAATTTAAAGTTTTCAGAAGGGTTATTTTCAAAAGTTTTATTTGTGTGTTGCTTTAAAATTACATATGGGCCAGAGTATGTTGAACTGAGCTCACGTTAATTCCTCATACATAACTACTTCTCCGATTTTAAATTTTTCTGGTTTGAAACGAGTATCATAACGGGCTTTATTAATATTATGATATTTATCTGTTCTCATTACTGCAAGATTTCTAGCCTCTTTTATTGGAGGGTGTATACTTTGATTAAGAATTAAATTATTATAAGGCAATTTACCGTACATCAGATAAAGTGGAGGAAATTTAGTGACTGAGTAAGGCATGTTATTATATTCTTGGGGCAATAGTTTAGTCCATGCATGTTGCCTGGGTGAGAATTTAATTTAATTTTAAGGCGGTTAATTATAGTTTGATTTACACGTTCAACAATTCCATTAGTTTGAGGTCTATGGGCAGAAGTCAGTAATTGCGTTACATTGTGGCTTTTAAGAAAATGCTTAAGTTTAGACGATGTAAATGCAGCATTATGGTCACTTAACAATTTTTGGGATTGCTGAATTTGAAAAATTTGCTTAAGGCAATTAATATAAGTCTTGATGGTAACACTTTCAGAGGAAAAGTCCAGTTATAGTGTGTATTATGATCCATAACAATATGATTGTACTTTTTAGCAGAATTATAATAATTTAGTCCTCCAATAGATGGATATTATATCAAGAGGTTCATTAGCGGGTGGTAATTTTTCAAAATAGCCAAATTTCTTTTGTTTTAATTTTTTGTTTAATTGACATATTTCACAATGCTTAACAAAATTTTTAATGTCTGTGGCAATACCCCACCAATAATACTGGGGTGAGAGTAAATTTAGCATGGATGACACTCCAATGTGACCTTGGTTGACATGGGAAGTACTTAATAATTTTGATCTCAAGGAGTAGGGAAAACAAATTTTGAAAAATCCTTTTTCCTTAATCATCCATAAATCTTTTTTTTTGTTGAAAATTTTATGTTGGAATCAATTATGTAAAATTCGATTTTGCAAACAATTTTCCTTATTTTAACACGTTGTATGCGGGTACATTTCGCAGCGAAATTGTACCGTGAGCGGACGTTTTGCGCTTAAATTAAGTTATTCAGTTAAGTCTCAATAGATTGAAAACTATTTCATTTTTTAACCAACTTTTCGTATTTTGTATTGAAATATATAAACAAATATATAAATAGAAATATATAAATAACAACTATAAGATTTTTGTAAATAAAAAATGTATTTTTTAGTGGATAAATTTATAATAGTATAGTAAATATGAAAAATCAAATAGAAATAGTAATATATAGTTTTAATTTTTTCGAATTATGTTATATATTAACATTATAAAAAATGAAAAGAGCAATCACAAAACTAATAATGTAAAAACTAGTTTTTATTTCTCTAAATTTTTCCAGAATCTATGTAGTAGACAAGAACATTCGGCTTCGTTTTCCTGTATATACCGTTATTTTTGTACAGTTTTTCGGATTAAAAGTTCAGGTATGACATTAATACTTGTACAAGTGCCGATGATGGGCGATACTCTTACTCGGTGCAATTAAATATCGACTTGAATAAACTGCCAGGAGTTGAAAGTTCGTCTCTGTTAATAAGGAGGTTTATCACGAAATTGTCTCTGTGGCAATGGTAACCTATAGTAATTTCTTCCGGGATATGCAGGGTGTAGCTCCTTCCTTCGATGTCTGTCGGGATGCGGGGGATTGTACTGGAACGTTGGGTATTCTCTGTCTTGATGCAATGATGGAGCAGCTCGGGGAAGGCTGGTCGATGAATTCCCTCTTTTATAAATTTCCGGGCAGTTAAGATCCATTTAAATGTCTCATTTATTATGATAAAATAAGTTTGTATGTATGTGTATTATTTTAAATTGTAGGTTCCTAATTTTGTGTTTCAGTATTAATTATCTGATGCCAGTGAATAGGATTCTTGAGAATTTAAATATATTGTAAGGAAATTTTCCACAAATGGTTACTACTTAAAGAATTAAGAAAAAAACTTTAATCACTTTTTTTATTATTTGAAAAGAAAATAATCTTAACTCTCCTTAAAAAAACTATTAACTGTATTTTATTCTTTACACGCTGAGTTAACCCTTTTTAATCAAATTTCATTGCTAAAAAAAGTATAAAATCCCTACGGACTTTTCTGCCTGCTTTCAATACCTTTTTTTTTTTTAGTTCAAACGGCAGATATCTTTCAATAAAACAATTCTTAATTAACGGAAGTACTGCAGGGATCAAGAATAAGCCCATGTGTTTGGAAATTAAAGGCGAAATTAAATTAAAGAGTCACTTTTTTAAAAAATATATTGTTATGAGAGCTGTGATCGTAAAGTGTTACACTTAATCTAATGAAATAAAAAGCATATCTCTTTCTTCCCCTTGGCCATTAAATGTTTATTGTAAATTTATAACAGAAAATATAATGTTAAAATGACACAGAAATAAGGGGTCAAATACTATTGAACAAAAAATATGTGGAAAAATGTGTGTGTGTGTGAATGCAGCTATGTTTTACATAAGGTTTGCGAAACTGATTTGCTCGCCGCACTCCCACGTTATTGGTTACATGCCCAAGTACGTTTTCGCGACTCCAGGAGGCGTGTGGTATGGCCAGTGAAAACGATTGCACTTAAACTTCACCAAGTTTCGAGAATTGTGATTGGTCGTCAGGAGGCGATTCAGGACCATGCCTGGAGTCCCGGTCAATCTGGACAGAGCCGGGAAAGGACGCATTGTGCACAGGACAATGTAACAACAGACGCATCAGCACAGGATAATGGATAAAGTATAGGGTTGCTCGAGTAATTCAGAAGAAAAAAAAAGAATGCAGCGTGCTCTTAGAATTTGGCAATTTTTCTTTTCAGGCGTTGCACGTGGAGTGCTTCTTTTACATTTTATTTTTTATATATTTCCTTATCTTTTGGTCTATATTTGAAAATTGTAGTATAGATCAGTGGCATTTTACTATAATTAATATTAAAGACGATATAAAGCAAAATTGGATTATTAATGGATTTGAAGTAACAACAGAAATGTGCTACACCACAGCAGTGGAAAACAGCCTTCCCTAAGGATTAGGCTATCAAATGTTTACCACGAAACAGTTCACTCCACAACAATAAAACAAAACAAAACAAAAATAAATAAATAAAAAATAATGAAAGAATATAGTCGTAAGTTATCATTTAAAAAAGTCCATAGTTTAAATAACTAAAACGAAACCCAGGAAGAAGGTAGCATTATGCTTGCCCTTAATGTTAAAGTAAGAATAAAAGGATAAAACTAGCGAAAAAAGATTAAAAAGTAAACCAAAACTAGAACGAAGCCCTAAATTAGGTGATGTTAATTGGGTTCCAAGATAATATTAGGAACAAGATGCTTTTACATAATTTAAATTGGGAAGAGGAGGGGTCTCCAAGCATGGGTCCAGCCCCGGAAGTGATAAATAACAAACACTTGTCTGTAAAGATATTTGAATTTGTGCTATTATGTACTAATGAGCGTTACAAACATCTTGAAAAACATATGCATTAAAAAGTAACAAGAGAAAGGAACAAAAATTGTCATTCAGTATTTTGAAATTTTTATATATTAAACAAATTTCTTCTGTCATTACAAGGACAAAGGCATTCTTTTGGCCTTCAACTCTTATGGACGTTAAAGTAATTAATAGTGCTTAAAGCTGAACATGGGAATAAAGAATGAGCAGGGTAAAAATTTGTGTGAAAATTCAATATTTTATTCTCATTGTGAGATAGGAATATTGAACACATGATCTTTGAATCTTGTACTTCGTGAAATATTTAAGGTACAAATAAACGTACTTTACATCTTAAGGTGACAATAAACATTCAACAGGGCGAAATTTTGACGAAAAGCTCAATATTTCTCTATTATTGTGAGATTAAATATTAAATCTAAGGTTTCCAAATATTGCGCCTCGGGGAATATTTAAGGCACAAATATTTGTAATTTACAACTTTAAATTAGAATAGATATTCATCAGTAAAAAAGTTTAACTAAAAGTTTAATATTTCTCTGTTTTATAAATATTGAATGTGTATCCCAATCTCTTAGTTCGTGAAATAGTTAAGATGCAAGTAAATGTACCTTACAATTTAAAGCGACAATAAACTTTTAGCAGGGTTAAAATTTGACTTAAAATTCAAAATTTCTATCTCATTTTGAGATAGATATATTGAATCCAGGTTGACCAAATTTTGTACTCCGGGAAATACACAACTTAAATCGAAAATAGGTAATCAACAGGACATAAAATTGACTGAAATTTCAGTATTTCTGTTTCATTGTGAGACAGAAATATTGAGCACTGGGTTTTCAAATATTGTGCTTCGGGAAATATCTAAGGTAAAAATAAATTACCTTTACATTTTAAAGCGATAATTGACTTTCAACAGGGTAAAAATTTGACTGAAAATTCAATATCTCATAGAAAAATGTGTCTACAAAGGTAAAGCCAAAAACGTTTCTTACTATACGTTACCCTTCAATGATCCGTCATGCTGTTTTTTATTATATCAATATTTTGATACAAACTGACATTTTTCGTGATTGCAATTCTTTCTTTACCCGAGACCAAGAGTAATAAAGACTAAAAATTCAAAATAATTCTCTACAAATAATAATTAATTTTTTTTACTTGGATGTGTTTATTTAAAAAAATTATTAAACGTTTTCAACTGCATGGGCAAATATCGATATATTTCTGTTCTGTAATTGTAGACTAGTAGAGTTAATGTCTCATGTGATATTTCGTTATCAAAATTGGAGGTACAGAACAAGATTTTACAACCGTCCTAAATACAAAATTCTATATTCTTTCTATAACTAATCCTTTCTGTGTCTTAGAGTAGAGGTATATACGTAAAAACGCAAGTACGTATAGATGTCATGTCGTAATTAATCAAAATTCAACCAGGGATGGACAAATAAATATTTAACATTTCCTTCTCCCTAGAGACGTAGAACCGAAACTAGTCAAAATGGATTCAGTTTTGACCCAAATGAAAATTTTCATTGAAGTCTAAAGCCTGAAAATTTTTGGAATTAGAATACTTCCCTTACTTTGTACAAGAATGTATAAATGGTATCATTATATGTTAAAGCGATGCCCATGGGATATTCAGATGCATATTCCTTTTACATATACTATCATTCATAATTTATTCATTCATTTTTTAAATCCTTCAGTCATTAAATCATTTATTCATTAAATCATTCAATCATTAATTCATTCATTCATTAAATCATTCCATCATTAATTCATCCATTCATTAAATCATTCATTCATTGATTCTTTCATTCATTTAACATGTCTCTAACATTCATATCCCTTTAACACATGAATTTTTTTTCAATGAATAACATTATAAATAATAACTATTGTCTATTGAAATTTAGTCATTTTTTATAAATATATTGTTAACAACATTTTTTCAAGTAATTTTTTACTTTAAACTTTTCAAGTAAATTGGTTAAAACAATGTAAATTAGTTTTATACCTCCACTGCCGTCTAACAAATTTTCCTGTTGCAGTTACATAAATTAGGAAAAAAATAATTTATATTTGTGACAAAGTAGCACTATATAGTAAAAAAAGAAATTGATAGATTTCTAGGAAGCAAGAATTTCTTTAAAATAATTTAAACTTAATTAAGGCAAATAGTTTACCTTTTGTTGCTTATTCAGTTGTGAAAAAACATGTTGTAGCAAAAGTCTTTCTGAGAATACAATGCTTATTCAAAATTCTAAACAACATGATTAGCTGTTTTAAAGCAAGACCTTTGTTACATAAAAGGATAAAACAATAAACAATTATCTTTGGGATCAAATGAAACTTCGAAATATTCTGCGTGTCACTTGTTATTCGAATAAACCACCAGTGGTATGATTTTATTTCTTTTCTTCAGATTTGAAGTTCTTTTGAGGAAGAAATTTGTACTTTTCAAGAAAATGCAGATATACAAAGGACACTTTATTAAATCAGACTAGATAATATAAATTTTAAAGTAGAATCTTTTAAAAGGATCACATTATATATATATATATATATATATATATATATATATATATATATATTTATTTACACACACACACACACACACACATATATATATATATATATATATATATATATATATATATATATACATATATATACATATATATACATATGCATTTACATACACACATATAAACACACACACACATATATGTATCTATCTATCTATCTATCTATATATAT
>CM063508.1:16670717-16715654 GCA_032207245.1 Pardosa pseudoannulata
TAGTGTACCCGGAACCATTACAACGAAATGAGTGAAGCCCAATTTCGTGTAACACTGAGTGAAGCAAAATGGGCTAAATTGTATGATGTATCCTAACATTAGAAAACGAAGTACATGTTATTTCTTTTAACATGAAAAAGTCATTTCATGTATTTAAAATTTCTTACATACTTTGTACAGTGACTGTCTACTGTGGTTTAAATCAAATTTGGTCCAGAAATGATAACATTCGAAATATGTTAAAAATTGAGTTTTCGCAAAATTTATAACTATACTTCTGAGATTATTGTAAATCAGATATACATAATATCATTTTCTAGGATATGTGGTATAAAAAACACAAAACAAGTTCTTTTTTGTTTTAGTCAATACATTGTTAATTTTCTTCCTGTTTTTTTTTTAATCTTAAATCTATTTTTTTGTTTCTTGAACATTATTGGTTTCTTAATTTCGTTTACGATTAAGTTACCTCGTAAATCCTGAAAAGTATTTGGGGTTTGTGGTCATAAAACGTCTTGCTTAGTTTTCTAGCAAGCTCTTTCATTTTCCCGGAAGATCATTTCCTATCACGCTATTGTCTTGGGAAGATTTCTGCAGAGTCAAAGGTCAGAAGACGATGATCAGTGCATCCGTAAATTGTCTGTGGAGGCAATCACACTTAATTCTCTTCTATCTCATAATAAATTGTTACTTCTTGAAGATAGTTACAGCACGTCATTTGTAAATGCACATAGTAAGATGTTCTCGAACTTTATGGGTTTTCTTGAAAATATATGAGAGGTTTCGTAAAAACAACGTTTCACCATGTCACTATACATGATTTATCAGTAATGATGCAAGTAAGCACTTTAATTGTAACTGCACATATTAAGATGTATTTCTTGAATATTATGTGTTTGATGCAGAATATATGAGGGTTTCAGTTAAAAGCGTTTCATTATATCATTGTATATGACTGTCAGTAACGATGCAAGTACAGCTCTTTAATAGTAATTGCTCATAGCAAGATGCCGTTCTTGAATATTATTATTGTGTTTGATGTAGAATATATTAGAGTTTCAGATAAAACAAGCGTTGCATCATGTCATTATGTATGAATTATCAGTAATGATGCAAGTAAGCACTTTAATTGTAACTTCACATATTAAGATGTATTTCTTGAATATTATGTGTTTGATACAGAATATATAAGGGTTTTAGTTAAAAGCATTTCATTCTGTCATTGTATATGACTGTCAGTAATGATCCAAGTGCATCTCTTTAGTTGTAATTGCACATAGCAAGATGCCGTTCTTGTATATTATGCGTTTGATGCAGAATATATGAGGGTTTCAGATAAAACAATCGTTTCATCATGTCATTATATATGAGTTATCAATAATGATGCAAGTACAGCAGTTTAGTTGTAACTGCACATAGAAAGATGTCGCTCTTGAATATTATGTATTTGATGCAGAATATATGAGGGTTTCAGTTAAAATAAGCGTTTCATCACTTCATTATATGGTTATCAGTATAATAATGCAAGTAGGTTATACAGGCATGTATCACATTATAGCTAAGCCATTCAGCTGAAATGAAATAAATCATTTTAATTTATTTTACAAGTATATTATCATATGTGGGTAATTTACTTATTATTCAAAACCTGCAGTGTTTTAGCTTTAAAATATTATAATAAGCTGTTAAAGTGGTTGTAAGAACGCCTTATCATACGTCAACTTGTACATGTTAAAAATGCAACAGACTCAAACTACGATGTCTTTAAGCGCTAAAGGGTAAGCGGATTTCTTATGCTATGGTGAAAAAATTTTCAACTTAAATGTTTTGTCATACGTCATCTTGAACAGAAATTTTTACTACCATACGGTAAATTCACGCACTCTTCACTGGGAAAAAGAATCTTAAACAAATATATAATTAGTATGTACAGATATGACCTGTAGGTATGATTTGTGAATGTACAGATTAGAATCTGTAACAATTACTCTAAACTTCAATTGTAAGCAGTTCTATATGAACAGCTTACAATGCATATGTTACGGCCAAAGCCCGAAGTTGGCCAGTTCCCGAATTGACCGGCCAAATCGCGAAATAGCCAATATCGCCTCACAATGGCCGGCCAATGTCCGATCTTTCCTTCATTTCGGGGTTTGGCCAGCCAATGCGGGAACTGGCATGGGGTGATTGGCCAAAGTCAGAAAAACAAGGTAATGAGCAAATTTGGGGTGTTTGTATACCGTAATGCTAATGATAGTCACATTATAGCTGCCACCGAGGAGATTTCCGACGAATTCGCCCCTTTTAGGAGCCTAGGATCGTCCTTCGGAACAAAGGCAAAGGAGGTAGGATGGCCTTATGTGGGCTGTTGTAGTCTGAAGTTACAAATTTTAGTGAGTAAGGATCTCACAGTACCAGAAACCTCCTGTGGTCTTATGAAAATTTCCTCTCCCTTGGAGAAAACATACAAAAAGATAATCACATTATCTACTGAATTAGTTTATTATAGAAAATTATTAGTACCATCACTTGTTACAACAAGATAAACTTTTATGGCATATCGAATTGCACATCAGTTTGTTATTTTTACACCTGCAACGATTTATTTAGCACTTAGTAGTGCAACTGCATTGAGTGTAGTCTCGGCCGTCGGTCAGCAATTGTGAAGAGGCAAAGGTTCGTAATGATTTTTCCACTGTGCATACGGATGCCAATGTAATTAGTTTCTCTTGCAAAATGGAAAACTTTCAGAGCTTTTCAGAGCTCGCAATAATTTGAACTTTGTTAAATGATCCTGGTGATTGAGTACAAACTTGAATTCACTGTCTGGGTTACTTTGCATGTCGATAAGATCTACCTGGCATCTTGAGTTAAGTTATTTAAATATCAAAGGTATAGAAACTAGACCTTTCTTAAGATTAGCTAATTTGGTCTGACACTGTTTGCATAAGCGGAGATACAATGTATCGATTTCCTTGGTGACATTTTTGTACTTAGTTTGAAGATCTTTCTCCATCCGTGTTCAATTTTCAAGTGAGTATTATGTAGGAAGTCGAAAAACTCTTCTGTGTGCACATAATGCAAAATAAAGCTATTTTCTTCTGTTACTGGTACAATAAGTTTTTCTTTTCCGTCAACCTCAATAACATCATATTTTCTTAGTCGACGATTTTCTTTTTTCTACTTTGATTTAGCCTTTTTAACGCCTCTATGAAAAAACAGTACTTTTCTCTGCTGATGATCCAGGTATTATCTGCTTTTCCTTGCAGCAATATATTCAATTTACTTAAGAACTCGGTTCTCATATCAAAAGTTGGTTCTACATTTGCATGTGCATCATCTTCTCCCAGCATACTAGTTTCGTCAGGAGAAGCCATGGGAAAAAATCTATAGAAAAACAATACGATTCTCTCAAATCACGCCGTGATCCCTTTCGTGGTTTAGCAGTTAATGTACATGTATAAGTTTTAGGTGAAACTATAAAGTATTAATACTATAAATATAGTAATAATAGTATTAAAATAAAAATTTGCAAGCATGTACAAATTCCTGAAACTGAGTTTTATCCATAGTATAATAAAAAACAAACGAATATTGAAAGGGCTTACCTATCCGGAGAAAGCACACTAACCCGCAATCGAAACTATTCAGTTGACGGGCCCGTAAACAATTACGCATTGCCAGATTCGCGATTCGATACTTGGATGCCAGATACATTGAAAATATAACACACTGTCCTTGCTACCATATGCATGCCGTCATCACACCGGAATCTACCCTGCCGAACAGTCTGGCTTCAGCACATCGAACATTGGCCAGGGAATTTCGGGCACTTCGGGAAGTGACCGGCCAAGGTCGCATATACGCTATTCCTTTCCAGTACATCGCACATTGGCCACACGCCCCGGCCAATGTGCGATTTGGCCGGCCAATTCGGGAACTGGCCGAACTTCGGGCTTTGGCCGTAACACATATAAATGTAACAGCATATAAATGTAAATTCTTACATTCAGAAAAACAATCAATTGAAATTTAATTTGTTAGTTATATTTTGTTTTGTGAAGCTAGAACTTCATCTAAATAATTCCGTTGTATGTAACTTAGTAAGATTATAATAGAAAAAATACGAGTAGCCTCCGGCTAAATAGTGCTTGGTTTCACCAAGTGGCATAAGTCAACAACAACAACGATAGAAAAACGAAGATTCTTTGTAATGTATGACCTTGTTAAAGTTAGGGGGATACACTTTTTCTTAACTAATTTGTATATAGTTTGTATTTGGTCTCTCCCTGCCAGCACTAAGCCAGTACACTACTCTGATTCAAAGCATAAACTATATACAAATACTGTTATAAACTATATACAAATTAGTTAAGAAAATGTGTATCCCCTAAATTTAACATTGTCCTACATTACAAATAGTTTTTGTTTTTCTATCATTGAAAAACGAAGACTATTTGTAATGTAGGAACCTGTTAAAATTAAGAGGATACACTTTTTCTTAACTAATTTGTATATAGATTGTATTTGGTCTCTCCCTGTCAGTACTAAGCCAGTACAGTACTCAGATTCATAGCTTTGTCCAATGCATATAAAAGTACCCTTATATTTATACCAAAGCTCCATAAAATTGACTAGAGATCAGTAGAGTAAAAAAGTATGCACACATCATATATTGATTAAATTTAATTAAAATGAATATCCTATTAAAAGTAACAAATGTACCCATAGACTCCATTATTTTCAATTTCTTATTTGTCAGTTTATCACCAATATCCAAAAATTCTAAATTTTTGCATAATTTCTTAGAAATTGCAAATTTTATTTTACTAGTGAATTGATTATGGAGATTTAGTGAATTGAATTTTGATTATAGAATTCAAAGTTGTAATTTATCCAGTAACTCTGTATATTTATTACACTTTATTCTGAATAAAATTTAGATGCTCTTTTATTTAGTCTCCGTAAGCATCAGTTTTAATCATTTAGTTAAGATATTTCGTTTAACTTATATACAGATATTGCCCTTCAAAGTTGCATTTTATCCAGTAACTCTATATATTTATTACACTTTAATCTCCAACTGATCTATAAAATTTGGATGCTCCCTTATTTAGTCTCCTTAAGCACCAATTTTAGTCATTTAATTTAGATATTAGGTTTAACTTATATATAGACGATGCCATTCAAAGTTGTAATTTATCCAGTAAATCTATATATTTATTACACTTTAATCTCAAACTGATCTATAAACTTTAGATGCTTCCTTATTCAGTCTTCGTAAGCATAAGTTTTAATCATTTAATTTAGTTATTACGTTTAATTTATATACTGATATTGACATTTAAAGTTATAATTTTTACAGTTAATCTATATATTTATTACACTTTAATCTCAAACTGATCTATAAAATTTAGATGGTTCCTTATTTAGACTCCGTAAGCATTAGTAGTTAATCATTTAATTTAGATATTACGTTTAATTTATATACAGATATCAGCATTCAAAGCTGTAATGTATCCAAAAATTTTATATATTTATTATACTTTAATCTTAAATTGACCTATAAACTTTAGATGCTCCTTTATTTAGTTTCTTCAAGCATTATTACATTTAACTTATACAGATATTGGCATTCAAAGTTGCAATATATACAGTAACTCTCTATATTTATTACACTTTAATCTCAAACTGATCTAAAAACTTTAGATGTATGCTCCCTTTATTAGACTCCGTAAATATCAATTTCAATCATTTAACTTTTATTACGTTAAACTTATAGACAAATATTAACATTCAAAGTTGGAATTTATCCAGTATCCCAAAATATTTATTACACATGAATCTTAAACTAAATGCTTCATAAACTTAAGAATCTTCTTTAATTAGACTACGTAAACATCAATTTTAATCATTTAACTTAGAAATTACTTTTATCTTACATATAGATATTTCATATGACAAATTTTTAAAAAGGATTTATAAATTTTCTGCTCTGGAAACAAAATGGTAACAAAATGAACACTGCATTAACTTAACCTTTCCCTTTGAAAAATTCTTAGTGTTCCCTCTCTTACATTTAATTAAGAATTCGAAAAATTTGCTTTATTCATGATGATGTCAGCAAACTCATGGCAGAAGTTTTATTTTTGAAATTTTATCAGGAATAACAATTTATTTCTTTTATTTCACTGTATCTTTCTTCTGTAATTGCGACTAAAATATCAAAAAACGAATACAGTATAGAGTTTGATTTGCTCGTTAGCCATTTCATTTATATTTACTTTTTACTCTCATTGATTTTTTAATACATTCCCTAATTATGTCAAGGAATGCATTAATGGCCATTAGATATCTCCAAGGACTTTAACAAAAGAAATAAAAACGATAAAATTAATTTTGCAGAATTGATTTAAGTTTGTTGTTGGTTTGCAGATTAAATTCTATTTTTATGGGTCCCATGTGCTATAAATCCTTTTTAGATTTAAATCAGAAATTAATTTAAGCTTAAAGCTTATCTATAATGTATACAAAAAAAAATTAACACAAGCACACATACACACACAGTTACATATAAATGAAGGATGGAAAAATCTTTACGAAATTAAAATTAATAAAGAAATTGGCTTCACTGCAGGTTAATTATCCCAGATTTTGATTCTTTATCTTATATTTATCATCATAAAGTATGCTAGTTTTCTCGTATATGGCAACACGAGGTTTTTCAATCTGCAATTGTGTAAAAAAAAATTTTGTATACAGTTTTAACACTTTGTGTGTATACTGAAGTGTCGGGACTCCATGTAGAGGAAGGGATCTGTATGTAGGTTGATTGATGGAGAGTCGGAGGTTTTATTTTAAGAGTCACCTCAGGCAGATAAAAATCAGACTCTGACTTGATGGAGAGACATCCTTTTATTAAGTATTCGATCAAATAATTTTCGTCTCTTTATAGTCTATAAATAACATCGTCCACTTCTGCCTTGATCAAATAGTGGGTAACTGAGATTCATTCAATTGCGTTGTTTAAAAGTATTATAGAGATTAAATTGTATTTATATAAAAATATGATGGAGACTAATTTGTTGCGTTATATAAAATATGATGGAGATTAATTTGTTTCTTTAAGTAAAAATAAAGTCAGGAACGTCGCAGTAAAACAAAACAAGGATAGAGTGCTTAGGCTAGCCAAAGATCGAGGTGGCTCCATCGGAAAAAGTTTTCCTACCAAAAAAACAACGCATCGGGAAGGGTGTTAAAACTTCATCTCATTGTCTCTCCGCATCGCAAAATTATCCAAAACGTCTAGGCTGCGCTCACGCCAAAAGCGCCGAAACACAGCCAGCAAGATGGTTGTCAGGCGATAAAAAAAGCTCTCGCTCACCAGGAGAGCAGGGTTCTCTCGGCTCTGACCAGAATTGGACGCTCGGTCCGAAACTTAATCCCAGATCGGGGGCAGTTCTGTTTGAAAAGACAGGCTGCAATCGAGAGAAAACAGCTAGAGCTGCACCTGAAAAGGGGCAATATACGAAAAAAAGGAGCAAAATGTAGGTAAAAATATGTATACCCCACAAGAGAAATATGTGATGAAGGGTCATGAAAAATTTTCATTACAGTGTGTGGGTACATTTTGCAGCCGAATTCCACTGGGAGCGGCCGCTTTGCGATGTAAATTTAGTTATTCAGTTAAATGTCAATAGTCGAAAATTATTTAATTTTTAACCCACTTTTCATATTTTATATTGAAATATATAAACAAATATATAAATAAAAGTATATAAATAACTACCATAAGATTTTTGTAAACAAAAAATATATATTTTTTGGATATATATATAATAGTATCTTAAATATCAAATATCAAATAGAAATACTAGTATATAGTTTTAATTTTTTCGAATTATGTTATATGTAAACATTTTTACATTATAAAAAATGAAAAGAGCAATCCCAAAACTAAGAATGTAAAAACTAGTGTTCATTTGTCAAAAGTTTTTCTAGAATCTATGTAGTAGACAGGAATATTCGGCTTCGTTTTTCTGTATAAACCGTTATTTTTGTACCCACAAGCAAACCATGTTGCCACACTAACTCGTACTAGTACGTGTCCAGCGCTCAAGTATCAGTCGTCAGAAAACGTACTAGTACGTGTACCGCATACAATGTGTTAACTGACTCCCATTTTTATTTAAAGTTTTAAATTAACGCTTACAAAGATGTGGTTGTAGCGAATTCGCAAAAATGACTTATTATCTTTATTTTTCCTTAAAATTTATTATAATATATTAATGATATTCTATTCTGTAACAAATATTTTATTAAGAAATAAAGGAAGCGGTTTTTATATATCGATCTCTAAGTTCCAGTAACTAATTTTGAGGAAAGTGCTACAGCGAACAATTTATCTCCATTTCACTGAAAAGAGGGAAGCAATCTTATTGTACTTTCCTTTATTTCTTTACTGCTTTTACTATTATTAAGATATGTTGCTATTGGGCTTCTTTAGCCATTTTATTATTTTTTTCGTTTCATGGACTAGAACTTGGAAAAAGTTAGAGAACAATTAATAATTTTTCAGCTATTTCTTAAAATTTAAAAGTAGGAAAGAATCCTTCATTTTTCGATGGTTTATTATGATAAAAAGTTAAAGTAGCTATATATTGTTTTTCCCTTATGTCTATTAAATCACTCAGATTATTAATAGATACTAGGAATAGTATAAATAAAATATCCAATAACATCAATTACGTAAGGAAAATTACTTTTTTCTGTATATAAATAGACACATACATACACACATATAAGTATATATATATATATATATATATATATATATATATATATAAGTATATATATGTATGTATATAAATATATATATATGTATGTATATATATAAATATATACAATGCCGCATAAAGAAGTTTAGGTAACTAGCTAAGTGGCCGAATGGTCAAAGCACGCGATCCAGACCCGGAGATTGTGGGTTCGATGCTTGACATGGCAGTTTATCCAAAGTACCGATTTTTTATTTAAAAATGTTGTTTATTGTTTCCTTATGTTCCTGAATATTCTAGATCTTTCTTTAATATGTAAATTAGTTATTTCTCGAATGTTCTGTTCGGGTATAAAAGCTGATACCCACTAGTTGTAGACAACTTCTCGATCCTGTAAAGTTGCGTGTTGCTACTTAGCTTCAATAAATTGTTTTGTTAAGTTAAACGGTGTGTTCATTCAAATCTTCGTGACAAATTTGGTGGATTCGCCGGGTAACGATTTCGCCATTGTGGATAACTCTGACAGTGTTCGCAGAAGTCTCCGTTTAAGAGGATTACTCCGGAATTTGGCCTGTACGACCCACAAAAAAGAAAGAAACAAATAATGCCCGAAGATACAAAGCCTGTCGTGGTAACTCCTACCTACCCGCCCCTAAGAAACCCTTCAACCTTCCGTGGGGAGCCTGGAGATGACCCTCGGAAATGGCTTGCAGAATACGATCGAGTGGCAAAGTTCAACAAATGGGATGAAATGATGTGTCTTGCAAACGTCTATTCGGTACTAGACGGTACGGCCAAACAGTGGTACATAAATAATGAAGATACCTTGGACTCCTGGGACGCATTCAAGAGGGGTTTAAATGGACTTTTGGGCTATCGTCTGAAGTACACAAAAAAGGCCGAAGAACAACTAAAATGTAGAGCTCAAAGGGCAGGAGAGAGTACTCAGTCCTACAATAAGAGTGTATTAGGGCTTTGTCAAGAAGTCAATCCTTCAATGTCCGACAACGAGAAAGTATCGCACTTAATGAAAGGAGTTGCTGAAGATATGTACCAAGTGCTCTTAATGAAAGAAGTGAAGACTACAGCTGACTTCATCAAGTGGTGTAACTACATTGAGGACATGAGGCAAAAAAGAATTGGCCGAAAATTTGAGAGACTACCAAACGTCGTACCAGTTGCAACCATGGAGGAAGAGACAGATTTAGTGTCTCTTATCCGTAGAATTGTACGCGAAGAGGTAAATCGATTAGTAAATCAAGTCGACGAGTTTCCGGACCCCTATTCCCAGCCGCTACAGACCGTCATCCAAGACGAAGTCGAAAGAGCTTTGGCGCCAGTGGTCATAAAGTCTACAGACGCCCAACGACGTCCCACGTATGCAGCCGCTGTGACGAGGAAACCTAGAAGTTCTGTCCAGAGATCAGCACCGCAGCCCAGGAAAACGGACCTAAGGAGAACGACCGACAACAGATCAGTTTGTTTCCACTGTGGACGCCCTGGACACGTCGTACGCTATTGCCGTGAGAAGAAGGCCATTTTTGACGATTATCAAGCCCGCCGACAGAACTTCGATGACGCTGACGATGAGTTTCGCCGACCCAGCCCCGAACGCCGTTCTTTTCCTAGTCCTACTAGAGGCCGATCACCAACCCGTCGTTTCCGATCGCCGTCGCCATATCGTCGATCAGGTCAATCTCCAAGCCGTAGAAACGAGGAAAACTAAGCAGAGCGACCTTTCGAGGAGGTGAGGCCGCATGTAATGAAAATTCTCCATCGGCCGCAAGGATGACGGGTAACCACCTCGATGTTCTGGTAGATAATCAGCCGATCCGTGCTCTAGTAGATTCTGGAGCCTCATTTTCTGTCGTCTCCGATAAGTTTCGTCGATCCTTAAAGAAAGTTATGTTCACTGACACCAAGAACACTATGCTGAAAGTCGCTAATGGCAATTTTGTTAGGCCGCTGGGAAAATGTGTTCTGCGTGTCGTTATAAATAGACGAGAGCTGCCTGTTGAATTCATCATCCTACAACATTGTAGTCACGACGTAATCCTCGGATGGGACTTTTTGGAAGCTTCTCAAGCTGTGATAGACTGTGGCAGAAGTGAACTGTTGATAGAAGATACTTGCCAAGAAACCAAGGCACTAGACGCATGGAAGGTGTATGCCACGAAGGACTACAAGCTTAAGCCACGCTCAATGACAAGAATAGCAGTATCAGGACAAGATATCGGAAGAAACATAAGCGTAATCGTGGAGGGCAATAGACACTTGCTGCTTGAAAGAAACCTTGCTATACCATCGATGGTATCCTCATACCATAATGGACGAAGTGAGATTTGGATTGCTAACATGCAAGCCAAAGATCAAGTCATTCCTTAAGGAATGTACGTAGGCGAAGCTGAGCTCCTGGATGAAGGGCACATATGCGAGATTGCGGAAACAACAAAAATTACGAGTACTCTGCAGGAGCCGACGAATTCCAATACAGATTACACCAAGATGATATCCCCTGAGTTGAGCAGCGAAAGAAAACGCAAGTTAGTCAAGCTCCTCCAAGCCTTTTCGGAAATCTTTACAAAAGTTAACAAGTCGACAGCCGCAAAGACAAATTTGAAACACAGGATCAATACTGGTGACCATGCTCCAATTTACCAAAGGGCTTACCGAGTTTCACCGACTGAAAGACGCATAATTCGCGAAGAAGTTCAGAAAATGCTTGATCAAGGTATTGTCCAGCCATCTGAGAGTCCGTGGTCATCTCCCGTCGTACACATAAGGAAAAAAGATGGAAGCTGGCGCTTTTGCGTGGACTATCGCAAACTGAATAGAATCACGAAGAAAGATGTTTATCCTCTGCTCCGTATTGACGATACTCTGGACTGTTTAAAAGGCGCAAAGTACTTTTCTTCCATGGATCTCCGATCTGGTTACTGGCAGATAGAAGTGGATGAAGCAGATCGTGAAAAGATGGCATTTATTACTCCAGAAGGTTTATACGAATTTAAAGTCATGCCGTTTGTTCTTTGCAATGCACCGGCGACTTTTGAAAGAATGATGGACAATTTGCTGCGTCATCTCAAATGGACTATGTGCCTGTGTTACCTGGACGACATAATAGTTTTCTCGGAAAGTTACGAAGACCACCTTATCCGATTAAGGACAGTTCTGAAATGCATTCAAGAAGCTGGACTCATACTTAACCCCAAGAAGTGCCTTTTTGCTGCTACAGAAGTAAAAATCCTTGGCCATCTCGTATCCAGTAGCGGTGTCCGTCCAGATCCCGACAAGGTGAAAGCCGTGACCAATTTCCCTACTCCGCAGAACTTACATGACGTACGAAGTTTTCTTGGACTTTGCTTCTACTTCAGAAGGTTCATTAAGGGCTTTTGCTATCTCGCCGAGCCCCTGCAGGTTCTGTTGAAAGGCGATGCGAAATTTCATTGGGGTTCTAAAGAGGTGGAGACTTTTGACAACCTGAAGAAGGCGCTTACATCTGATCCAGTATTGGGGATATTCGACGAAAGATGCCTTACAGAAATTCATACAGATGCCAGCGGATATGGTATTGGAGCAGTTCTGGTTCAAATGCAGAATGAAGTCGAAAAGGTCATTGCTTACGCCTCTAGGACCCTGACAAAGGCCGAAAAAAATTATTCTACTACAGAACGGGAATGCCTTGCCGTCATATGGGCTATCAATAAATTTCGGCCATACCTGTTTGGAAGACATTTTACCGTCGTGACAGATCACCATTCATTGTGCTGGCGTATGACTCTAAAGGATCCCTCAGGCAGACTGGCAAGGTGGGCTCTGCGACTCCAAGAACATAATTTTTCAGTAAAATACAAATCGGGTAGGAAGCATAACGATGCCGACGCTCTCTCGAGGAATCCAATAGACGAAGAGACTGAGACGCAAGATCAATTTTTAGCAGTAACCACTAGTATAGACCTCGCTGTCGAGCAGAAGAAAGATCCAGACATAGCAAAAACGATCCTTCCGAAGATCGGATCATCCACCGAAAGGCAATTTGATTTATGGAGTCCTATGCAGAAAGAATTTTGATCCAGCTGGAAAGACATGGTTGCCCGTCATTCCCAAACATCTATGTGCAGACATACTTAAACATTTCCACGACGCGCCTACCGCAGGGCATCTTGGTTTTGCGAAAATGTACGACAGGATCCGGAAAAGATTTTACTGGCCAGGGATGTACCGAAATGTTGTTAGATATGTCATGCACTGCCGAGAATGCCAAAGGAAAAAATCAGTTCCACAACTACCACCTGTACGACTGGTTTCTATCCCTCCTGCTGTCGCACCTTTTCATCGAATTGGGATAGATCTGCTTGGGAGATTTCCTAAATCTACCCATGGTAATAAATGGATCGCAGTCTGCACCGATTATTGTACACGCTATGCAGTAATTAAAGCTTTACCAACTGCTGAAGCCGAAGAGGTAGCTAAATTCCTGCTCGAAGAGATTCTTCTAAAACATGGAGCTCCTCGAGTTATTATTACAGATCGTGGAGCCGTTTTTCAATCCAGACTTGTTTCCGCTCTCGTCGAATTGTGCAATATCGATCATCGCATGACGACTGCCTATCATCCCCAGACAAATGGTTTGACGGAGCGCCTTAACAAAACTCTAGCCGATATGCTGTCCATGTATGTTGACACCGAACAGAAAAACTGGGACGAAATTTTACCATTTGTGACGTTCGCCTATAACACTGCCAAGCAGGAGACAACAGGATTCACACCGTTCTACCTAGTCCATGGACGTGAAGCCGAAACGACGCTGGATACGATGTTTCCATTCTGCCCTGATGATGCAACTAACGATTACATAGCCAAGACCATTTCCAGAGCAGAAGAATCTAGACAGTTGGCTCGAACGCATACTCTGAGAGCGCAAGATAAAGACCGTCGACGTTATGACTCTAAGCACCGAGTGGTGTCTTATAGTCCTGGAGACCTCGTATGGGTTTATACCCCTGTCCGAAAGGTCGGTCTTTCAGAGAAGCTCTTAAGGAGGTATTTCGGTCCCTATCAAGTGTTGCGCCGTCTATCCGACGTTACCTATGAAGTGCAAGATTTCGATCTTTCCTCCCGAAAAAGAAAACCAAAAGACGTTGTCCATGTTTTACGTATGAAGCGGTACCATGATCCGACGAAGCAGACCGAAAGTGAAGATGGACGTAATCCATGTGTCGTCCTTCCGGAAGAGAGGTCAAAAGAAATTTACAAGGGACCTGTGACACGCTCCAGATCTAAATAGCAGCGAGACGCTGTCTTTTTGAGATGGGAGCAATGCCGCATAAAGCAACTTAGCTAACTAGCTAAGTGGCCGAATGGTCAAAGCACGCGATCCAGACCCGGAGATTGTGGGTTCGATGCTTGACATGGCAGTTTATCCAAAGTACGGATTTTTAATTTAAAAATGTTGTTTATTGTTTCCTAATGTTCTTGAATATTCTACATCTTTCTTTAATATGTAAATTAGTTATTTCTCGAATGTTCTGTTCGGGTATAAAAGCTGATACCCACTAGTTGTAGACAACTTCTTGATCCTGTAAAGTTGCGAGTTGCTACTTAGCTTCAATAAATTGTTCTGTTAAGTTAAACGGTGTGTTCATTCAAATCTTCGTGACAATATATATATGCATGTATATCTACCTATATATATTAACACACACACACACACACACATATATATATATATATATATATATATAATATATATATATATATATATATATATATATATATATTGTAGCGTACTGGGGCTCTAAGTGAGCCCGAAAAATGATAACGGAGACTTACGTACAGACTAAAGATATTTATTTAGAAAACACAATGTAGTAGTTATGATAAATACAGATGGAAGGATGAATATCTACAAATGAAGATGGTAATCGTTGCAGGAATCAGCTTTCTAATTTTTATCAGCTTTCTTTTTCGTTGAAGAGAAAAAAAGGGGGGAGAGGACACTCAGTCGCTCGCCTGGACGTTGTCGGCCGATGAGTTCACAGTAGACTCGATTGGTCAGAAAATTCCCTCTGGGCCTCGAGCTCTGGCCATTTTATATCGTCCTCTGAAAGGAAAATGTTCATCTCAGCTGATCGGACAGTTCATTTATGACGTGGTGGAGAAAGCGTGTGTAGACTCTTTCGCCAGCTGGTGCCAGGGAAGTTTGCACTAATCTGGAGCAATCGCTGTCTCTGGACAATCTCTTGGAGGAAAGTATTGCTGCTTCCCTTACAATGTAGAAGATTTCTGTTGTTTCAGAGTCTTTCTTCGGGATGCCATTGAAATGAACACTGGAAACATTTCTCTAGCATCCCAATGGATTTCTCAGACAGAATGATTGAGATGGTACTCGATGTTAAGAATCCTCTACTCAGCGTCCTTTCACTATGTAAAGAAGAGATCAGTTCCAGTGCTGACAAAAGGCACGTATGCTATTCTTCTATGTTAGGCCGGCTTTTCTCACGGTTGTAGATAAGTCTCTATCTGGAAATTTAATGTAACGAGAATTCGTTACAATATATATGTATATATATGTATATGTACATGTATATGTATATATGTATATATATATATATATATATATATATATATATATATATATATGTATGTATATATATATGTATATATGTATGTATATGTATATATGTATGTATATGTATATATATATATATATATATATATATATATATATATATATATATATATATATATATATATATATATATATATGTATATATTATATACAGTGGGTATACAGCTAGTAGGGGTGAATGCATGTAGGTGCTCAAGTGTTCAAATTTATATATAAGTATATTTCAAATATAAGTAACATTAAAAAATATTAACGGAAGGTTTTTGTTTTTTAAAGAACATTTTACTGAAAACATTTAGTGAGAAAGGCTATTTTATTTCAGTATGGAAATATAAATTGTTAAAAACCTTCGTTATTGTTTAATGAATACTTCTTCGCATATATTTTTATTTAAACAGAGAATGATTTGCACTGTATTAAGCCATTTGTATAGGAATTCTCACTTAAATTTTTATTCAGGAATTCTAAATGAATCCAAACATAAATTATTAATTATAATGTATAATTGTTTGGATACCCAATGATATTTTAGTTACGGTTATTACAAATTTAAAAATAAAGTCTGTAAAAATTTAGAATTACTAATAAACTGACAAATAAGAATTAAGAAAGAATGCTGTTTATTTTGAAAGATATTTATAAACTTTAAATAAACATTAATGCTTACATTTTTATGCTATTTTGTCCCCAAATAAATGAAATGGAGCGGATTAAGTGGAGCAGTTATGAAGCGGCAAAATGCTATCTTGCATACAGGCAGGTAATAGCCCTTAAATGGCCCTGGTGACCTAAATACACACATATGCATAAGTACATTTATATATATATATGTGTGTATATATATCACATATATATATTTATTTATATATACACATATATATGTATATATATGTAAATATATATGTATATATACCACATACACAATATATATTTATGTACATACATACATATACACTCAAGAGCCAAAACATTATGACCACCTGTCAATAGCGAGTTGGCCTATCTTTGGCGCACAACACAGCTTCAACCCGTCTTTTCATGGATGCCACAAGTCGTTGGTAGATGGCCGGAAACAGAGTATACCAGATGTTTAAGCAATGGTTACGCAAATCCGAGATATTGCGAATGGGTGGTCTTTGAACTCTGAGCTGCCGTCCCATGACATCCCTAATGTGTTCTACCGGGTTGAGATCCTGTGAATTAAGCTGTCAAGACATTAACTGGAATTCAGCATCATGTTCCTGGAACCACTCCAAAACAATTTTAGCCTTGTGACACGGGCCGTAGTGTTGTTGGATAAACAGAGGTCATGTAAGGGTGCAACTGGTTCGCAATGATGTGCAGATACCCTGTAGCTTCATCGTCTGCTCTACGTCTGCTATACGTATATATATATATATATATATATATATATATATATATATATATATATATATATATATATATATATATACTCACGAGCCAAAACATTATGACCACCCCTATATTTTGCATTGAACTCGCCTGAATGACGTGGAAGGCACGTGATCAGGTGGAAGTGTTATTTATCTGCTGCAGGAGACTCTGTAGAATCATTATTTCACTTACTTCTGTGTGTGATGAAAAAGGCTGTGATTTTGATAGAGGGCATATTGTAATGGCTCTAAGGCTCGAAACAAGTATTCCCCAAACTGCACGACTCGTGGGTTGTTTTCGATCTACAGTTGTTAGTACTTATGCAAAGTGGATGAATGACGGTAAAACCAGCAGTAGACAACATAGTGTTGGACACCCACACCCTATCAAAGAGAAAGGTCGTCGGAGACTGTCTCGCTTGGTGAAGCTAAACCGGAGCCAGACAGTGTCTCATCTGACCACCCAATACAATACAGGGCCAAGTAGAATAGTATCGGAGCACACTGTTTAGCGGACACTGTTGGATATGGGTCTAAGCAGCAAACGTCCCACTCGTGTGCTTTTGCTGACCAAGCGTTATCGCCAATTGCGCCTACGCAGGTCTCGGGAACAAAGCGACTGGTCCAGGGATCAGTGGGAGAGAGTTGCTGGTGGGAAGAATGAAAGTTTGTCATTCATCATGCCTATGGCCTAGTCAGGATACGCCGTCTTCCAGGCGAACTTATATTTATAAATACATATATTCATACATGTATATTTAATATTAGATTAACTTTCTTTTTAAATACTATTATTGTTAATTTGCTAATTATATTTATAATAAAGTTTCAGTAACCCTATAAAAAGATTAAAAATCTGTATACCCAAATATCTTACTTTGTAGTGAAAGGAATTCGAAGGAATTTTTTAAAAAACTTCTGATGATCTGTAATAGTTTCCATTCTTATTTTAGATACCTAACGACTTTTCTCTTTAAAAGAAACGGGCTCATATTTTATCCCGAACAATGTATGTAATGAAATTTTTTTCCAAAGGTAAATATCTCTCATTTTATAGTCTATTTATTTAAGCCACAAAAGTTTGTTTGATATTGCTTTAGTCCCAATAAATCACAAAATTATTATCTGCTTTTGTGGCATCATGGATGAAAAGCACACTGAAAGAGTTTGAAAGGATGTAATGACACAGTTGATTTTTTTCTCCTTTGATGACTGTATTTAATATAATGTGAACAAGAGAAAACTATATTTTCTGGGTTATTTTCGGTATGTTTTATAATAAGTGTTTTCAGTTCTAACTTTCGAAAATAATTTTTCTTAATTCCTTATATACATGGCTGATCTCTTCTACAGAATATTTTATAAAATATTGGATGTATACTTGGAATTATTAATGCTGACTATGTTTATATTCTCATTCAATAGGAGAAGTTAATCCCCTATATAATAATAACGTAAGTTATCTGTCCGTCTGTTCTAGAATTCATGAAGAGGTTGTACTTGGAATGGATAGAGGCAGCCACATTGGATTCTTATTGAGTTAGTGTGAGCAACGTTCGAAATCCATCCTTACCACCCTTTTCTATCATCGAAAGCCATTTCAAGGCCTATTTTTCCCAGTTCAGAGCAGGCGGTTAAATATGTCAATTTGCCACATAATAAATAGGTAAAAATAACATTTTTGTCTAGCACTATGACATCACTCCGTTAACCATCTCATTTAATCATTTCTCATTTAAAATTATTTAAATATCGTCTGCATTATTCTCATACGCTTTATTACTAAACTTAGATATTACGTAAATAATCCTCTTTCATATTTGGCTTAAATAATAAATAATAAATCAGGCACATATGTGATACTTTTAAATTTAATCATGTATTATTTTTGTTACAATGAAAATTTTATCACAGGAATTAACTTATACACATTTAATATATATATATATATATATATATATATATATATAAATATATATATATATATATATATATATATATATATACATAAGTGTGTGTGTAAGTATATATGTAACACGGAAAAAATTAATCCACCGATCACATTGAATAAAGACCCTATTCTACTTACTTGCCTTAAATTTCTGGGCAAGGAGAATTCTAAGCAAATAACTTATTGAAGAATATGCAGTCGGGTCAATCCATAAAAAGAACACTCAGAGTTCGTAGTGGAACTTAAACTTTCATTGAGTGAAGAGAACGACATGTTACTCTTTCAAAGGCAGAAGACAAAATGATCAGGAAAATATCAATGTATTCCACGACTGGAAGAAAATTTTCTCTCAAGAGTAAGAAGAATTTAGATCACTGAAAAGTGAACCGGGGACAGCTGGAAAATGTGGCGAGTGGGCAGAAATTAACACAGAACTAGCCTTGGGAGACTGCTAAAAGAATTTTAAGTCGAGGACACTCTTTTAGATAAGATATTTTATGGATGGGAAAATAGATTAAAAGGAATAAGAATGGAAAAGAGGAGAATTTTTAATAGCTAGTATAAGTATAATAATTTTGATATATTAAATATATATGCATATATATAAGATACATATATATATATCTGTATATATAGGTATATATATATATATATATATATATATATATATATATATATATATATATATATATATATATATATATATATATATATATGTATATATATATCTGTGTATGTATATTTATATGTATGTATATATATATATATGTGTGTGTGTATATATGTATATATATATATATATATATATATATAAATGTATATGTATATATATATATATATATATATAAATGTATATATAAATATATAAATAAATAAATAAATAAATATATATATATATATATATAAATATATATATAAATATATATATATATATATATATATATATATATATGTACACTGTCTACCAGTAAGTATTTGGACACCTGTAATTGAAAAGAAAAACTAACTTAATTCAAAATCAATAGTTGGTAGAGCTTCCTCGAGAGGCAATTACAGCGTAAACTCTCCGGGGCATACTTTCCATAAATCTTTGTATTATAGCTAGAGATATTGTCTTCCACTCGGCTTGGAGTAAACATATAAGTTTCTTCACCGATTTGGGACTGGTAGTGCATCCCTTAATTCGGCGATCCAACTCGTCCCAGAGGTTCTCGATAGGGTGCAGGTCTAGGTTCTGGGCAGGCCAGTAAATTCGATGAACTAAATTGGCACTATACAAACCCTTGGTCAACCTCGAAACCTGTCAACTGGCATTGTCGTCCTGAAATTAACAGGGGTCCAACCCATAAAACTGCCACGACGTACGAATCACATTGTCACCCAAAAGAGTGCAGTAGGCATCGACGTTGAGCTTACCATGAATGATGACCTAGGATTCCAGTCCATTCCAAGAGAAATACCCCCAGACCATAATTCCCCCTCCGCTGAGCTTGACTTTTGGCACAATTCATTCTGGTATGTGACGTTCTCGAGGCAGACGCCAGATCCAGACCCTGCCATCCGAACGTTAAAGGGTGAACCTTGATTCTTCGCTCCAAAGAACCCGTTTCCACTGATCTACGGTCCAATTTAGATGCGCTTTGCACCAGATTAACCGAACAGCGCGGTTGGACTTTGTTATAAAAGGCTTATAGGCAGCAGCACGACCATGAAAACCAAGATGTGGTTTTTTACGGATGGTATTCATTGAAATAATACTCCCGGTTGAGGGACATCTGTTGGGTGCTGTTCTTCTGAATTTCTCTGGACAGCACTCGTTGGTCTGCCGACTCGGGGCACATTCCGACAATCAACGCTCACCTCCCACTTCTTAATCACATATGCCTCTGTTGATTTGGGGTACTTCAGATCACTAGATATGCCCCTTATGGATCATCCACATTTGTGATAACGGATAATTATACCTTTCTGGAAATCAGAGAACTTCGAACTGAACGGCATCTTGTATGCGACTAATGCCGATGCTGTTTCATACATGATATATATTGGCGGAGGCCGTGACGTACGTCAGGAACGCAGATATCGTCATTTGCTTAGGTGTCCAAATATTTATTGGTAGATAGTGTAAATATATATATCTGTATATATATATATATATATATATATATATATATTTGTAAATATTATATATATATAAATAATCTCTGTGTGTATATATATATACCTATTATTTTATTACTATCTTAATGGTTCTTTTAATTTACAATTGTTATTTAACTTATCGTCAAACTTTTAAATAAATATTTGAAAATTTCTATTCTAAAATATCATTACTTGGAATAAAAGGACTTGGAATTTTCAAAAAACTTTTGATGATCTGTAATGATTCTCATTCACCGAAATACTTATTTTAGATCCGTAACGACTTTTCGCTTTTAAAGAAGCAGAGCCATATTTTATCCCGAACAATGTACTCAATATTTTTTTCCAAGGTAAATATTTCTCATTTTACATTCTATTCATTTAAGCCAAAAAGTATCTTTTGATATTGCCTTAGACCCAATAAATCACACAATTATTTGCTTTGGAATCTGTGCGGTATCATGGATGAAAAGCATACTGAAAGAATTTCTAAAAGACGTAATGAAACGATTTACTTTTTCCCTTTGTTGACTGTATTTAATATGTTGTGGACAAAAGAAAACTATATTTTCTGGGTTATTTAACGGAGGTGTTTAAGCATTTCTAATTTTAACAGACATATGTTGCTAATGATTTTTATTTTTTTAAACTCTTTTCATTATACACTGAATACATCACTGCTAAGAAACCTATATCATATACTATATTTATACTGTGATTTAAAATTCTATAAAACATTTTATCAGATATGCCAATCTTCATCAGGAGCAATATTACTTTAGGATTTAAAATTTAACATGCTATGGGTGTACTATTGCATTCACAAAGTACACCCAAAGTACTTTTGCAGTCCCAAAGTGCAATTTACTTTTATAACAAACAAAACAAAATAACACAAATTAAACATAATTATACACTGTCTACCAATTAGTATTTGGACACTTGTGATAGAAAAGAAAAACTAACTTTATTCAATATCAATAGTTGGTGAAACCTCTACGAGAGGCAATTACAGCCTGAACCCTCCGACGCATACTTTCCACAAGTCTTTGTATTACAGCTAGTGATGCTGTCTTAAACTCAGCTTGGAGTAGACACACAGGTTCCTTCACCGGTTTTGGACGGGTAGAGCACCCCTTCATTCAGCGATCCAACTCGTCCCAGAGGTTCTCTGTAAGTTACAGGTGTAGGCTGAGCACCGCAGTTAGACTTTGTGATCAAAGGCTTATGGGCAGCAGCACGACCATGAAAATCACTTCCTTACGGATGGTATTCATTAAAAAAAATATTTCTGGATGCCTATTGAAACTCCTCGCGGATGATGGCCATCGGTTGGGTGCGGTTCTTGCGAATTTCTCTGGACTGCGCTTGTCGGTCTCTATCTCCCAGTTTCGTTGGTCTGCCGTCTCGGGGCACATTTCGACAAACACTGCTCACCTTCCATTTCTTAATCACACCAGCCACTGTCCATTTTGGGTACTTGACATCGCTGGATATGTCCCTCAAGGATCGGCCACATTTGTGATACCCGACCTTTCTAGATACCTTATTACCTTTCTAGTTATATTTATACCTTTATACCTTTCTAGAAATCAGAGAGTTTCGAAATGTACGGTATCTTGCATGCGACTAATGCCGATACTGTTTCTTACTTGGCTACTGATGTATACCAGCGGAGGCCGTGAAATACATCAGAACCCCAGATATCGTTATCTGCACCGGTGTCTAAATACTTTATGGTAGACAGTGTATATGTTATTAGCTTCTAAATTAAAGCAAATTAAGTTAAAATAAACACACACAGTAGTAATTTATGAAGGGTAAATTAAAAATTATGTATTTCATAATGTATAAGTAGCTTTTTTAGCTTTAATAACTTCTTTTTCAGACATTCTTTTTGCTTGTAGTACATTGACCCTGATTAAAATAATTACATTTTTCTATCATCAGGAATTCTCGAATTTGTATACTAAAATTTGACCTAAATTCCGTTTTCCTGTAAAGTACTGAAAACTCTTTAATATGCAGCATTACTGTATGGAAAGAGTAATATTCAGCATTATTTTTGCATGATTTTGTATTTGCTGAATTGTGATCTTCCAGTTGTTCAAAATTTTTCTTATTTTCCGGAGCAATCATGGGAGTTAACAAAACTATTAAATTTCTCATTTATTTGGAGTAGTTGGCATATCTGTTTTATCCCAAAGAAATTATAAGTTATGTGTAATTTGAAATCTAGAGTATCAGAAAATTTCGCCCTGTTTGAAACACTGCAGTTAGCTGTGAGCTTATAGACTCTCAACTGTAGATCCATAAATTAAAAAAAGATTTTGATATGTAATTGTAAAATATTCGTAGAATTTTACCGTCTAGTGTATATTAACTATACATCACTCTGTGCGCAATAAAGGATAGATCAGTTCAGTACAAAAATGTTTTTCGAGTTAACACTAGATTTACGGACCGAGCCAGTTTGACTCATTAAAAATTTGATCACTATATATATATATATATATATAACTTTAATATCATTTCTCAAAAATATACGTTGGAATTTAGTTAAGTAATAAAATATATGTAAACTTTCATTCCTCTTCTACGCAGAACCCTTTATTTTGCATTATCAAATGTGGTATAACTATTTTCACGGTTGTGAGCCAATTTGACTCATAGAATGTATATGAAAATAAATATAGTAATAAATATAGTGTAAAGTAAATATAAAGTATAAAGTATATAAAATATAGTATAAACTAAATATAGAGAAGTCGAGAATACTTCCATTCCAAAGACAAAAATTCATGCTACTGACGCAATGAATAATTGTCAAGTTCAACAATCATGTAAAAGAAACAGATGTAGAAACCATTGTGCTAAATGTAATAGAAATGTTGGCGGAAAATGTGTTTCAAAAACAAATTTTTATATGTAAAAAAAGTTATCTATGAATATTTTGATAATAAATAATTCATTTAAATTAATTTGGAACTATTTTCTTTGCAAAAAACTTCGATTTTCTTGTATGAGTCAAATTGGTTCACTTCAGTAAAAATAGGTATATGATCAACATCCTTAAATCTAGTGTTAAGAAAACTAAGGAAATGAAAACATTCAAAAAATAATTCATGTAACCTTATGAATAATTTTGATAATCAAATATTACTTGTATCAAATAATAACACAGGCCTGCGAAATTGAAATTTTTGAAAAATACAAGAGAAGTTTTTTCTTATTTTTAAGTTATTTGGTATGCTGATTTCGAAAATGACCTCCATTTTTTTCCATCACGTCAGGATTTTTTGTAAAATTGATGTACATATTACTGGTAATATCCTATATGGAAAAAATGCTCTCGAACTGTTAGCTTGTACTGACTGGCAACAGTGGGTTTTATCTATTCATGTGAGTTTATTTAATCTGTTTATGATTAGGCATATTAATTTTTAAACAACAATTAAAATTAAAAATGTATACATTTTGTATATAAAGAATGAAAACCATCGCAACCAGAACGCATGAGCTGCACCAGGGCGAGACAAAAAGTTCCCTCGTTATTAAATTTTTTACATTAATTTTATAAGAAAAACAGTCCTAGAAAAACCCCAACTACCTGTTTTTACGTTTTATTAAGGTTTATATATAATAAATGTAAGTTTGAAATATATTTGAAACTCAATACGAAACAAAGACATTTAAATTTAGTTACGTACATTTTTTCCGTTAAAATTTCTTTTTGACGTTCTTCTTTTATGTTCAATCTTATCTTCATCTCTTGCTAACATCCAACAATAGTCGGCAAGCATATTCTTATTCCACCTACCTTGATATTTTCTCTCCATATCCTTCATGTCTTGGTGGAACCTTCTCCCTGTTCTTCGCTGACGGATCCTAAATTTTCGGGAAAAAAGTCCAAATGCGATTGGAGGAAATGCAATTTTACACACATGGAGCAGCCCAACACTTGAAATTTGTCTAGCATGTTGCCAACAATTCTTTTAAATTTAGGATCTTTGTGATTGCCCAGAAATTTTTCCACAACATCTTTGAAGGCAACCCAAGCTTCTCTTTCCTTTAATGTCATAGTTGTCTCAAATTTGTTATTCCTAATAAGTTTTCGGATGTCTGGTCCTACGAAGACTCCCTCTTTCAATTTGGCTTTAGAAAATCCAGGAAACTTTTTACACATATATTTTAAGCACTCACCATCTTTTGGAAGAGCCTTAACAAACTGCTTCATAACACCTAATTTTATGTGCAGGGGGGTAGTAATATTTTTTTTGAACAACTAAGCTTTCTCGAATTACATTTTTGGTGCCTGGCGCAAGATTTTGCCTTTTGAGCCAATCTTTTCTGACCCAATATTGTGTTTTGTCACAGCTGTCTCACTCACAAATAAAACACGGAAATTTTGTATACCCGTTTTGTTGATCGAGAAGCATGGTGATGATTTTTAAATCACTGCAAATGATCCAGCCGTGGTTTTCATATTTTATTTTGTTGAGAACGAGAGCTAGGTTTTCATACCTTTCTTTTAAATGCACCGAGTATTCAACTGGCACAGACGCCCATTGGTTTCCTTGATGAAGTAGGACAGCTTTAAGGTTCCTTTTTCACGAATCTATAAAAAGCCTCCATTCATCTTTATTGTAGGGAATCTTAAATTTTCTCATCAATCCAGGAACATCTGAGCAATAAATGAGGTTCTCGTCTTCATCAAAATACTGAATAAATTCCTTTTCACGATTCCTGTACCAATAAAAAGTGGTTCCTTTGGCCAATATGTTTTTTTTCTTTCAATCTGGAGCCTAATAAATGAGTTGCCTCTTTTACAGACTAAGTACTGGTGCTTACATGAGGTCACTGATAAGGATTCGAGCGTCGCTATAGGTTAACAGCGATTGCGACGGGAGGGAGGGATGATGAAGAGGGACATTGCGCGTTCCTAGGCTCTTCCCAGGCTCGCGCGCTTCCAGGAATCTGTCTAATTGGTGATCTGGATCAACATTGAAGCTTTAAAAGCCCTAAAATACTAACTGCGCTGTTGTAGTTTACCACAGAAGGGTAATTTTGAGGGTTTCATCACGGTAAAATGTCAAAACACGAAGGAAAGTATGAAAGCAAAATACGTGAGAAATATTCATAAAAAACCACATAAAATTCAATTTTTCAAAAAAATGTGACGTGATAGACATTTTTAATGATTATTTTCAAAATCAGTACTAAAAAATACGTTAAGTTTAGATGTCACATCCCTTGTATTTTTTTCATCGCAGGCCTGTGTAATTAATCTCAAAGAATAATTACTTGTCTCAAAAACCAGTTACTTAAAATTCAAAACCAATAGAGATTTTAGTATTTAGTTGATATAAAAATGAATACTAAATATTTTTGTTAGATGCATCACCGATGTAAAATCTTGAAAGCAAACTAAAAATCTTAAACCATTGGATGACCTTTAATTCAGCTATTTATAGTCAGATTTAAATCTGGTTTTGTTAAATAAATGATATCTGCCTTTTACCTCTCTAATGCTGAGGTATATTTCGAAGCTTCTAAGTTCGCGATACAAATCGAATATTCTCAAAAGCCTTTGGGAGAGAGTGCTTCAAATTTTTACGATCCTTTACTTACACGATTTTCGTGTTTCCTCAAAGAGCTTCTCAGCATTTTATGACTTATATTGACCTCATATATTTACATCATCGTAAATTAACCCTCTCGTTCAATTATTAAATAAAATTCAAAAGAAAAAAATCATTGTGGGAATTGTTATGTTTAAAATGATATTCTAGATTAAGTAGAAAAAAATGATTATAGACTAATGTTTAAAAACAGAAATGTTACCACATATATGAGACACGTATTTGGAAATTATGTGAAATTATGCGGACTTTGCAAAAATAGTTATTAAAAAAAAGCTAACTTTGAATGGAATATCTTTAATCCTTATCTTATTATAACTGCAAACAAACAGTTATTAATTTTGGCTATGAAATGTTTCCATAATCAATATTTCATAGCGATTAATACATAACAATTTATAAGCCACTGTAGCTCCGTCGGCAAAGGCAACGCTCTTGCGACTGAAGGGTTGTAGATTCGAATCCCCAGTCGGCCTAACATCCACCATGTTCGTTGAAGGTGACTGGGGTTACGAAAATATGTTCGTGGACATAATGTCCTTCGAATTTTCAATCAATACCTCTGGGGGGGAAGCCAAGCTTTTGGGTATTCTACTTGGTCTCTGCTTCGAAATTACGAAGACCCACTTGAGCAAAAGTCGTACTTTTACCCTTGAGGTGTTCTTTAACCGCTTCCCTTACAAATTTAAAATAAAAAAAGAATTGCAAAAAATCATCACATTATTTTTTATTTTATTATTAAACACAAGGAAATAAAACAAAACAAAATATCTAGGTTTTAAATTGAATTTTTCATTTTTTACAGTTGTGAAAGCATTTAGTTTTAATACTAGTTTACTATCATGAGTTACCTCGGGAAAATGGAAAAAAAAGTTAAATATTTGTCTTTCTTTCATAGTTTTTGAAGCAAGGGGCAACACAAAGTGATACCTGACATTTTGTGCCATAGTATCGTGTCTCTTTTCGTATTGGCTTGTCTCTGAAATCCGTTTTACGGAAGCACACTGTCGCATTTGATTTTTTTGCAGTAGTTGGAATAACATCAAGAAAATCCTGAGTGGAACCTGAGTGGTAAGCGACTAATATTGGGCCTTCCTGATGTGGCAGAAAACTCGTCACGATGATTTTCTGAAATAAGTTTTTTAAACAGCGTAAAGCATATGACCAGTTCCGCCAAAAGGACCACGAAACGAGCAAAACTTGGCAAACTACCTATCAAAGCTGAATATTTCCTTTAATTTACTCCAGGCTGAGTAAAACCGCGATAAAATAAATCGTAAGAGAAATTCTGATACCCCCAAGTTTTTTCGGGATAATAATTAATTGCAATATATACGAACCCGAGATAACTCGAGATAGTCAGGAAAGCAGTTAAAACTGAAGGCGCACTCCTTTGCCAATGGTACAATGGTGTTTTAATAACGAAATACTATTGTAAAGATAATATTAAACATATTTTTAAATTTTAAGATTATCAAGCTGTAAGATGAAATGTCTCCGATGAAGAGGCAAACTCATGAGAAATATGGTGTATATATGTAATCATACTTTCCTACATACTTAATGTGGAGGTATATACATGCATTGTGAACAATGATCAAACAAACAGTTTATTTCCTTTCTAAACCGACGTACGTTCGAATCTTGTGATTTTCATAAATGTTCAAAATCTTAAAAGGTTGTAATTATCATTAATGTAGCAAAAAGAAAGCTCTTATCGATTCTTATTATACATATATACATATGTCTGCATTCATGCATTTAAATATTTTTTATGTGTGTAAACAGGGCAATATTTTAATTGAAATTTATATGAAATGAGAATGCATGGTATGATTGTTTGATTTGTCTATTACATGAACTATTAAGTACTGCAGGGTAAATTTTCCTAAAATTGTTTTTTGCATAGTTAAAACACGATTTATTTAAAAAATTAGGAATATTTAAAAAATATTATTTCAAAATAACCTTTAGGTTAATAATGAGGAATCAAGATAAAGACTAAATAACAATGTAAGAGAAACACAGCGCGCAAAACTGTTTTTATTGATTAATAATTCTGTTTTAAAAAGTCTCACGGAAAATAATTCTCTGGTAAAAAGAACGATAAATCTTAATTTTTGTCAAGAGCGAAAGAAGATATGTTTACTAAATATTTGCGATGGTTCCGTTTTATTTATTTTTATTTTTTTGTGGAGTAATTAATTTGAAATTTGTTTTTAAATACAGTCTTCAATTATGGAATGCACAGTTTTTAAATTAAAATTTTGATACAGTTTTTTAGGTATTCAAAAATATTAATGGGTTAGGTTTTCGAATGTTACTAAATGCCCTGAAGATGTATTGAGCAAGAAATGTATGCATTCATTTTTGTTTTTCTATGCAGTTATTTATTCATGTTTCAAAATAAAATTTTGAGTGAAAACATAAAGTTTATTTTCATAAAAAATTAAATGTCAGAATTTACTTCAGAAATTAAAAAGATTAATTTATAAAAAGAAGTGTATTTAAATGTTCAGTAACCATTTATTTCTTAAAACGGTGTAAAATATATTGATCTTTGTACACTTTTATTAAAAATAAATAAATGCTTCTAAAGAAAAAGGAGATTCTATGTAATTTTAGTCAGATTTTTGTTTTCGCAAATAATCTACCTACCTGTTATATCAAGAAGTATACATGTTTTGTATAGTGGTGCTCCACATAATATTTATGTTGGGATAAATAAAGATGCTCAGGGTTAATTTAAAAAAAATTTACTGCCACGAAACATCAACATATATACACAAAACAGAAATAAAAGCAGACAGGGAAGGAAATTCTACAGTACGTGACCGTACTGGTCGATAGCAAGCCTCGAACTAAGTTCTTTTTTGTTATACCCCATAGAGGGCTCTGTAAACTACATCATAGTCTAGTCTCATTTGTTACTATATAATGATACATTCAAAAGTTTTTACTTTAACTAATTAGAGTTTCCCAACATACGATAATTGTTAGCAAAAAAAACTTTATGCTACACAAAATTACGCTATCAAATAAATGTAACTTCACAAACAACACACATATTAATCGTATATTTTCATGTATGTGCATCGTATATTTCCATTTATATACACATATAAATGAATATATATATATATATATATGTATGTTTTCTTGTATACACACACACACACACATATATATATATAAGTATACATACACATATACATATATACATATATATAAATATATTTATATATATTTATATATATTCATATTTCTATTTATAGAGAACATTCTAAGTTTTTTGATTGGCTTCATAGGAATCATAATTATGCATTAAATTTTTTCAAAAGCTATGTATTTTGTATAAGAATTAGAGATAGTTATAAATAATTTGAAATAATTTAAAAAACAGAAGAACATAAGTTATTATAAATAAACATTATTAAAAATATATTATTAAATCCTGTCTAATTTACTAATATGAAGATATTAAAAAATAAAGTTAAATGTATCTTTCTCACAGCATTCTTAATTTTTTACTATGAAAATGTATCTAGATATTCGATCGTAGAGAAGTACTTTTATAAAGTATTTGTTCCACACACACAAAAAAAAAAAAATCCTTATCAAAAATTTTTCTACTTTTCTTTTGAAAAAGAAGAACAATTATTGGAAAATAAACTACGTTTGGATGTTAAAATGTGATATTTTGGACTTTGTTCGACGTCTTGAAAACTAAGTGCTCTTCAGAAAGTGGAAGATCGATGTTCGATGGGGACTTTGATTGCTCTTAGGTAAGCAGGTGGTGAGAAACACAGTTCTATCACAATAATCACTTTGATGGACGATTTCAGAATACTCCTTTTTAATGCTCACATGCATATAAAGTAATACATCTGCAGATTTCAGACAGTCTTAGGATTAAAAAAAAAGTAAATAAAGGCAAAAAAACTAAGGATAAATAAATAATTGTATGCTTTGAATTAATTAGACACTATATCATTCTTTCTGTTATGTACCTTATAGTATTAACTAACTTAATGTAAGTTGTAATCTCTAGTTAGTTCTAGATTGGGTAATGACCAGGTAGGAAATAGTATTTTAACGAATATTATGAATAAAATTTTTACTAAAAGTTGATATTTTTGCGAGACACAAAAGTAAATGGCGAAATACCATCTTTGTATATTTTGTGTTTCCTTGTGCTGGAATAAAAATGAATGCAGTTAGTTATCAACTGTGGGGTGTATTAATTTTATTTTAAAGATAAGACAATTCTCATAAAACTAAGTTTAGATGATGGTTTCATAATTGGTGATACTTCACACAAATTCTGTGTTATTATTTCTTTAGACACACGGCTTGCTTTGGAACATTATATTCCATTTTTTGTAACACGATCTAATTAGACCTTGCATATTTGATGAGAGAAATTGTAAACGGATACGACCACCCACGCTAACAGTGTTATTAAAACTTCGATATGCTGTATAGAAATGCAAAACCATAACTGTTAGAAATCCGTTTGGCATTTAGATACATGAAGATTGTGTGTGAAAATATAAATATTTATTATTTAAGACAATTTTTTAAAGTTTCAATTTATCCCATATCCATGTGTATGATTGCAAATTTGCCAGTATTTTATATGTAAAAACATATGTATATTCTCAAATTATGCTTTTATTAGATGATATAAAAGATGTACAAATTTATTTCGTTTTTCTGTAGAGATTTTACAAAATTTTAATTAAGTAAGCTTATTTGGGTACTCCAATATATCAAATATATTCGATTCTGTTAAATAAGTGGGAGTTCTCATCTGTGGAGCTCATAGACAGTGCTTTAAAGTTTAAAAGAATGGTGGAAATTCTCAGGAATTACTAGCTGCTGCATGGGGAAAAATAATAAAGGCAAAAAGCACTAAATAAAAATTTTTTAAGTATCTCATTCGTATTATTAGCCTCTATTTTTCAATATTATTTTTGATCAATAATTATTCACAGTCTACTTAGTGGATGCTTTATGAACTGTTATTATGTAACAGCCTCAAACAAATAAATAGTAATGATTTCTTATCAATTTTAAATAGGAAGACAAAGTACTGTAAATTAATATTGCTAATATTTTATAAATGACGCATGTACGCACTTACTACAGAGACATAAAAAAACTGTAGCGAAAGTGATAAAGTTTTTGTTTCCTAGATCTTCATTTAAATATCATGTCAATCCATCAAGTCTAGCCTGTGTGTGTACCTCTGAGGCAGGGAAGCTCCTCCTCTGTTTTTTTTTTTTTTACAATTTCCCATTTTTTCGAGATGCACCATGCTTTGTACCTAAAAAATCCTCTTTTATTGATGATGTCCAGGCATAAATTTTATTTCCATGTCTGCTACAGGAACCATGCATGAATTCTACAGGAATAGTTTCACTTGTAAATTGAGTAGGACTTTTTAGTTTACGTTCCCTGAGCCTCACGGGCACGTTTATTTGCATATATCAGTCCCTTACTCTGGATGTTGCTGTTCGGTTTGAACCTTCGTTGTGACGTCACGTTGGCGCCGGCTTGAGCACATTAAGCGAGAAAACGATCAAGCTGACGTCAAAGTGACGTCACAATGAACGTTCGAGCCGATTTGCAACGTCCAGAGTAAGCCAAAGTTGTTTAAATGCTAACCCCGATGAATCTCTGTTTAAACAGAGAATTGTGTCCCACAATTGGTTGGAAGCATGAGTTAAATCGTTGTTAGCCGTTAAACGACTTTGATAAGACCGGTCCTAAGTGCGTAACGTACTCGAGGTAATCAAGTTTTAACGCAAGGTTTTTGTCTTTCCTGGTAGTCTCGAAGTTACCTCTGACAGAGTTTGCTCCTTATGAAGTACAACAATTCGAACCATAACGAGTATCTCTTAGGCCCTTATTCTGGACGTTGTGGTTCGTTTCTAACCTTCGTTGTGACATTATGTGAACAAATGATCAAGCTGACGTGAAATTCAAGTCACACGAACGTTCGTCACGACTCGCAACGTCCAGAGTAAGCCCCTTAGAGCGGTCTCACCAAAGACCTTTAACCTCTAACCGTGAATAATCTCTGCTTAAACGGAGAATTGCGTCTCAAAATAGGTTGGCGCAACATGTTAATCGCGCTTAGCCGTAAAACGACTTTGGTGCCCTTAGGTCATCAGAAGCTTTATAATGCTTGAGGTTGTTTTCGTGGTAGTTTGGTATTTAGCTTTTAGTAACTCTATGGATTCAGTTTGATTCTGAAAAGAATCGCATTTAATTTGCAAGATATATTTAAATTTTTAATATTTATAGAATATAAATATTTCATTTGTTTAAAATTATCCATTTTGTTTTGTTTCGGGATCTTTTGGAATATTTTAAATTAAAAAAAGCAGTTTTTTCAATATTAAATCTTATTTTGAATAAATACAAAAATATTCTAAACAAGAAAATTTATTGTAATATAATTCTTAATTACTAATACTTTGAATATTTCCGTCGTTTCATGAAATAAAAAGGAAATACTTTATCTCACCATCAGTGAATTATAAGACGCTTCGTTACTTATGCAGTTAACATTTAGAAACCTATCCTATTGCATTATTTCTGAGAAGTTGATTAAAATAGCAATTTTCTATCGGTATATTTTATTTATCAGAAACGGGAGAAATGATTAAATTAAGTTGTAATTATGTAAGATGAATCCGAAAAAAAAATAATTAGCGTTTTCTTATATGCAATTTATTTATTAATGTTTTAACATGCAAGGTTATTCTCTATGCTAAAATAATTGAATATTTATATAAACTATTCAATTACTATTCTTTGAGAAATCTACGCGTTTTTGAACTCGCATAATTACATACAATGTAAGTATGGCAATTATATAAAGACATACGAAAATAATTTTGTAACTACATGCAAATAGATTTCATTGTTACTCAAGCACTTTTCCCTTCAAAGTCGTGCATGGCTTCTCGTGAATTTAATTAAGTTGAAAGATAGTAGACGCACAAAATTTGCTCGATAATTTAGCTCATTTTAGTGTAAATCTGAAATTCTTTGAATGTCATATGTTCTTAGAAGAGAGTCGTAATTTAAAGAAATTTAATTATGGATTTCTATTTGAAGATAATTTTTGTCACTCTAGAAAAGAGTTTTGAAAGAAAAACTTATCATTTGTAATAAATGGAAAATTCCAAAACGCATGCAAACCGTGTTTTAGCGAAATTTCTTTACAAAAATTTATAGTTACATTGAATATGTATATTTATTCTCTTTATTACTTTTATTTATAATACTTGCAAAGATGAATATTGCAAATTTGAAGAAAATTAGATTCTTGTTTAATATTTAACATATTCATATGTTCAATAAGTTAAACTCAAACTTTTTTGTAAAAATTTGGCTGCTTTTGGATACTTTGTCTTGAAGTCATTCTGTATTTTATCAAGTCATCATTTTTTTAAAAGACATATTTAAATCTGTACTATGCACAGTATATAAACGTTACATCTCCTGAAAATTATCTCATAATTTATTTGGTCTTTCGATAATTTTAGTATAATTCCCATTGAAAAAATTTAGTTTTTTCCTAAATTTTATTTTATTTTGAATAAATATAAAAACATTTTATAATAATGATTTACTTTAATGTAAATTTTAATGGAAAATACTTATTAAATTTTA
Source organism: Pardosa pseudoannulata (assembly GCA_032207245.1). NCBI lineage: Eukaryota > Metazoa > Arthropoda > Arachnida > Araneae > Lycosidae > Pardosa > Pardosa pseudoannulata. The sequence goes on from CM063508.1 coordinate 16,704,941, forward strand.
TATTACCTGATATATTATATTACATGATATATTATATTATATTACATTATATATTATATTATATTACATGATATATTATGTTATATTACATGATATATTATGTTACATTACATGATATATTATGTTATATTACCCGATATGTTATATTATATTACATGATATATCATATTGTATTACATGATATATCATGTTATATTACATGATATATTATATTATATTACATAATATATTATATTATATTACATGATATATTATTCGTTTGTCTGATTTTTAAGAGTGCACTTCAAGCTTTATTGAATAGTCAAAATAGTTCCCAAAGAATTTTAGAATGTAGGTCTTTGCTTAAGACACTGGCATATAGAATTTCTTTCCAGAGGAAATTGTACCCATTTTGGAATTTCAGGTAATGAAAACGACTAAAATGGGAGCCTTGATAGATAAACACATGGACCGCCCTCTCTCATTTCATACAACTAAATTATTGTTGTCTTATGCTACTTAGTCAAACCAAGCAAGATTGAGCCATAAGCTACTCGTATTAATAAAAAGGGGTGCGCCTTTTGTTTTAACAAGCACCTCAAGGGTGAATGCTAAGTGAAGCCCCGTAATATTGAAGCAGTGACCAAGAAGAAAACCCATAGGCTTGACCTTCCACCCCCAGAGGTATTGATGGAGAACTTGGAGGACATTGTGACCACAAACATATTATACGTGACCCAATCACCTTTAACGAACACGTAGGATCTCAGGCCTCCTCGGTCTCCGAACCCGCAAAACTCCAGTTACGAGAGCGTTGCCTTTGCTGACTGAGCTACCACGGTTCCATCTAGCTTGTTTCTTAATCTTATTCCTAAGAAAACTCTTAATCAAGGTATGGTTCGACGTGCGACGAATAAGAGAGGGAGGATTTTGAGGAAACAGAGAGCTGTTCGCAGATTTCCAAGAAATATTGCAATGGATCTTTTTATAGGTCACATAGGAGCCACATAGGAATGAATTGGCAACAGCACTTCCTGGGTCAAGCCCTCTAGTACTGGGTTTGCTGACAATGGTAGTTCTTCAATCTATTGAGTATTTTGTTAGAGGTCTGACTGAATATGATTGTTTACAGCACAGCCTCTACAGAGTTGGAGTCGTAGATTTACAGGACTGTGTTTTGTGTGACTCTAATCATCCAATGAGTTTTGCAAATTTAAATAGTTGTGTTGTACTTTCTCAGTATGAGGGTATTATTAAAAAGTATTGGAGAGCCGGTGAACTAATGGCTTAGATGTTAATTGTTCAGCATTTTGTAAAATAAAAAACTATATTACATAACATTTCGTCTTTAAATTTCGTAATAAAAAATATTAAATACATTTTACATATTTTATTTCTAAAATTAGCTAATAAATCCGTTTTATAAAATTGTAATATTCCGTCGTTTTATGAAATAAAACGAGAGAATTTTTTCCCTCCTTTGCATAAAAGAAAAATACATTTTTTTTCACCATAAATTAATTATATTATCATAATAACTTGCTATTTATCCAGTAAACGTGTAAAACATTCTTTGACTAGCATATAGCCCGTCAAATGACGGGATCAGTAAAAGTTTTAATTTTCCAGAATTGTAAAGTACAATTTGAGGAATGTAAAAAAATTGGTAATTGCAACAAAAAATAAATGATAATCGTATTTAAAATTATCACATATGTACTTAATCTATTATGTAAGCCTAGCCGAATGATGGCCAAATGGTTAGAGTGCTGGCCTTCTGAACCGGAGTTCGTGGATTCGAATCCCACTATGGCATGGATGTCCGTAGGCATTCAGAATCGGCTTTAAGCAGTAGGTCCAGGTCTCATTAGCTCTCGTGTTGCAAAAAATAGACTGTAGTTCTCCAAAACCAAACCAAACCTCTTACAAATATAAAAGATGTATCGAAATTTAAAAGAAAATTATTTACGTAATATCTATGTACAGTGATAAAACGTATGAAAATAATTCAGACGAAATTTAAATAATTTAAAATAAGAATTGATTAAAGGAGATGGTTAAAGGAGTGACGACGTAATGCTGATAAAAATGTTAGTTTTACCTATTTATTATGTGATAAATTGATGAATTTGATCTCCTGCTCTTAACCGGAGAAAATCGGGCTTGAAATAAGGGCATTAAGTGCTCGAAAGGGGGAAGGGGTCGATTTCGAATGTTTTAAAGACGACGGTATTTATCGCTGTTATATGAAGCCTATTTATACCAATTTATTTTAGAATAGGTTTGATAGTTTAGGAGAAGATAAAGTTTACTCGCTTTGAATTTTGCTAACCCTAACTTGTCAAGTATGAAATACGGATTCTTCTATCCATTCCAGGTCCAATTGTTTCATATATTCGAGGAGAGCCGGACAGATAACTTAGACTAATATTATATAGAGGATTTGAATTATTTTTGAACTGTTGATTAAAATAGCTGTTTCCTAACAATATATTTTATTTATAGAAATGGAGGAAATGATTAAATTAAATTGTAATTATGTAAGATGAATCCGAAAAGAAACAATTAGTGTTTTCATATAAAAAAATATCTTTTATTAATACCCTAACCGGCAAGGTTTATTATGGCTTCCCGTGAATTTAATTAAGTTCTAGGATTGCAATACAGATATACAAAAATTGTTTAAGATGTTAACTTTTTTAAAGTTTAAATCTAAAACTAAATCAGTTTTAATATAATACTTTCTTAGAAGAGAGATGTAATATACAGAAATTTAATTACGGATTCTCTATTTAATAAACATTTTATTCCTTTTTTTTCTCTGAAATTTTTAGAGAAATTTTTAAATGAATGCAGAGTTCTATATTATATGTAAGCCTCTTTTGCATGAAATTTACTTTTCGAAAATTTATACTTACTGTGAATATGTATAATTATTCCCTTTATTACCTTTATATTACACTAGTAAAGATAAATTTTGTAAGTTAGGAGAAAATTAGAATTTGAAAGTGAATTTTGTATTTTTATATGTTAAATAAGGGAAATTCCAACTGTTTTGTACATACCTGGCTGTTTCTAGATTCTTTGTTATGACGTCATTTTATGATGCATTTATTTTTAAAAATTTTAAAAATTTTTATAAATAAAATGTTACATTTGATGAAATTTACGTAATTATTTCTTTGGTTAAGCAATCCATTTGACATATTTTACATTATGAAAATAGCAATTGCTTTTACATTAAATTATATTTTGATTAAATATAAAAAATTCTAAACAAGACTAGTTTACTTAATATAGTTTTTAATAAGTAATATTTAAAAAATGTGTTACATAATATTTCATGTAGAAAGTTCCATACTTTAATATATTTTATACATTGGAATTATAATGTTAATATATTTCGTTCCATAAAATTGTAATATTCTGATCTTTTATTTCATAGAACAAATGAATGTTTCCTTTGTTTGATGAATTAAAAATAAAATACTTTTTTTCTTTCACTATAAGTGAATAAGGAGCTTTGTTAGTTATTCAGTTGACATTTAAAAAAAATCTCTTATTATTTTTGTGAGGTTGATTAAAATAGCTGTTTTTAATGAATATTTTATTTATCAGGAATGATTGAATTAAGTAATTATGTAAGGTGAATTCCGAAAAGAAATAATTAGTGTTTTCATATATACAATTTATTTATTAATACCTTAACATGCAAGCTTTACTCTTTGCGCTAAAATAATATATTTATATAAACTGTTAAATTACTGTTCTCCGAGAATTCGACTGGTTCTTTTTCTGGTTTAATTATATACAATGTATGTATACCAATTAAATAAAACCATACAAAAACTGTATAGTAACTACATCTAAAAATATTTCATTGTTTGTTACTGACTCTTTTTTCCCTTTGATGTCCTGTATGACTTCTCGTGAATTTAACTAAGCTGAAAGATTGCAATACAGATGCACAAAAATTGCTTAAGAATTTAGCTTCTGTCAGTACCTAAAACTGAATTCAGGTTTTAACTTAATGTATGCAGAAAGGACAGTCGTAATTTAGAGAAATTTAATTATTTATTAGTTATTTCAGAATGATATTTTTAAGTCTTTTCTAAAAAGGTTTTAAAGATATATGCTTTTGAAATAAAATGTAAAATTACAAAACTTATGCAAACCTTATTTGAGAGCAACGTGCTTTTAAAAAATGTAGTTAGATTGAATATTCATATATATTGCCTTTATTAATATTATATATTATACTAGTAAATAGAAATATTGCAATTGTGAAGAAAACTAGATTCGTTAAAGTCAATTTTGTATTATTCATATTTTAAATGAGCGAAATGTTAACTGTATATATTTCTATATATTTGACTATTTTTATATTATTTGCTATGACGTAATTTTCAGTAATTCAGCGTAAACATTTAGTACTTCATGGAAAAAGTTTAAACCTATTAATGGAATTGATCAATTCACTCCTTGCATCATATTTTAAGGAAGGCTAAACCATATAATTGGAGCTTTAAAGGAATTTTCTCAAATTTTAGATATTTTATTTTCTGCACGAATGATTTACTAACTATACATAATAGCTTTATTAAAATTTCCTGTATTATGTAAGCATATATACATTAAGACTTGTAGATCAAGAAATTTAATTGAATTTTTTTTATAGAATTTATATATAAGTGTAAGGGAGGTATGACTGTGAGCAAAATATCTAATATTGACGTATGAGTGATTAAGTGATGTGTGATAGTAATCTGCCTTAAACTTTAACTCTCTTTCTCTGACGAGATTAAATTGTGGGTTGTTTGAATTTGAATATTAAGAAAATGCGAATTACGTGCGTGTTGACATTAGATATATAAAATAAGGAAGTTAAAACCCCATGAGTGTCGTGCATCTCCCATGATTATTATTCTAATTAAACTTGATATTTGTTGTTGATGCACTTATGTTTATCTACTGTATATCTACTGGGGGTGTCAATTATCTGTAGAACAGTGATAGAGCTTTACATTAGAGCTACTATCACTGCTTTTCGGGGTAAAGTCGACTAACGAAATTTAGCCCTGAGGGTAACACAATGGGATAGTTACATAAGTAATTTATGAATTTTAAATGATGCAAATAAAAATGTATAAGTATGATTAATCATATTTGAGAAAGAAATTTTATTGTGAATGTAAAATAATGTCTGATAACTTAGGTACATATAACACGATACGACAACTCACGCTAATGACTGCTTAGTCTTCTGCCGAGTGGCAATATTCAATTACTCTTACGTTTCACTCGACTACATCACGATACGTTTGAACGAAACTCCACATCTTCGTCACTTGTGAGACAAGCTTTACTCACAATATTACCTCTAATTTTTTTCATTACAAAAATAAAAATGTGAAAAAACGAGAAAAATTTTTTAAAAATACTTTTTCAAGTAATGGAAGTATATATTTTTTAAATAAAGAATTAGATATCTGAATATGTGCTTGCATATACAGGAGTCAAAAATTGACATCGGAAATAAATCATAAAATTAAAAGAAGACTTTAATTGTTGCTACATACATTACATCTTTCTTTTTGACTTTTTATTTAACCATAAAATTAAAATTAGACGAAAAATTAAAAAAAAAACCACTCCAGAAATGATAATCTGGTGTAGCAAAAAAGTAGACCATAGCGCTCTAAACTATTTAAAAAACCATTACCTCATAAAGAGGGTGGATATGACAATATTTTTATAATATTAGCAAAAAAAAAATTTTTAGTAGTCTGATAGGATTTATCAAATAACTTGGTATATTTAAAAAAAATGATTGGTGTGAGTAATTAAAAATATGTCCTAACTTATTGATTAACTATATGTTTCTTATATTATTTAATTTCATGATGTACTTTTTATGATTAAATATTAAACTTTGATCTATCTACCGAAAAACTTGTCCAAAGCATATCTTAAAACCCCATCAAATCTTTAAAAAGACATCAATTATGTAATGTAACTCCCCCGAACTTTCATCGATTTCATTTTACAGAAAGCTCTCTTCAATCATATAAAACTACCAGTATAACATACTCAGTTTAAATCTTTATGTACGGACATCATGATTTATTCAACTCAGAATATTTTAAGTGGATTTCTGTTTTTAGTGGTATCTGCTGCTTTGTTTTTATTTTCAACTATGAATTCACTAAAATGGGATCTTGCAGATGTGATAGGAATTGCTTACGTGTAGTCGAGTGAAAGATAGGTTTTATATTCTGATATCAAGTGCTGTCTGTAGCACAAAGTGTCTTTAGCTTGAAGCCTAAAAAATGCCTGAAATTTATGGATATTTACTTTTTTTAATATAATTACTGAGTGATTTTAGTATTTGAAAGTGCATAACTACTTCACATTATTTAATTTTTAATTTAATTTTATTTTGATATAAAAATTATTTCTTATAAATGACTACATTGTATACAATTAACATTTATATTATAAATATTCGAATAGTCTTCTACTTCTTCACTTGCTCGTCAGTCCCGAGAGGGCTTTCAATTTCACGAGGAAATTTTTAAAGCCAGCATTTTATTAGCAACAGTTTTCCAGTTTTCTATCTTTAAAATCCTTTGTTTGTATTGTCTCATCACCAATATGTAAGTGTGTAAATTTAGAACGCAATAGTTATATAAAATGTATTAATATCTACGTGTGTAAATTTGAAAAGATTTAGACAGTGATAGAGGATATATGATAAACGCAATCGTTGATAAAATATGTGAAGTAGAACACTTACGTTTAAAGGTAATAATATGTAGCCACAATTTATATTTAGCTATCACAGAATATATTAAAAAAAATCTCGTTGAATATTAGTATTTAGCTACATTTATCACTTTTCTACATGGTTTTACCCTTTGAAGTTTCTACGTTGTTAATTATTTTGGTGTTTCTTTCCATACTTTTCATCTTGTTTATATTTTTACTGCCTTTATCCTTTATTTATTTAGTGGTTCTATTTCTAGAAACTACCTGTTATCTACTCTACCCGCTGGACTATTACAAAGCTGATTAACTTTATACTTTTATCTGATTGTATGTTATCTTTGTTTTAACATCAGAAATGTTTTAAACATCAGAAATATCAGATGCATCAAACTAATTAAACAACCATGCCATGTTATAAGAGATCAGTTTAATCTAAATACATATTTTTATTGCCTAAAATAAGCACTTAGAAATGAACTTTCTACTAGTGCCTTTATATTTAGATAGTAGATATTTGTAAATACTTTCTATATGAAAAATATGCAAGACGATCTTTGCGTTCCATAGTTTCAGAAGTTGCATTAGTCGTACCTATGATCATTATTGTTATATCAAAGAGGATAATTATAATTGGATAATAATAATTGCATCTCAGCTAAAAAACTTTATGAAGAATTGTATAGGAAAACATTCTTTTCAAAAGACTGTTGTGGCATTCATCAGAATTAGTAGAGAAAAATTGAAATCCTCCTTATGGTGAAAAAGTATTTCCAATACAGAAATTGACTAAACATATTAATGTTTTTGGCTTTTCAACACATCAAGAAATAAAGAATTCTTTTTTGCAGATTCCAAGACAAATTTGAAGAAAAATAAGCAGTCATAATAGTAGTAATAATAACTAACACCCTTTTATTTAGAGAAGGGGGTCCAAGCTTTGAAGATGAAAAGACCTTTCTTTCCTTTAATTAGTTCCCCCCTAAATATCCTCAAGGAATTAATGAAGAAGTGAATAATAAGGGATTCATCAAGGTTATGCATTTCCTCTAGGAGAAAGAATGATAGTCAATTTTTTTCTGAAAAATATTTCATAGACATACAACATCAGTCATTTTTTGCTGATTTTACTAACAATTGTACATTTTGTTGTGTTCACTATTTTTATACCCAAGGGATGAAGATTCAAAGCATATGTTTGTTTTCTACGAGGATCATCCAGAGAGTAAGTTTCCCGATGTTTTCCAGTTTAAAATAAACATAATTAGCCGTGTTAATTGCACATGCGTAACAGATTTATGGCGTATTAATCATATGCCAGCTGGATAAGTCCCGATTCGTGCCAGTAGTGGGGTTGCAGTGGTCCGAAATGGAAACTCTAATTCCTTCTCCCTCCGCCTGCAAGGTTCGGTCGGTGATCTTGAACGCACAAAGCATTGCGCCAATTGAAATTCGTTGCCAGCTCTGTTAGGTCTATGAGCTGAAACTGACACCTAGACTCAAGATTTAACTCTTAGCAGCACTGACATTTCAGCTAGGGTATCACGAGTACGGCGACGAGATCCTCGACAGGATCGTCACGGGCAATGACTCTTGGATTTCGCCCTTTACCCCGGAAACCAAGCAGTAGTCAATGCATTGGCATCATAGAGGATCTTCGGTAAAGACCAAATTCAAACAGACGCTGTTAGTACGGAAAGGGATGTGCAAGGTGTTCTGGGACAGGAAGGCTGGTTCCATTCACAGGCGGCAGAGTTCTACGACAATTGTCTCAATTCTGGTGGTGGCTATGTTGAAAAATAGCTGAAACATTGCTGTACCTGTTGCCAATAAATATATGAAAGTTGAATTTCTTGAGTTTTTTTTTTGTTCCTTTAAAAAAATTACTTCTATCCTCGTATTATAATCAATGTAAAGAAAATAGTATTTGAGTGAGATTTAATTTGTAATTTATCATCACCAAAAAAAATTATGCAACAGAAAATGTAAAAAAAATTGTCCTAATCATACATATAGTTTTATTAAAATTGAAAGTTTTATATTTATTATTATTTAATAAAACTTCTTGTATTTAAAAAAAAAAACAAATATTTCAATTCACATAAATGTAGTATCTATAACAATAGTCGTTATAGTATTTTAATAAGAAAACGTTTGTTTAATATCCTATGGTATGATTATCTAAAAATCGAATTTTTGTATCCTTTAGTAAAGAATTTTTTATAATTTAAGAGAACTTTATTTATATGTCACTTACACTTTTCGAGACATGGAGATATTTTTTTTCAGTTAAATGAAAAATAGACGAATGTAAACTAATAAGAGGAAATGCTATTTCTGTACAACTGGACTTGAAAAGGAACAAATTGGTACATTATTAGGACTGAGTTTTAATTGTTACGTCAAATTTATCTAATACTACCAATTGTCAATATCTAGAAAATATAGTTGTTGAATTCAAATCAAAATCAATATAGATAACGTGACCTGCTTAGAAGATTGTAAGGGGTAAACTATTTCTATTTGTGCAACGAATAAGGCAAGGTTTTGATTCAGCACTTCTGAGCTCATCAGAAACGCAAATACTGAAATTTGTTGTATTTAATGTTTAATCACGTGACCCCAGTGTCAACCGAGAAATCAAATTGTTAAGTATTTAAACATAAAGTAGCCCATGGCCACCTAAATATTTTCTGTAATGTACGCAGAATGGACATCTTTTGTTTCAAATTATATTCAAGGGCCGTTAGTTGTAAACGGTTAGTGATTAAAATGGAATACACGTGGTAAATTTGTAATCAAAGTAGGAATTCCCCTATACCTATTTCTAAAATTTAGAAAAAACAGTTTAATTTTTTTGGTCTGTTATTGGAAATTTTTTTGTTATAAACGTTTTTGCACTTTCTATATATATCTGTATATTGGAAGTAAAGGAAAGTTTGTCCCTTTTTTGTTATTTTGATATTTTTGCATATATGTAATGTATCGAAATCATGCACCTAAAATATCTATCTAAAATTCTCCTTTTTCATTCTTCCATAGCTAATTTCCAAGCAGAGTAATGTTTTATTTAAAGAAGTGTTCGACGACCGAAATTTTTTTACTCGTCTGCCAAAGTTAATCCTGGCTAATTTTTTGTAAACTGGCTACATTTCCAACACGACTTAAATGATCTAAGTCCATTTCTGACTATTAATAAAGCTGACTAAGCTTTTGGTCTCATGGGAAAGAATCCACGTGATCATTCACTGTTGGTCGAAATTTGTAATAGAAGAGTGTTTTCGTTATCTTTCGATGCTTTGCCCTTGACAAGTAAAGGCATCTGTATTTAGTCTCAAATGAAGTTGAAGTTCCACTACGGACTTTAATGGAGCAGCGGCAATTTAGTATTTTTTGGCCAGTAAGAACGGTTAATTCAAAGTAATAGGGTTTAAAATCACTTTGTAACGATGAAAACTAAATTTCACACGTTATAGTATATGATAACTATACTCTATATGTGATAAAACTATTACCTCCCTTTGCTAAAAATGAGGGACTTACCGAATCGGAACAGGTATTATATACAAAATTGTTCGAAACGCCTCTCCCCTCATTTGGACGTAAAACTTCTTATTTCTACTATTTTCGCTAATTCCGTATGTTTACAGACACTTACGTCTTTCTAACACATTAAAAACATTTATAAAGCTTTTCCTTAAAAGGTCCAACAAATCTGCAAGAAATATTATGAGGTTGTCTAGTAAAACTTAAAATTTTTCATGACTTCATATCTCGTGCATTTAATGTAATAATACCTTTCTTCCCTGTGAGACTTTTGTATTGTGATTTTACTAATCCAACTTGGAAACTGCATTTTTATGTTTATGAGGATGTTATTTTTGGGTTGTGTTTATCTGTGCATTCTATCTTTTGTTACAAGGGGACAAATGAAGACTTACTACTAAAATACGATTTAGATCTGTTATTA
>CM063508.1:16715754-16725754 GCA_032207245.1 Pardosa pseudoannulata
AGATTGTGATATGACTAGGTATGAAACAGTATTTTGACGAATATTATGAATCAAATTTTTACTAAAAGTTGATATTTCTGCGAGCCACAAAAGTAAATGGCAAAATACCATCTTTGTATATTTTTTTGTTTTTTTTTGTGCTGGAATAAAAATGAATGCAGTTAGTTATCAACTATGTGGTGTATTACTTTTTTATTTTGAAGATAAGACAATTCTCATAAAGCTAAGTTTAGATGATGGTTTCATAATTGGTAATACTTCACACACATTCTGTGTTATTATCTGTTTAGACACATGGATTGGTTTAGAACGATATATTCCATTTTTTTTGTACTATGATCTAATTAGACATTACATATTTGATGAAGGATATTCTAAAATTATACGAAAATCCAAGCTAACTAATTAAGCTTATTTGGTTACTTTAATATATTTGTTCGATTCTGTTAAATAAGTGGGAGTTCTCATCTGTGGATCTCACAGACAATGCGTTAAAGTTTAATAGAATAAATTCTCAGGAAATACTAGCTCCTGCATGGGAAAATAATAAAGGCCTAAACTCTCAATAAACTTTTTTTCAAACATTTCTCACTCATATTATTAGCCTCTATTATACAATATTATTTGTGATCAATCGTTATTCACATTCGACTTAGTGGGTACTTTATGAACTGTTATTATTTAACTGCCTCAAGCACATAAATAGTAATGATTGCTTATTAATTTTAAATAGGAAGACAAAGTACGGTACATTAATACTGCTAATATTTTATAAATGAGACATGAACGCCTTACTACAGAGACATAAAAATACTGTGGCGAAAGTGATAAAGGTTTTTGTTTTCCAGATCTTCTTCATATATATATTGTCACGAAGATTCGAATGAACACACCGCTTAACTTAACAGATGAATTTATTGAAGCTAAGTAGCAACTCGCAACTTTTCAAGATCAGGAAGTTGCCTACAACTAGTGGGTATCAGCTTTTATACCAGAACACAATATTCGAGAAATAACTAATTTACATATTAAAGAAAGTTCTAGAATATTCAAGAACATAAGAAAACAATAATTAACATTTTTAAATTAAAAATCCATACATTGGATAAACTGCCATGGTAAGCATCGAACCCACAATCTTAGAGTCTGGATCGCGCGCTATGACCATTCGGCCACTTCAACTCTTTGGTAAGACCAGTTCTAAGTGAGTAACGCACCCCAGGTAACTAAGTTTTAACTATAGGTTTTTTTTTGTCTTTCCTGGTAGTCTCGAACTTTCCTCTAACAGAGTTTGCTCCTTATGAAGTACAACAACTCGAACCATAACGAGTATCTCTTAGGTTCTTACTCTGGACGTTGCTTTTCATTTCGAACCTTCGTTGTGACATTATTTGAGAAAATCATCAAGCTGACGTGAAAGTGACGTCACAACGAACGTTCGACCCGACTCGCAATGTCCAGAGTAAGCCCATTAGATCCTGTCTTACCAAAGTCGTTTAACGGCTAACAGTGAGTAATCTCTGCTTAAACGGAGAATTGCGTCTCACCATTGGTTGGCGGCATAGGTTAATCACGGTTAGCCGTAAAACGACTTTGGTGAAACCGGCCCTTAGGGCATCAGAAGCTTTATAATGCTTGAGGTTGTTTTCGTGGTGGACTGGTATTCAGCTATTAGTAACTGTATGGCTTCGGCTTGATTCTGAAAAGAATCGCATTTAATTTGCAAGATATTTTAAAATTTTTACTATAGAATATAAATGTTTTATTTATTTAAAACTATTTATTTTGTTTTGTTTCGGGATATTTTGGAATATTTTAAATTAAAAAATAACAGTTTTTTCAATGTTAAATTTTATTTTCAATAAATATAAAAATATTCTAAACAAGAAAATTTGTTGTAATATAATTCTTAATTACTAATACTTTGAATTTTTCCGTCGCTTCATGAAATAAAAAGGAAATGCTTTATCTCACCATAAGTGAATTATAAGACTCTTCGTTACTTATGCAGTTAACATTTAGAAGCCTATCCTACTGCATTATTTCTGAGAAGTTGATTAAAATAGCAATTTTCTATCGGTATATTTTATTTATCAGAAACGGGAGAAATGATTAAATTAAGTTGTAATTATGTAAGATGAATCCGAAAAAAAATAATTAGCGTTTTCTTATATGCAAATTATTTATTATGTCTTAACATGCAAGGTTATTCTCTATGCTAAAATAATTGAATATTTATATAAACTATTCAATTACTGTTCTTTGAGAAATCTACGAGTTTTTGAACTCGCATAATTATATACAATGTAAGTATGGCAATTATATAAAGACATACGAAAATAATTTTGTAACTACATGCAAATAGATTTCATTGTTACTCAAGCACTTTTCCCTTCAAAGTCGTGCATGGCTTCTCGTGAATTTAATTAAGTTGAAAGTTTGCAACGTAGACGCACAAAATTTGCTCGATAATTTAGCTCATTTTAGTGTAAATCTGAAATTTTTTTTAATGTCATATGTTCTTAGAAGAGAGTCGTAATTTAAAGAAATTTAATTATGTATTTCTATTTGAAGATGATTTTTGTCACTCTAGAAAAGTGTGTTGAAAGAAAGACTCATCATTTGGAATAAATGGAAGATTCTAAAACGCATGCAAACCTTGTTTGAGCGAAATATCTTTACAAAAATTTATAGTTACATGGAATATGTATATTTATTCTCTTTATTACTTTTATTTATTCTACTTGCAAAGATGAATATTGCAAATTTGAAGAAAATTAGATTCTTGTTTAATATTTAAATTATTCATATGTTTAATAAGTTAAATTCGAACTTTTTTGTAAAAATTTGGCAGCTTTTAGATAATTTGTCTTGAAGTCATTCTGTATTTTATCAGGTCATCATTTTTTTAAAGACATATTAAATCTGTACTAGGTACAGTATATAAACGTTACATCTCTTGAAAATTTTGTAATAATTTCTTTGGTCTTTCGATAATTTTAGAATAATTCTCATTAAAAAAATTTAGTTTTTTTTCCTAAATTTTATTTTTTTTAATAAATATAAAACAAAATTATAATAATGATTTACGTTAATGTACATTTTAATGGATAATACTTATTAAATTTTATATTACCTAATATATTATATTACATGATATATTATATTATATTACATTATATATTATATTATATTACATTATATATTATATTATATTACATGATATATTATGTTACATTACATGATATATTATGTTATATTACCCGATATGTTATATTATATTACATGGTATATCATATTATATTACACGATATATCATGTTATATTACATGATATATTATATTATATTACATAATATATTATATTATATTACATGATATATTATTCGTTTGTCTGATTTTTAAGAGTGCACTTCAAGCTTTATTGAATAGTCAAAATAGTTCCCAAAGAATTTTAGAATGTAGGTCTTTGCTTAAGACACTGGCATATAGAATTTCTTTCCAGAGGAAATTGTACCCATTTTGGAATTTCAGGTAATGAAAAGGACTAAAATGGGAGCCTTGATAGATAAACACATGGACCACCCTCTCTCATTTCATGCAACTAAATTATTGTTGTTTTCTTGTGCCACTTGGTCTAACCAAGAACGATTGAGCCAAACGCTAATCGTATTAAGGTAAAGGGGGGCTTCTTTCGTTTTAACGATCACCTCAAGGGTGAAAGTACGATTTAGGCTCAAATGGATCTTCGTAATTTTGAAGCATGGACAAGCAGAAGACCCATAGTGTTGGTCTGCCACTCCCAGAGGTATCGAGAACTTGGAGGACATTGCGACCACGAACCTATTTCCCGTGCACCAGTCACCTTCAACAAATTTAGCGAATCTTAGGTCGGCTCGGGCTCCGAACCCGCAACCCTCCAGTTCCGAGAGAGTTGCCTTTGCTGACTGAGCTACTGTGGTTCCAACTAGATTGATTGTTAATCTGATTCTTAAGAACACTCTGAAACAAGATATGGTTCAACGTGCGATGAATAAGAGATGGGGGATTTGAAAGAGAGAGAGATGTTCCCAGTTTTCCGAGAAAGATTGCAATGGCGCTTTTTAGAGGTCTGACTGAACATGACTGTTCACAACACCGCATCTACACAGTTGGAGTCGTAGATTTATAGGACTGTGTTTTTTGTGACTCTAATCATCCAATGAGTTTTGCAAATTTAAATAGTTGTGTTGTACTTTCTCAGTATGAGGGCATTATTAAAAAGTATTGGAGAGCCGGTGAACTAATGGATTAGGTGTTAATTGTTCAGCATTTTTGAAAAAAAAAACATTATTATTGCATAACATTTCGTCTATAAATTTCCATAACATAAAATATTATATATACTTTACATATTTTATTTTCAAAATTTGTTAATAATTCCGTTTTATAAAACTGTAATATTCCGTTTTATGAAATAAGACAAGGGGATTTTTTCCCCGTCGTTTCATAAAATGAAAGGAAAATACTTTTTGTTCACCTTAAGGGATTTATATTATTGTAAGAACTTGTTATTTATCCACTTAACGTGTAGAGCATTCTTTCACTAGCGTATAGCGGGATCCTATCATATAACGGGATCAGTAAAAATTTTAATTTTCCAGAATTGTAAAGTACCCTTTGAAGAATGTAAAAAAATGGTAATTGCAACAAAAAAAATATATGATTGCATTTAAAATTATCACATATGTACTTAATCTATTATGTAAGCCAAATATAAAAGAAAATTATTTGCGTAATATCTCAGTACAGTGATAAAACTTATGAAAATAATGCAGACGAAATTTAAATAGTTTAAAATAAGAAATAATTAAAGGAGATAATTAAAGGAAATCATAATGCTAATAAAAATGTTATTTTACCTATTTATGTGATAAATTGATAAATTTAATCACCTGCATAGACTTAATGCCTTCCGAACTGAAAAATCCTCATTATAATAATCAATATTTGATATGGTGTAAAACAAAACTTTCTGCTCTATATAATAAAAAAATTGTATGTATTGTTAATAACGTTTAAGCTTTAAATAACATATTTAATGTTGTCATATGAAGTAGTGCCTGTAAAAATTAACACCAAATGAAAATAATAAAAAATACATTTGTCCGCAAAACTACTTTTTAAGTTTGTAAATTTTTTATATCAAATAGAAGTTAATTATCTTTCTTGTTTCGTAAGATTCAGTTTTATTGATAAGAGTGGAATATTTGTTTATAGTATGATAAAGCCTAATTTATTTTAGATATTAATTTTCTTTACAGATTTTATTCTTTTTAAAATTATCATGTAGCCAGTCATATGACGGGATCAGTAAAATTTTGAATTATCTAGAATTGTAAAGTAACCTATGAGGCAGGGGAAAAAATGGTTTGTTTTTTGGCTGAGAATTACCTTGCAAATAATTTTCATTGCAACAAAAAAAAATCGATGATTAAATTTAAAATTATCACATATGTACCTAATCTATTATTTAAGCTAAGTATAAAAGAAAATTATTGACGTAATATCTAAGTTCATTGATAAAAAGTATGAAAATAATGCAGACTATATTTAAATAATTAAAAATAAGAAATGATTAAATGCGATGGTTAAATGAATGATGTCATAATGCTAAAAAAGTGTTAGTTTTACCTATTTATAATGGGATAAATTGATAAATTTAACCGTGAAAAATAGGGCTTCATATAATGGTATTAAACACTATAAAAGAGGGAAAGGGGTGGATTTTGAACATTTTAAAGACTTCAGTATTTTTCGCTGTGATATGAAGCATATTTATACCAATTTAGTTTATAATCGGAAGGATAGTTTAGGAGCTTTAATCGCTTTGAATTTTGCTATCCGTAACTCATCAAGAATCCAATATGGATGCCTCTATCCATTCCAAGTCCAACCGCTTCATAAATTGGACGATTAACGGACATATAACTTATATTTTTATTATATAAGGGATTCGCATTATTTTTGAACGGTTGATTAAAATGGCTGTCTCCTAACAATATATTTTATGTATCAGAAACGGAGGAAATGTTAAAATTAAGTTGTAATTATATAAGATGAATCCGAAGAGAAACAATTAGTGTTTTCATATATGCAATATATTTTATTAATATCGTAACAGGCAAGGTTTATTATCTGCATGGTTTCCCGTGAATTTAATTAAGTTATAAGATTGCAATACAGATACACAAAATATGTTTAAAATTTTATCTTTTTTTAAGTTTAAACCTAAAACTAAATCAGTTTTAATGCAATACATGGTTAAAAGAGAGTTTTAATATACAAAAGTTTAATTACGGATTCTCTATTTGATGAAAATTTCATTAAATTTTTTCTCTGAAATTTTTAAAGAAATTTTTAAATGAATGGAAAATTCTATATTATATGCAAGCCTTTTTTGCATGAAATTTACTTTTTGAAAATTTATAGTTACAGTGAATATGTATAATTATTCCCCTTATTACTTTTATATTACACTAATAAAGATAAATGTTGTAAGTTAGGAGAGAATTAGTTTTTTGAAAGTGAATTTTGTATTTTTATATGTTAAATAAGGGAAATTCGAACTGTTTTGTACAAACCTGGCTGTTTCTAGATTCTTTGTTATGAAGTCATTTTAAGATGCATTTATTTATTTTTTTTTTATTTTTTATTTTTTTAAATAAAATGTTACATTTGATGAAAATTACGTAATTATTTCTTTATTTAGGCGATCAATTTGACATATTTTATATTATGAAAATAGCAATTGCTTTTACATTAAATTATATTTTGATTAAATATAAAAAATTCTAAAAAATACTAGTTTACTTAATATAGTTTTTAATAAGTAATATTTTAAAAATGTATTACATAATATTTCATGTAGAAAATTCCATACTTTAATATATTTTGTACATTGGAATTTTAAAGTTAATATATTTCGTTGCATAAAATTGTAATATTCTGCTCTTTTATTTCATAGAACAAATGAATATTTCCGTTGTTTGATGAATTAAAAATGAAATACTTTTTTCTTTCACTATAAGTGAATAAGAAGTTTTGTTAGTTATTGAGTTGACATTTAAAAAAAAATATCTTATTATTTTTGTGAGGTTGATTAAAATAGCTGTTTTTAATGAACATTTTATTTATCAGGAACGGGAGAAATGATTGAATTAAGTAATTATGCAAAGTGAATTAAGAAAATAAATAATTAGCGTTTTCATATATGTAATTTATTTATTAATACCTTAACATGCAAACTTTACTCTTTGCGCTAAAATAATATATTTATATAAACTGTTAAATTACTGATCTCCGGGAATTCGACGGGTTCTTTTTCTGGTTTAATTATATACAATGTATGTATAACAATTAAATAAAACCATACAAAAATAGTATAGTAACTACATCTAAAAATATTTCATTGATTGTTACTCACTCAATTTTTCCTTTGATGTCCTGTATGACTTCTAGTGAATTTAATTATGTTGTAAGATTGCAATATAGATACACAAAAATTGCTTAAGAATTTATCTTCTTTCAGTATCTGAAACTGAATTCAGGTTTAATGTAACGTATGCATAGAAGACAGTCGTAATTTAGAGAAATTCAATTATTTATTTGTTATTTCAAAATGATATTTTTAAGTCTTGTCTAAAAATCTTTTAAAGATATACGCTTTTGAAATAAAATGTAAAATTCCAAAACTCATGCTTTTAAAAAATTCTTTTAAAAAATGTAGTTAGTAAGATTGAATATTCATACATATTGCCTTTATTAATTTTATATATTATACTAGTAAAGATAAATATTGCAATTCTGAAGAAAATTAGATTCTTTAAAGTGAATTTTGTATTATTCATATTTTAAATTACGAAAAGGTGAACTGTATATATTAATATATATTTGACTATTTTTAGATTATTTGCTATGACGTAATTTTCAGTAATTCAGTGCAAATATTTAGTACTTCATGGAAATATTTTAAACCTATTAATGGAATTGGTCCATTCACTCCTTGCATCATTTTTTAAGGACGAATAAAAAATGTAACTGGAGCTTTAAAGGAATTTTGGAATCTGATATTTTAGAATTTTTTATTTTCTGCACGAGTGATTTCTAACTATACTAATTAAAATTATTAAAATTTTCTGTATTGATGTAAGCGTATATATATTAAGGCATGTAGATCAAGTAACTTAATTTTTTTATAGAATTTATATATAAGTGTAAGGGAGGTATGACTGTGAGCAAAATATCTAACAGTGACGTATGAGTGATTATGAGATGACGTAATAAGAATCATCCTTAAACTTTAACTCACTTTCTCTGACGAGATTAAATTATGGGTTGTCTGAATTTGAGAATAAAGGAAATTTGAATTAAGTGCAGGATGACATTCGATTAAGAAATTAGAGAGGTTAAAATCCCATGCTTGTCGTATATCTCCCCTGATTATTATTTTAATTAAACTTGTTTATATTGTTGATTCACTTATGTTAGTTTCTACTGGGGATGTCAGTCCCTGTAGAACAGTGATAGAAGCTTTACATTAGAGGCCCTATCACTGCTTTTTGGGGTAAATTTGACTGACGAAATTCAGCCCAGTAGGTAACACAAGGGGATTGTTACATAAGTAATTTATAAATTTTAAATGATTCAAATAGAAACATATAAGTATGATTAATCGTATTTGAAAAAGAAATTTTATTGTAAATGTAAAATAGTATCGTAGGGTATAACGTAGGTCCATATCACGCGATACGACGACTTGCACTAATGACTCTTTCGTCTTCTGCCGAGTGACAATACTCTATTACACTTACGTTTTCACTTGACTGCTTCACGAAACATTTGAACGAAACTACATATCTTCGTACCTTGCGAGACAGGCTTTACTCACAATACTACCTCTGATTTTTTTCATTACAATACATAAAAGAGTGAAAAAACGAGAAAAATGTTTTAAAAATACTTTTTCAAGTAATGGAAGTATATATATTTTTAAATAAAGAATTAGATATCTCAATATTTGAATGTATATACAGGAGTCAAAAATTTTAAATTGGAAATAAATCATAAAATTTAAAAAAAAACTTTCATTTTTGTTTCATACATTTCATTTTTCTTTTTTATTTTTTATTTAACCATAAAATTAAAATTAGACGAAAAATTAAAAAAAAAATCACGACAGAGATGATAGTGTCTGTGTGTAGCAAAAAAGTAGACTGTAGCGTTCTAAACTATTTAACCAAATATTACCTCATAAAGCAGGTGACTATGATAATTTTTTTATATTATTAGCAAAATAAAAAGATTTTTTTTAGTAGTCTTCAAAGATTTATCAAATAAATTGGTGCATTTTATGAAATTATTGGTTTGAGTAATTAAATATAAGTTCTAACGTATTGATGAGTTATATTTTTTTATATTATTTAATTTCATGATTAATTTTTTATAATTAAATACCAAACTTCGATCTATCTGCCGAAAAACTTGGCCAACGCATATCTTAAAACCCAAGCAAATCTTTAAAAAGACATCGATTATGTAATGTAACTCCCACTAAACTTTCATCGATTTCATTTTACAGAAAGCTCTTTTCAATCATATAAAACTACACTCATGTACATAAATTAAGAATAATGAAGTTCAGGCAATGAAAGAGACAAAAGCAAAACAAATTTGATTTATTTGTAAAGTCTATTTATTAAATAAAAGGTAAAGAGCAAAAAAGATGCTATATGTTTGACATAATTAATAAAAAGTGCGATTTTTACTCCCTGGAGCAAATTTCAAAAAAGAACCTATTTACAGAAAACAGTATAACATGGTTAGTATGATGGTTAATTCGGAGTATGTCTCCCGGACGATGCAATACAAGCGTTACAACGCCTACAAACGCCTGCTGAGTATCAGATTATCAATCTGATCTTGGGGAAAATTGCACCACTCATCAAGCAATGCTCTCCGAA
>CM063508.1:16730754-16750754 GCA_032207245.1 Pardosa pseudoannulata
CTTACCCCGACTGTAATTTTGTAAAGATTCTTATTAGATTCTGTTTTTTTTTCTTTTTTCTTTCTTTCTTTTCTTTAATTTTCTGAAAAACATTTAATATTTCCATTGCTTAATATGAAAAGATACCTCTTTCATTTTCCTTCCCAATTTTGGTTTATAAATGTATGATTCCCCTCTTTCACATTGTTATTTTCAATTCTCGATTGCATTCGAGTTGGAAAAATTACAGCAACATAAATTACAACTGCGCTCGAATTAGCTCGAGTGTGCACAGTTTGCCCAGTTTAGCGAGTTTGAGTTATCTCGAGCTTGCACGTTAAGGGGTTAAGGCAATAAATCCTAAAATCCTTTCCGATATCTTAATGTATGTGCTTATATACTTACATCAGAAACATGCTAAATTGCTTATACGTGGCAGCCATGATTTCGAAAAGAAACTTTTTAATAACCTGTTACATTTTGAATGCTTTTAGAATTAAATTATTATAAATTTATCTACACCAAGAATAAATGATATTTTAAAACTAGAAAATATTAACTGATACAAGTTCAAAATATAGCATATATTTAAAAGTAAGTTTCCTAAAACCGTTTTTAGAACAGTTAAAAGTTCTTAATTTTGTATTACTTAATAGCAAACAATTGAACAAAAATATAAAATAATGCTTACAAATTGCTTTAAAATTTGCTTTATATCGTCTCAGAAAGGCAAAAAAGTTTCGATTTACTAATTTTTCTAATTTTGGATTGAATATAAAAAAATAAGGTTACCGACTACGTTGAAAACACCGATTTTTGATCTCTTGGTCGAATATTTTTATTAGTGTTTCTTATAGCTGGAACTTTTTTCTTTCCAAAACTGTTTTTCTATTCTTTTTACTTAGTTTGTAAAAAAAAAAAGTTATAGCCATTATAAAATATGATGTCTTCAACAAAATGAAACCGGAAGTAATTGCTCCAAACCGAAGTTGTCTAGCTTTATCAACTGAAGGATAATTTAAAGTTACTCGATTAGGTAACGGTGATTTATAAGGCAATATTCCAAACATCAGGTAAGCAGGTGGAAAACCAGTTACTGAATGAGGTTGATTATTATATTCGAAAGTTACTTCTTCTAAAATTTTATTCTATGGAATTTTTCTGGATGATGTATTTACCTTACATTTTAATTTGGCTACTATTGTACCATTACATCTTTCATTTTTTCCATTGCATTGAGGTCTATGTGCAGAAGTTAAAAGTTGTTTAATATTATTATGTTGCAAATTTCCTAAATCTATTGGATGGGAATGCTGCATTTCTGTCGCTTAATATTTGTTTTGGGGTCTGAATATTAAAAATCTGTTTTAAACAGTTTGCATAGGTTTCACTGGTTACACTTTTTGAAGGAAAAGTCCAAATATACCTCGTGGCAGGATCAATTACAAGGTGAAGATATTTCTTTGTTGAATTATAGTAATTAAACCCACCAATTGTGTCAATAGAAATCCGATCAAATGGTTCATTTGCAATGGGTACACTTTCCATTAGTCTATGATTATGAAATGTCTATGATGATGAAATGTCTATGATTATGTTTTGCCAAAAATAAATAGGAGAGATTAGACTTAACATTTTCTTCACACCTGGGTGACCAAATTTTTCATGGGCTAACTTAATCAATTTTGTTCTTAGTGAGGGTGGTACCACAATTTTTACCACATTTTTCTTTTTTATAGTTAATACACCATCATATTCTTTAAAGAGTTTACCATTTACATTATCAGATTTTTGAAAATCAATAATTTCACCAGTGCTTAAAAAATAACAGTATGGTGATACAAAATGACTTAGTGGGTTTCTCGATAACATATCAGCTTCGTGATTGCTAGTACCTTTTATATACACTACTTCATAATCATACATTGAAAGTTTTAATGACCATCTGAACAGTCTCCCAGTTAAATTTTTAACACTCTTAAGATATTGTAATGCAGAATGATCCGAATAAATTGTGAATTTTTTCCCATGTAAATAACAATGAAATTTATCAATGGCATCAATTATTGCAAGGCATTCTAATTCTGTAATTGCATAGTTTTTTTCATGTGGTTTAAGCTGTCTACTGTGAAAAGCAATTGGATGTAATGTTCCATCAGGATGTTTTTGTTTTAATACTCCAGCGACAGACTCTTGACTGGCATCAACATAGAGTTGGCAAGGATAATTTGGATTATATAATGTTAACACAGGTCTAGAAATTAGTATATCTTTTAGTTTCTGAAAGGAATTTTGACATTCATCTGACCAAAACCATTTTGTGTCTTTTTTAAGTAAATTATTTAATGGGATTCTAAGTTTAGCATAGTCTTTTATAAATTTCTGATAAACATTAATTGACCCTAAAAATCTTTGTAAGTCCTTAACATTCCTTTGCGGTAGCAATTTCTTAATTGTTTCAATGTTTGTGTTGTGGGGTGTGTATTTCCCATGTGATATTTCATAACCTAAAAATTTTATCTCTTTTTGAGCGAACTGACATTTTGATTTCTTTAACTTTATGTTCTCTTGTTTACAAATTTCAAAAATTTCTTCTAAGTGTTTCATGTGTTCATCAAAATTGTCTGAAAATATTATAATGTCATCGAAGTAATTCAGAGCATATTTAATTTGGTATTTGTTGAGAATTTGTCTGATTGCTCTTTGAAAAACACTTGGAGCATTCCTCCAACCAAAAGGTAGTCTAACCCACTCATAAAGTCCACAGTTTGTTGTAAATGCTAATTTTTCTGTATCTTTTTCATGAATGGTCAAATGCCAATAACCTGATGTTAAATCTAGAGTAGTGAAAAATTTTGCATGTGTTAGTTGGTCCAAAAGGTCATCAATTCGTATAATTGGTTCAGAGTCAATTCGACTAATACTGTTGAGTTTCCTGAAATCAATACAAAGTCTGGTTTTTCCCTCCCCCTTTTTATAAGCAAGAGTTACTGGTGCGACATATGGGCTGCTTGATGGTTTTATAAATCCTGCTGCTAATAACTCATCAATTTGTTTTTTAATTTCAATATTGTCTGCATGTAATGCTTTGTATGGTCTTTAAGTCACAGGCAAATCTGAAGTCAAGTGTATTCGTTGGGGTTCACATCTTAATTGTCCAACATCATATTTATTATTCGAGAAAATATTATTGTGCTTGTTCAAAATTTCTGTTAATTTGTGCCAATCCTCAGATGTTGGATCTGGTGTCAATTGTTGCAAAACCTCACTGGGTTGGGTAAACATAGTTTTAAGCAAATCATCCCAAAGTTGAATTTCACCCCCTCATCAAAATTTTTACATTTAGTTTCTTGTGTACTCTCTTTAATTTCTTGTGCATTTTTATTCTCATAAACTTTATCCATGGCTTTACTGCCTGTCAGATGCTCATCAAAACCTTTATTTACACATTGTTTACTTTTGTTTTACAATTGTTATACACATTTTCATGCACATGGTTAGAGGTTATTTTATAAAAATTAGAATTATTGCATAAAGGAATTTCATAACCAAATTGTAATACTTTCATTTTTTTCAAAATCAATGCTTAATTTAAATAATCTAATATGTGGTAAACTTAACAATATATATGGTAAACTAGTATCAACAACATATAATTCTACACTTTTAACTAATTTTCCAATTCTTAACATTACTGAAATTGTATGTGACACTTGTATGTCACTTTTAGTTTGTTTCATTACCTTATTTTTTGTTTTTAGAAATTTAAAAATTTTAATTTTTTGAAAAAGATTTCTTGAAATGATTGACACGCTTGACCCAGTGTCAATAAGACTGAAAAATGTTGAATGTGATGCCTGAGACTTTACAACCATCTGTTAGCTGTGGTTTGCTCTGTATGATTGTGTGTTTCGTCCGTAGTGTCCCGTATTTTCTTGTCTATCAGGCTGTTGTCTCCAGGGTCTGCTTACTTGATGTGCTCCAGAGTCCGCGCCGCTCTGCTGAAGGTCACCGCCGTTCTCTCACCTGTTTCGATTTGGTTCGGTCGCTCCTCCGTACCAAGGCCGTTCAGCATTGAAGTTGTTTCCATGATTCGCTGAATGTGTTAGTTTATGCAGTTGACGTACTATTCTTATCCAATCAGTCGGTAATGTAATGTCCTTCATCAGTAAAAAGCGTTGTAGAGATGTCGGAAGTGCAAGAGTTAAATATTCTATAGTTGTAGGATCATCGAAACCCAGTCGTTTCGCCAGAGACAGCTTCTTAGTAAAGAATTGTATCAAATCATCTCCCTCACGGAATTGTAGTGAATGAAAAACTTGTATTTCCTCCTTCCTTCTGACATCAAAAACTTCAATCAGTAATTTCGAAGCGCGATCAAAGGATATTTTGTAAAGTCGATTATCATAATAGAACTTGAAATTGTCCCCAGTCAGACATTGGGGAAGAATTTTCTTTTTCTCAGTTTCATTTAGTTTTTCATCGTCGCAAAATCGTTTGAAATTATCCAAGAATATTGTCATAGAACTAAATTTTGAGTCCACAAAGGGTGGTAAAAGAGTCCGCTGAATTGAGTTGGCCTGCGCTGTCTCCGACATGGAGTCGTTGAGATCTGAATTTGGCATTTTCGAATTTTTTTTTTTTAAGTCACAGAAAAATTGAGTTTAGTAGGATATTCTTTGTTAATCTGCTGAGAGTTATGATAATATTATGTCGAAATCATACCTGGAATAACGTTCGTAGTCCTTTTATTTTCTTTTCACGCAGTCTTGATATTTGTGGCTAAATGGAAAGTTCTTAATTTGGGAGAATCAGCATAGGTTGAGTCCTACCGACTCTTGACAGGGTCCCAGTAAACGACACTAGAGTCCTGACATCAGCTTCATATCTTTATTTAAAACTCACCCACACTCTACTCAACAATGGCGTCTCATATTGGCGCCCAACTGCTAATAAAGGCAGTTTTCACTGCTTCGAGGAGTCACAGGTCAGACTATAGTAATTGCTTATCGCTCTCTGCCCATATCACTGCCCGTGAGCCGTATTTATGTAGCTAATAACTCGAGGCGCATTACTCCCATTAAAAGAATCCCTAATTAAATCTCTTAAATTACTCTATATTTTAAATCCTGACATATATATATATATATATATATATATATATATACATACATACATATATATATATACATACATATATATATACATGCATATATATATATATATATATATATATATATATATATATATATATATATATATACATACATATATATATACATATATATATATGTATATGCACATATATGCAATAGTTCATTTAATATATAACTTGTGCAGCAACTCTGCTATAAAATACATTAAACTATAGTTCGGGTAATTACAATACTTTCTCTATATTACATGTACGGGAAAGAACACAAAAGTCAAATTTAAAAAATATTATCTATATAAAATAACTCATAAGACATATAATGCGACTTATGTCAAAACAAATATTATTCAAATATTTTGGGGTGAATTAATTGCATTTTTTAACTGAATAGGCTTATATCAAAACGTTTTTTGCTGTACAAGAACTCTACTCTGACATACATTAAACTAGGGTTTGGACAATTGCAGTACTTTCTCTACACTGTATATACGGAAAAGAACAAAAAAGACAAATTCAAAAAATATTATGATTCATATAATGGAACATATAAAACATATAATGTGACTTACGTTAAAATAAATATTATTCAAATATTTGCGGTAAATTAATGCATTTTGGAACTGAATAGGCCATTATAGTAAAATATTTTTTGCTGTGCAAGAACTGTACTCTAAAATCCATTAAGCTATGGTTTGGACAATTGCAATACTTTCTCTGTATTACATATACAAAGAAAAAAACTCATATACGAGAAAAGAACAAAAAAAATTCAAAAAATATTATAATTTATATAATGTGACTCATTAGACATATAATGTGATTTATGTAAACACAAATATTATATAAATATTTTGGGGTAAATGAATTACATTTTTTAACTGAATAGGCTTATGACAAAACATTTTTTGCTGTGCAAGAACTCTACTCTAAAACACTTTAAACTAAGGTTTGGACAATTACAACACTTTCTCTGTATTAGATATACAATGAAAAAAAAAGTCAAATTAAAAAAATATTGTGATACATATAATGGGAATTATATAACATATAATTTGATTTATGTAAAAAATATTACTAAAATAATTTGCAGTTTAAATTAATTGCATATTTTAACCGAATATGCTTATCTGAAATCATTTTTGCTGTAGAATTATTTTACTCTACATCAAACTAAAATAAGAGTAAGGTTTTAAAATGAATCATGTAGCAAATGTATAAATAATACATTTTTACCAAGCACAGATGGAAAAAACTCTTAACCGCATGAAATAGGAAATAAAAATTGTAAGGAAACATAAAAAATTAAAACATCCACAGTAAATTTATTGTTTTTTTAGCTGAAAAGGTTCAAAACTAAGTTACTTGAAATCATTCTTTATGATCAAAGACTGCTGTTCATAAGTGCCATTTAATGAATTAATTTCTCTTTTTGGACTTCTTTGTGCTCCACTTTGTGAAATATAATTTCAAAATGAGTATTGCATAATAGTGAAAGAACAAGGAAAAACCGAGACATTTTCTGCGTCATAATGAAGTGAAAGATCAATTAATCAATGCATTCATTCTGAATTTCCTGAATCCCAATACTTATTTCCAACATTAATTGAATCATTTCTAATTTCTCATTTCCAAAGGAAGATATTTTCGCTTTCCGTAATCACAGAGTAACCTAACATATCAGAATATTTCTAAATTATTGATGGGGAAATTTTCATACAGACAATAATTAATTATTCTGAGTATTCTTCGGAACAAATATGCATCAAGCCCTATTTTTCAATTATAATTAAATAATATGAACTAAGTTATTTAATTCGTTGTAATTTTTTTTCATTGCGGTGCATTTAATAGCATTCACCATAGAAAGCCACCGAATTTTTGTTACTCTTTTTTATTGTGGGAATACCATATACATTAGGAACATCGCTTTCTATAAAGGGACAACTCAGCATCGAAGTCTTAAGGGAACACGTTACCTTTATATAGAAGAATTTTCTTCTTATTTTTTACAATATTTTATCTTTTTTATTTATTATTGAAAATACAAGAGATTTTCAGCACTTGTTTTTTTATATTTATTTTAAATAATTTTGGCAAATTTTCTTTGGTTTTAAAAAATAAGAACTTTTTTATAAAATGAAAAATGAGAGGTTGTATCAACAATTTTTAATTTTTTTGACAAATTTACAACAACACAAAGTGGTTTCTTTAATTTATTTTTGTAAACATTAAATATTAGGTATAATTCTCCACCCATTTAAATTTTTAAAATGTATCAGAAATACATCAATACATCAAAAGTATTAGATCAAATTTTCAAAAAACTTAAAATAACGTTTAATAATTTTATTTCAAATACTATAAATACTAAGTGTATAGTATTTGATACTATACAGTACTTTCAATGAAAAAAATTAAAAAAAAGAAATAAATAATGTTTAACGTATACCTATAATGAATTTACTTTTAAAAATTTGAAATCATTATGTGCAAGAGTGTTTCATTTGAGGTATACACAAGCTGAAAAAATACATTTTCAATAAAATGTATTTTTAGTTTTTTTTTTTAACAGCTATGAAATTAAATGCTAATATTGTACTATTTTACAGTTTCTAATTTGAATATTTTAATGGAGTTTCTTTTAAATGTTTAAGATATTTCCAAAGATTTTAAAAATATAAAAACTAAAAGCAAGAATCTCCTCTGTAATAGCAACAATGTAGCATAGTTTTACTATGAAAGAAAATATTATTCCCATACTACTTTTTTTAAGGATATGGAAAGGCAAGAAATTTGAGCTTAAATTATTTATGTTTATGCATAAAATGGTAGGAGGTATTGTGAAAAAAATGAAATTTTGACTAAAGAATAGCAGTGAACTGAGTGCAATATATATTACAAAACAAAACTGCTAAATATAAGTAAGCAAATACAGTTCTATACATTTATCCCTATGTAGTTTTAAACCGTTATATAATAAATAAAAATGAAGACGAATATATCAAAAACAAAGTTTTCTTAAATACAATTAGAGTTTTTCACTAAAGTAATTGACAGTAGATAGAAGTAGTTTTGATTTTAATAAGATGCGAAAAGTAATGTACCTCTTTTTCCATGTACCTTCCTCTCACTGGATTTAACATCAAAGGCCATTTCTTGTGGAGCTAAGTAAAAGATCTTGTTTTATTACCCCCTTTGCCATAAAATTTCCCAAAACAAACGCGAAATGATCACGTAGTGAATACCATTTGCAGTACAAAATTGAGTATGTTACGATCTTCAATGATGGGAACGGGGATTGAATCGACTTTATGTCAAACAGGACGAAAAACAATTATTTATTGGCAATCAGTTGGAAAATACATTGTAAGAAAGGCATCAAGGTTGAGGTACTGCACACTCGTACCAAGCTTACAAAATCATCACTAAACAACTCCAGCACAATGTCGTGGGCTCACGTACCTCTTTCAGTATCAAACGAAACGGACGCACCGGTAAAACACAACACACCGTGCGTAATCTTTACACTGAGAAATCTACTTAACGAATCTCTCGTTTCAGGACCTTCATAATGGTAGGTCAACTGGATTTGATATGCCGTGCCTTCTAACTTAACATGTGCTCTCAAGGTACGCAGCCAAAATTAGAAATTCTTAATTCAGAGAATGGTCAAAATTAAGGTAATTTTCCAGCTAGGTATCACGGCTAACAGATAAACGTCTAAGAACGCTGCAAAGAGAGGAAAACAAAACTACGTCGTTTGATAAAAATATTTTGATGAGTCATGCTGCGTTTGTTTTAGAATTTTTTACATAATATATTGTTGCGAACTACAAAACTGGGTTTGGGGATTGAATGGACTTTAAGTAAGACTGCAGCACTAAAACAATGATTTATTGGTAATCACTTCAAAAATAAAATGTTATCGCAGAACAACTTCGGCACAATGCCGCTGGCTCAAATACCTCTTTCCGCATCAAACAAAACTGAAACACCGGTAAAACACAACACACCGTGCGTACTTGTTACACCGAGAGTTCCACTTAACTACTCTTTCTGTTTAAGGACCTTCAGGATGGTAGGTCAACTGGATTTCCTGGGCCGGGCCCTCTAATCCAGAGATTTCTAACATTAAGCATAAAAAAACAACGAGCAGAAAAATAAAAAAAAACTAAAAGGGAAAGAGGGGATAGGGAGGTGTATTTGTGAGTTCAAGACACAAAAATAAAGAGTAGAAAGTTTAGGGATAGAAACAAAACACATATTTTTGCACCCAGTGACATCCGTACAGAATTCGTGAAGAAAACAAAATTAGCATTTAAAAATCAGAATTTAACGTTAAAAATAAAAAATTATATTTAAAATTGTGGAAATAAGCTTAAGAAAAATAAAAGTAAAGAAAATTGTAAATATTTAAAAATTATTAATTATAAAAAAATTATATATATTAATAAATTATAAAAAAATTATATATATTAATAAATTATAAAAAAATTAAAAGAATTTGGAAAACGTGACATCCTGGGGGACAGAAACATGAACTTCAGGTCTAATTTTGTACAATAAAAATATGTACAAAATGATTCATAATGCTTTCATACATATGAATGAAATTTGTATAAGATATTTTAAACTAAGTTTGCAACTTCCTTTGATGAAGCAAGACTTTTAAAAAATATGTTACGTTCTAAAACAAAATACATATATTTAATCAATTGGAAAAACAAATGAGAAGTTAACTTACAAAAACGCAGTTAAAATAATTTCTAAATCAAAAATTCTGATGCAACATAATGAAGTGCTATTTTCTTTTAATACTGAACAGCTAATGTCTTTAAACTTTAAAAAACAGACGCTAATAGTATCGTCATATAACAAAATAAATATTTTTATTAAAACTACTGATAAATTTGGCTTCAATGGATACTTTTACCCATTTGATATTTGAATAGACAGTTGCAAACACAAAGAATAGAAAGAGTTTGCAAAGAAAAAAAATGTTTCAGAAAAGATATTACGTAAAAAAATGTTGTTGGCCATTTCGAAACATTCTGAAGAATTTAAGGGTTTGGTTTGGAGCGCTATGGTCTACTTTTGCAAGACAAGGAATAATTAAACAAGGAACTACTGTTTAAAGACAGTTCCGAAAGGCTACTAATATCCATTCCGCTGTGGAATTCGAACACACAAACTCCATACCGAGTATGAGAGCCTTAACCATTTGGCCTTAACCATTTGAATTCCAAGGAATTCAAAGTCTACCTACATTCAAACCAACATTTTTACGTCTATTTATAAAAGTAAAGAAAGTATTTAAGTGGCTTTAGGAGTATGCGAAAATTTTAAATTATAAATTTCTTGCTCCACATCATTAAATAATTATTCCACCTTCAAGGCAAAACTGTATGCGACCCAGAAGGATCTAAATTGGCTATTAACAAATTCCCCGCAAGCTAGTGTTTCCATTCTTACAGATTTTCACGTTATCCTGATAGCTATTGCAAAATTCCACCATAGAGTTCCAAGTGCATAATATTTAAAATTATCTTTTTAGGCTTTCGAGATCAAAATCCACAAATAAACTGCATTGTGGACATGATAATACATGTGGAACGTGAATGCGATGAATTAACGAATAATCTAAATAAAATTGCTGCTATTAGATCACGGGACTCTTATGCACGACATTCATTAAACTCATGTAGAACCAAAATTATTAACTGTATTGCCTAACTATTAGGTTTGAGAACATACCAGCTGCAATCTTTAACTAAGGTTCACCCAAACTGCTTTTAAACTCTCGCCTGAATTAACTCCTTGATAGAATGCGAAGTGTTCTATCCATTCTCAATTCATGTATCAACGTTGTAATAAAGAGACTGGCATTGTATCTGTACAATGGAAGATGGTGGTTTGGGGTATTTCTCCAGATACCCAAGCATTCCAGTAGTCAGTACACTCTTTAGGGACTGCATGAACTGTAGGAATTTCCGTAAAGTTCTTCCCACTCTCCCATCGAACAGCTTAATGTTGTAACTGCAAGTTAATCTTAAATGTATTGCATGAAAACGACCACGAATCATTATGTCTTCTCATGTTACATTTTAAAAGACTACCATTTAAGAATTCTACCTGGTGTAACGGAAGGTAAGTGATTTATATATACTTCTCTACAGAAAAAAAAGTCTTGGACATAAAAACATGAAATCGCTCACAACTTCTTCCGCGCCCATGTGAAGTCTGACGACATCATCCTGTTTTTTTTTTAAGTAAATACAGTGTCTAGAGAGGCTCGGAGGGTTTTTAAACTGGAATTCTACTATTCACTCTTTTAATTTAACTTAAATTGCTAGTTAGGCAATAAACTGATATAATTCAAACAACTCAAGTTAGTAAATTTTCGAGAGACTTGGAGACAAAATATAAATACTGCTGCATATAGATGGGTGTATTAGCGTATAAGCATATGTACACATATATACACTCATACACTTATGTATACATGAAATAAAAAGAATATAAATATATCTATGCGTAAAAACATGAATGCTTATTATTAGACTGAAGTGAACAGGGTGTCTATATTTCTAGCAGTAAAGTTCTAACAAAGACAGCTTCTAATCATTTTTAAACAGTAGATATTACAAACAATGCTAAAGAAAAATGGACTATTGTTACGAATGACGTAACAAAGTATTAAGAAAGCTCTTCTATTTTTATTTCATTTATTAATGAAACTTCAAACTTGAAGGTTGTATTAAAGCGATCCTGAGAATTTTAAAACTTTGAGATATATTAAAAAGCTATTTTTGATGATATAAGTTTAAAAAGTTAATAAGATCTAATAAGATAAAGATGTACTGCAGCAAATTAAAGTTAAAGTAAGTATTTAAGTTTGTTTTATGTTAACAAACTTTATGTAAGTCTTTGCATAGGAGATAAAAATATTTATGCATATGTTTTATGAAAAATCTAATTTTTGTGAAATATTTCAAATGTCGTAGATAACTAATATTTAATGAATATATTACATTGGGTATATTTTGACATGTTTGGAAGATAGTAATCTTCATAATTTATCTTTATCATATTTTAATAGGTAAATGCTTTTCATAGATTTACCATAATTTTAATACGTAAACATAGGACTACTTAAGAATTGTGTTCCCCTTTGCAAATTTATCTAACATATTGGCGATATTTACTAAAACGAAAAGGAAATCCATCCAAACATAGTATATCTTGGTTTTTATTGTGACTTTAAATAATGCACAGTACGCCATCGTAATAGAATTATATACTCTTACTTAATTAAAGAAAACGACTTGAAAACCGGACATTTATATATATGATCAATAAATCCCTTAACATTTTACAAGCGCAACAGCTCCAAATTATTAAAAATCAGCCATAGTGAACCATTAATGGTTTGTTATATCTATTTTTTTAAGCATTGCGCACTTTTAATATATAAGAAAAGAGTTGCACAAGGATAGTTGGTTGCAAATATCATATAAATTATAATATAGATACAGATTGTTTGAACACCGTAAGATCAAAAAAAAATGTTAGGCGACCATACTTAAACCTTTATTGCCAAGTTGGCGGGGGAGCCCAGCTCTTTAGTCAAGCCCGTAAACATTTAAAACTACAAAATAAGAAAATTAAATAAAATAATTGTATTATGTAAGCTTATAGAAAATGAGAGTAAAATTGGGATGAACCTTGTTGTTTTTTGCGATATATTTTGGTGCCAGTAGTAT
The DNA here is from genome assembly GCA_032207245.1 of Pardosa pseudoannulata. Classification (NCBI taxonomy): domain Eukaryota; kingdom Metazoa; phylum Arthropoda; class Arachnida; order Araneae; family Lycosidae; genus Pardosa; species Pardosa pseudoannulata. The sequence continues at coordinate 16,743,652 of CM063508.1, forward strand.
TTAACATGCTATTTAAGATGTCAGCAATGAACATTCATAAGAGCAATAAATTTGCAATGAAAGGTATGAACTATTATTATTAAAATATTAAAAAACACATAAAAGATGAAACTGATACAAAAATTGTAAGAAATTTTTAAATTTGTAAACGTAAGGAAAGATCTTTTAAATTTTCTAACTGTTACTAAAGTTTAAAAGAAACCATGGGTACTTACTTCATGAAAGCAATGAAAATGCAACAAAATGAATAAACTATAAATATCAAAATAATCAAAAGAATTTATAAAATTTTTATGCACAATTGCAGTCGGAAAAGCACTTTGGACTTATTAAGCACTTATTTTGACCACATGTGAGTAAACTTGCATTAAAATATCCAATGAAAAATATAGGTAAAGAATCAAATTCCAATTTCACACTAGACTGCAGTGAAACCGAACTAACAGCATAAAACGATTTCCTTCCATTTAATTATGAAATGCAAATGTTTCAATAGCAGGTAGATTATGTATAAAAATATGAATGTAGCCATATCTCACTGCTAATCTGATTCCAATTATCTTTTAAACTTGAAGCACAAGATGTACTTATAGCATTAACGGATAAATATAGCACAACTTTTACACTGTATAAGATGAAGTTTTTAATACCCATGGTTAAATTTAATTTTTTATAACCCGTATAACCATTTTCCTTTGTTTGTGTTATAAAAATCTAGTCACATATAAATTTATAACATAATTACCGGTGTCTTAGAACATCAATTTCTCCTATATAAATAATACACACAATTGTTCAAAATATTAGGGAAATCAAAATTATAGTTTGTGGCATTATATCTCACAGCTGCCATAAAAGTTCGTAGAAATTTGGAATCACTTTTAAGCAGTAGGTTCTCATCTAATTATACCTTGTGTTGCAAAAAACTGGTGTTTAAGAAAAATAAAGTAATTTCAATTTCATTTTTGACTGCCAAGTATAGTACAGAAATAACGAGGCAAAAAAATCCCTCAGCTTACAAATTCAACCGTTCTAAATTATTAAGAAAGAAAAATAACAATAGTAAACTATCGGAAAATGAAATCTTAAATCTATAAAAAACGACATATAAAAGAAAATGCTAGAATTAGAGAGGTTGAAATCACCATTCTTCACATAATTCGATCAATTTAATTTCAAAAAATTGCAATAGTAAACTATCGGAGACTGGAACCATAATTCTGTAAAACTCAACATCGACAAGGAAATGTTAGAATGCGAGTTTAATCGGTTTAGAGTTTCGTTCCAATCGCTATTTTTCACCTAATTCGATCAACATAATTTGACAGAGTTAACGACAAATAAGAATTAAGCACATTTAAAACGAAAACCAAGCGTATTTAGTAGGAGGGAAAAATACCACAATAATATAAAAAATATATAAAAATATATATTATAAATGTGTATAAATATTTCTCACGTAACTCTCTCCTTCTGCAAAAAAACTAGTGAGTTTACAAAACATAAATAAAGTAATTTCAATTTCAGTTTTGACTGCCAAGCATAGTCCAGACATAATGAGGCAAACAATCTCTGATCATCTTGCAAATTCAACAGTTCTAAATTATTAAGGAAGAAAAATAGCTATAGTAAATTATCAAAAAATGAAATCTGTAAAAAATGACATCCAAAAGGAAATGCTAGAATGAGAGAGGTTTGGAGTCTCATTGAAATCGCCATTTTTCATCCAATTCGATCAATTTAATTTCACAGATTTAATGACAAATAAGAATTTATCATATTTAAATTGTAAAAGAACATATTCAGAAGGAGAGACCAATAACAATGTAATATAAATCAAATATAAATACAGATTCATTGGTTTGGTTTGGAGCACTAAGGTCTACTATTTTGCTACAAGAGGGCTAATCACATTTTTTTTTTTTTTTACTGTCGGGAACTAATGATAAAAATATTAAAATTAATATAAATTTATGAAAAATTCCTAAATTACCAGGATAAGTGTTTTTTCAAAAAGTATTAAGAAAAAACTCATCACGCTCAAAAGACCTATTCTCATACGAAGAAAATGTATAATAATATTGCTGATTAATTTGTAACATAATTGTAATGAATTAAATTTTTTATATTAACATAATGTAAATAAAAACATGAAATTTTTATAGTAAAAAAATATAACTACGAGCATATACATACAATTTGATGAATATGGTATGTAAACGACAATGGTTAAATGTATTCATATGTACTACAAGTGTATTTTATATACCTCAAGTACAACCTGAATATGTTTTCAGTTATATGCTATTTCATCAGCTTCTAAGTGGCTAAAGAATGTTTTGCAGAAGGATTTAAAATTCAAAATGAATTAACCTGAAAACTGATTTTTACTTTCAAACTGTAAAAAACAAAATTTCTAATGTTATTCTTTTATTTTGTGAATAGATTTACCTGCCGTAAAGCTGAAAACAGTGAAGAAAATGAAAACGTAGATGATTTGGAGCAACAGAAAAAAATTTATATGTATGTACTCGAGATATAGCATTACTTACAATTTTTCCTATGCAATAAATATAAATTTATGTGTTATGTTTCCTTAAAACTTTTGTATATGCAAAAGGCTCCCTCGTCTATCTAACAAATTAATTTTAATTACATTAAAACAAGTATAATTAAAGATTCAAAACCTGTAAGTTTTCGAAGAAGTGTTACTCAGACAGTGAATAGGAGAGTAGTGAGAATTACATGCATTTAATATCTCTTAATGCATATCTACTGATCATATTTTATCGAAAGCAAAATACATTACAAAGATTTTGTCATGTTAAAAATGAATTTTAAATAATAATTTCTATGAAAGTATTTTAAAGAAATTCTATGAAATTATTAGAATAAAACTGAATAATTTATATGTAATAATCGTCAGCTCTTAAAAACAATAGAGTAATGGAAAGTTATTTCAATTTATAGATTAAAATCTCTTAATATATTAAATATTAAAATTAAGATCAACGTTTATTTCACAGGTTCATGGAGAACTGCTTAATTTACGAATGTTCAGTAAAATCGACTTTCGACAAAATGAATCGTCCTCGTCGTACAATTGATATTGCTCACGAATGGTTTAGAGCGCAGCAAAAACGTCTCCTGTCCAGATGGAAGAGCCTTCTGGAAGAAGAGGAATTGCGATTCGATAGCATGCTACCTTACATCATCAGCATAGACTGCACAGAAACGGGATTTCGTCTTCTAACTCCAGAAGCCAAACATAAAGTAGTAATGTGGCAGCTTATAGCAAATTATGCCACTGTGAAGATGTGCTCGTATAGGCAGAAGATGTAAGTAAAATGCTTTTGCTCTGTAAATGAAATTCAAAATGAATAACAATATTTCAAATTATAATTTGCTTAATACTTTTCTACTTCTAAAGTTATTTTGAAAATGTTAAATACATAAATTACTTTAAAACATTTTAATTCGAAGTAAAAGATATCCTTCTTTAGAAATAAACCATTTATCCTCTTCTCTTACAGGCTTTCATTTTGGAAACAAATGAAAAATAAGTTCTACTTGTATGCTAAAGCTCGGCACCTCTTCCTTCGTCCTTAGCACCAGACGAACATCCACTTGCTTCAATTATGAATTTAAATCTCGATTTGGACGAAACAAATTAACTAATGGGTCAAACATCTTTAGCCCTCTGTGACATTTCCTTTAACCAATTGTGACTTTAACTACCGACTGTGACTTTAAAACCACCAGAACTTGATATCACCTCTTCCTGCTTTCCTCCACCATTAAATTGCCATACCATCGGGCCGGCCCACCGAGCTACGTTTCCAGCACCATCGGAAGCGTAAGGCGGTGGTGCCGCAAGGGAGACGATTTTGTAGCCTACCTCCACGTGGTGTCTCCCGGGCAACGTCCTCACCACACTAAGTGAATAGAGGGCGGCTAAAAGGCTACAACGGGAAATTAAAGATTTCTTAAAACATACTTTTATAGAAATTAATGCTGATTATTGTAAGAAATGATATGCTGAAATAAACTTTTCACAAGAGCGGACACACAAATCTACAAAAATAGTGTACGAAATCAAAAAAGTAAAGTAAATTTAAAATTGAAACCTATGTTCAAAAACATAAAATTTCTGAAGAAATCTTTACAAATATCCGGAGTTATTAAAATTATGCAGGCACTGTTTGGAAAATGTGAACGTTTGTAATAGAACTCACTTATGTAATCTCTACCTTACTAAATGTTTAATTATTAAAATTTTCTTCGATTATTACCTTTGGTGGTTTTCATGGAATTTACTTACTGAACACTCAAATATTTGTCATATTCACATAATTTTATATATATATATATATATATATATATATATATATATATATATATATACATATATATATATATATACATATATATATATACATATATATATATATATATATATATATATATATATATATATATATATGTAATCAGTCCAGGGGTCTCACTGGCCCCGAACTTTACACTTAAAAACTCATTTTAAAATTGCCCCTATTATTTTCCTCAGCCCGGGCATGCTGGGCTGCCAAGTGTCCCTCTAACCGTCCGTTAAAAAGAAGCACATCATTTGTCGTGGCCGAACTTAACTTTTATTTCATCCTATAAAATTGCACAAAATCCAGAGGCGTCTGAAACGCACGGTGTCAGAACGCTATCTTTCTAAGTAATTGTAAATGCCAACCTTCTGCGAGAGACGGCTAAAACCCGTGTGTGGCAAAAATTCTGAAGCACGTGTTATTTGCTTATAGAAAGTAACCTTTGACTGGAGCCATCTGTAAAGTGTGGCGTCTCAGAGGAGCATTACTGCTGATCATTACAGATTTTTCCTATGGGAGTTATAACTTCCTAATTAAAATGCCAGCTATATCATTTTTTGTTTTGGGAATCATAGAAAGAATTTCGGGGTTACGCTGAAGGAATGAAAACATCCTCGTTTAAATTGGAGGGCTGGGAAATATGGTTAATATAAAGAGAAGAAATTAAGATCTAGAATATGAATGGGGAAAAGGGATAATTTTGGAATACGCTTTAGGGCTTAGATATTATTACAGATATATATATATATATATATATATATATATATATATATATATATATATATATATATATATATATGTATGTATTAGCCTTAATAAACATTTTATTTCATTAGAACACGAATGTTTATCAATTTATCTTAGTTATAATTTATTTACTGCATTGTGAGTAACCGAAAATTAAGTTTATGTATCTTATTTACATTGTGGCTTAAATAAGTATGAGGAACTGTTTTATAACTTAGAAGGAACAGTGTTAACTGCAGTTTATAATACAAAATTTTACTAGCAAAAACATTTTAATATACACTCATTTCCAAAATTTAAGCACGAAGATTTAAAATGCAAAAAAATCAACAAATACTGCTTTGATTGACACAAAATTAGGCAGGAAAGTAACATATATATATGCATAAAACAAAATCAATAATAATAAACAGAAATGTAAACAATATTAAATTTTTGTAAGTTATCAGATAATGACATACTGGAGACTTAAACAGAACTCTGTGTGAAGTGAAAATGAACAGCATAAAATGAAAAAAAGGACATTATTAGGGTATGTGATCCCCCCTCATCTATATACAAAGTTTACACCTTGTGATCATGCTTTCAATAAGGTGGTGAACCACCGCAGAATTAAGCAATCTCCATTCTTCTCGTAGAGCAGTTTCCAGCTCAATAAGAGCGGCCGGAGGTGGGAAACGTGAAAATACAGCACGGCCGAGAGCATACGAACAATACCTTCACTCACCAGGTAGTCATCGACGATGTCAGCTGTATGGAGACGTTTTCGTCCATTAAAACAAAATTAGGGTTTACGCTGCCAACTGATGTAGCATAAAATCTTATAATTTTTTCTAGGACAACTCGATACCAAGTCACAGAACCCAGTTTAAAGATGTGCTGGTCGGTGCGGTATGCTAATGAAATCTCTGCCCACATAATAATGCTTCCCCCTCGAAATACGTGATGTTAGTTGATGTTTTGGAGCTCATTGCTTGTTTTTTTTACGCGCCATATCCTTATAAGCTTGTCATCTGGTTCCAGAGCAAATCTTGACTCTTCAGTAAAACTGACACTTCCCTACTCAGACACAGTCCAATTGACCCTTCATAAATCTGGCATCTTATAAGACTGACCTTTTTGCATATTTCTTGACAAGAACTTGGCTGTTAACAAACATATTTGCATACTTCTATCTACCTTAAATCTACTTCTTTTATCTACCTCTTCAGTAACTTTATAAAAATTTCCTTTTCATTGCTGCTATATATTTTCATAAATAAAATGACCTCTCGCACGTTACCCTTCCACAAGGGAAGTATTGGATAATAACTTCCAACTTCGGTAATTTCATCCTGGATCACCTCGTAACAGCTGTCACTGAAAACTTGAGAGGTGCTCTCAAGGTACGCAGCCCAAAGTAGAAACCGGAAGTAGAAAAGTATCACCACACTTGGCAACATTTGGCGACACTTGGCGATATTTGGGGACGTACTAGGCGACAAAAATAAGTTGCCAAAACCGTTGGCGAGATACCCATAGAGTCCCATGTTAAATTTAAGTTTCACTAACAAATTCGTAACAAGTAGATTCTGGCAGGAATTTGACTATAGCTGTTATGTATGTAACCAAGGGGTCACTCCTTGAACCCCTGTAAAGGCTGTAAATAAACTGGAATAGTTTTTGGATTAGTTCAATGTTCTGTTGTTGTCGTTATCTTGTGTCACTTGGTCAAACCAAACACGATTGGGTAGGAGGCTACTTGTATTAATGTAAAAAAGTGCGCCTTCCGTCTTTTTAACGGGCACCTCAAGGATAAAAGCATTACTTATACTCATCTGGTTCGTCATAATGTTGAATCAAGGTCTAACCAGAAGAGGAGCACATTGTTACCACGAACCTATTTTACGTGCGTTGGTCACCTTTTACAAATACGGCGGTCTTAGACAGGCTGAGATTCCGAACCCGGAACTAGTTAGAGAGTACTGCCATTGCCGACTGAGT
>CM063508.1:16755754-16761510 GCA_032207245.1 Pardosa pseudoannulata
ATTCCAGGAGCAACACCCCCAGACCCTAATTCCACCATCGCCAAACTTGAAAGTTGGCACAATGCATTCTGGCAGCCGACGTTCTCCAGGAAGACGATTGACCCAGATCTTGCCATACGACCGGTAAAGGGTGAAACTTGATTCGTTGCTCCAAAGAACCCATTTCCACTGATCTATGGTCCAATTTCAATTTCAACCACATTAACCGAGCAGCGCGGTTGGACTTTGTGGTCAAAGGCTTATGGGCAGAATTACGGGCATGAAAACCAAGCAGATGTGCTTCCTTACGGATTGTATTCATTCAAACAATACCCCCGGATTCCTGTTGAAACTTCTCGCGGATGAGGACCATAGGTTGGGTGGGGTTCTTCCGAATTTCTCTGGACAGCGTTCGTCGATCTCTGTCTCAAAGTTTCATTAGTCTGCCGACTCGGGGCACATTCCTACAATCAACGCTCACCTTCCGAGTCTTAATCACATGGGCCTCTGTCGATTTTGGGTACTTCAAATAGCTAGCTATATCCCTAAGGATCGGACACATATGTGATACCCGATATTTATACCTTTCTCAAAGTCAGAGAGCTCCGAACTGCTCGGCATCTTTCATGCGACTAATGTCGATGCTGTTTCCTACACGATGTATACTGCCGGTGGTCGTGACGTACCTCAGGACAGCAGATATCGTCATTTGCATAGGTGTACAAATACTTATTGGTAGACAGTGTATAAGAAAGTATTTTATTCTCAAAATTTCCTGTCATTATATTTCAATGGAAGTACCCATTTTAACCATAGCTGCATCCATTTTTACTAGTCTCTGCGTTCCTCTGTACGTATTTACAAGGAACTTTCAAAGAACAATGAACTTCGAACGCATTTTCCCTAGTTTCATCGCATATGTATGCACGAAATTCTGTATGAATGAATGTCATATAGTTAAAAACTGTCTAAGAAAATTGACATTTTGCATTTAGAATTGTTGTAATATCTAATTAGTGCCCCTTTCTCTTTATAATTGCGGACACGACACTTACAAATTGTGTACGCACAATTTTGCTTGAAAGTGTTCAAACGCAAGAGTAAAACCACATCCAATCAGAAATCACTGGCTGCAGTATTGACCACCACTATTCGCTGGGCCTCACGTCGCTGTAACGGCTGTGACTGAATACAAGAAAACATCCCTGTTCTTCTTCATCTCCAATACAATCCAGACCAGGCGTCTGTAAACTTTTTATCACTGCTTTAGGACAGGAATGAAAACCTTGTGACCCTCACCAAAATTTTCAAAGAGCTATAACCACAAGATTTCGCAGTATCTTAGAAAATGAGTTCAAACAACGCTACAATCACTGGCAGCAACTTTATTATTGCAACCCAAGGCGCATAAAGATTATTAACTGTTTTTCTTTGTAAGTACGATTATAAAATTTATATAATTTTTACCTCATTACTTTATGGAGAGTCCTTGTATATCCAGAACAAAGGCTGGACATGTAATGGCTAGTCATACTATAAATTTCATACTTAATGAATTACTTTTTACTATAAATTCCTGTCACACTACTGTTTGTAATTTGTTACACAACCACCAATCAAAAATAGATAATATGTTTCCTATCACAATTTAGAGCAGACAGAGATCATCGTGTCTCTCTAATAGGGATAAAAAAATCAATATAAAATGAATGAAATTACTTTTTTTTCTAATAATTTTTTAGATACATTGATCTACAGCAAAGCCAGCAGACAAACCAGAAGATCTTACTTTTTATTTCCTTTTTTGGCGCCGTTGTTAAAGGGGAAAAAAGGAAACAAATTCAATAGAGAACTTTTCATTGAAAATGTATCTTTTTAATTCCGGAAATGTTTGTCGTTGGTCTTTTGAAAAACTTACTTTTGATCTCGAACCATAATACATTTACGAGTTTAAGTGATTGCACAAGAAATGGCACAAAGGAGAAATTTAAATTAGGATAAAAATTCACTAATGGTACATGGTTAAATACTCTTATTTAACCTTCGTTACACTCTTGTATTTACTTCGCATGGTATATCTATGTAGGTCTAAATCTGGTAATTAATTTTTGATTTAATTTCTGACCTCCAGTTCATCTAAATCGTGTACAAATTAGTGTATCTTTAATGCAATACATAAATCAGTCATTAAATTACATCATTATAGAGTAAAATTTTCCTTTTAACAAGCACTGATATTCTAATCCTTATTATCTTCTTTTCTTTACCCATTTACACTTGCATTGATTGCTTGGCGATAAAAGGCTCGACCTTCAAGCTAGCGACTCACCTTCTGTAAATAAGTATATACAAATTTCAATTTCTTTAAAGTTTATATTTTAATTAAATTTCCTTCACTCAGTAGCTAGATTTTACATAAAAAAAAATTTCTTTAATTTCTCACATTTTTTCCCACTATTATATTTGTTTATATTTTATTTCAGAATAAACAGTAGCAAGTTTTTTCGTTACTCCTCAAACTATTTGGTAAAACTGCTTAACTGAATTTTAAATAATACAAGTTGATTATATCAATTAGAATATAATAGCGTTATCCCAGGAAGTTACTTCCAAAAGATTTTGATAAATATATTTATAATATAAGTGTAATATTTTAGTTTTTAATGTCTTATTTCTTAAAGCTGTTTTTACGAGATGATTTAAAGATGCTCATTTGGAAATTAATATTAAAATCTTAATTACGTAAGAATACTGAATGTCATATTTCCTCTTTTTTTCCGTAGTGAAATGTTCGGATTCAAAATGCTATCTATTTGCAACAAATAGAATCGTTCAAAATTGAAGTGAAATTGAGAGGACAGCCAACTAAAGCTTTCATATTTTGCTATAGTTAAAGAGAAAAATGTAACAGTGAGTTAATTCACGGCAGGTGAGTTTCTTGGTTACCCTCCTACACTAGAGGAAATGAAATTCATTCAAAACACTTTGAGGTAGAAACTAAAAATTCCTGTCCGATCAATTATGTTGTTTGTTTCAAACGATGGAGACATTTTGGAATCAGAAAGATGTCATACATTTAAACGCTCAGTGGGTTAATGGAAATGGAAAAAGATAGCCAAAAAGGAAAGGTACTACCCTGTCTATAAGGTACTTCTTAGTTTCAGATTCTAATTTTGGATAATATAATAACTGATCTAAATCGTATTTCAGTAGTCAGTCTTAATTTGTCCCTTTTTAGCCGAAGATAGACTCGCCTTCACTAGAGCGAAAGAAATTCGGTTCAAATACTTTGGGGCAGAAACTAAAACCTAATGTCCAATCAATTGTTGGGCTGCTGGATATAGACGGTGGGGATATTTTGGAATCAGAAAGGTATCATACATTTAAACGCTCAGTGGGTTAATGGAAATGTTAAATGATAGCCAAAAAGTTAACTGTCCATACGGTACTTCTTAGTTTCAGATTCAAATTTTAGGTAATATAATAATAACTGATCTAAATCGTATTTCAGTAGTCAGTCTTAATTTGTCCCTTTTTAGCCGAAGGTAGACTCGCCATCACTAGAACGAAAGAAATTCGGTTCAAATACTTTGGGGCAGAAACTAAAACCTCCTGTCCAATCAATTGTTGGGCTGCTGGATATAGACGGTGGGGATATTTTGGAATCAGAAAGGTATCATACATTTAAACGCTCAGTGGGTTAATGGAAATGTTAAATGATAGCCAAAAAGTTAACTGTCCATACGGTACTTCTTAGTTTCAGATTCAAATTTTAGGTAATATAATAATAACTGATCTAAATCGTATTTCAGTAGTCAGTCTTAATTTGTCCCTTTTTAGCCGAAGGTAGACTCGCCATCACTAGAACGAAAGAAATTCGGTTCAAATACTTTGGGGCAGAAACTAAAACCTCCTGTCCAATCAATTGTTGGGCTGCTGGATATAGACGGTGGGGATATTTTGAAATCAGAAAGGTATCATACATTTAAACGCTCAGTGGGTTAATGGAATTGTTAAATGATAGCCAAAAAGTTAACTGTCCATACGGTACTTCTTAGTTTCAGATTCAAATTTTAGGTAATATAATAATAACTCATCTAAATCGTATTTCAGTAGTCAGTCTTAATTTGTCCCTTTTTAGCCGAAGATAGACTCGCCTTCACTAGAGCGAAAGAAATTCGGTTCAAATACTTTGGGGCAGAAACTAAAACCTCCTGTCCAATCAATTGTTGGGCTGCTGGATATAGACGGTGGGGATATTTTGGAATCAGAAAGGTATCATACATTTAAACGCTCAGTGGGTTAATGGAATTGTTAAATGATAGCCAAAAAGTTAACTGTCCATACGGTACTTCTTAGTTTCAGATTCAAATTTTAGGTAATATAATAATAACTGATCTAAATCGTATTTCAGTAGTCAGTCTTAATTTGTCCCTTTTTAGCCGAAGGTAGACTCGCCTTCACTAGAGCGAAAGAAATTCGGTTCAAATACTTTGGGGCAGAAACTAAAACCTCCTGTCCAATCAATTGTTGGGCTGCTGGATATAGACGGTGGGGATATTTTGAAATCAGAAAGGTATCATACATTTAAACGCTCAGTGGGTTAATGGAAATGTTAAATGATAGCCAAAAAGTTAACTGTCCATACGGTACTTCTTAGTTTCAGATTCAAATTTTAGGTAATATAATAATAACTGATCTAAATCGTATTTCAGTAGTCAGTCTTAATTTGTCCCTTTTTAGCCGAAGGTAGACTCGCCATCACTAGAACGAAAGAAATTCGGTTCAAATACTTTGGGGCAGAAACTAAAACCTCCTGTCCAATCAATTGTTGGGCTGCTGGATATAGACGGTGGGGATATTTTGAAATCAGAAAGGTATCATACATTTAAACGCTCAGTGGGTTAATGGAATTGTTAAATGATAGCCAAAAAGTTAACTGTCCATACGGTACTTCTTAGTTTCAGATTCAAATTTTAGGTAATATAATAATAACTGATCTAAATCGTATTTCAGTAGTCAGTCTTAATTTGTCCCTTTTTAGCCGAAGGTAGACTCGCCATCACTAGAACGAAAGAAATTCGGTTCAAATACTTTGGGGCAGAAACTAAAACCTCCTGTCCAATCAATTGTTGGGCTGCTGGATATAGACGGTGGGGATATTTTGAAATCAGAAAGGTATCATACATTTAAACGCTCAGTGGGTTAATGGAATTGTTAAATGATAGCCAAAAAGTTAACTGTCCATACGGTACTTCTTAGTTTCAGATTCAAATTTTAGGTAATATAATAATAACTGATCTAAATCGTATTTCAGTAGTCAGTCTTAATTTGTCCCTTTTTAGCCGAAGATAGACTCGCCATCACTAGAGCGAAAGAAATTCGGTTCAAATACTTTGGGGCAGAAACTAAAACCTCCTGTCCAATCAATTGTTGGGCTGCTGGATATAGACGGTGGGGATATTTTGAAATCAGAAAGGTATCATACATTTAAACGCTCAGTGGGTTAATGGAAATGTTAAATGATAGCCAAAAAGTTAACTGTCCATACGGTACTTCTTAGTTTCAGATTCAAATTTTAGGTAATATAATAATAACTGATCTAAATCGTATTTCAGTAGTCAGTCTTAATTTGTCCCTTTTTAGCCGAAGGTAGACTCGCCATCACTAGAACGAAAGAAATTCGGTTCAAATACTTTGGGGCAGAAACTAAAACCTCCTGTCCAATCAATTGTTGGGCTGCTGGATATAGACGATGGGGATATTTTGGAAATCAG
>CM063508.1:16761610-16792610 GCA_032207245.1 Pardosa pseudoannulata
GAAAATTTTCGTGACTTAATACCTTGTGCATTTAATATACCTTAATCTTTCTGTCCTGTGTGACTTTTGTATTGCGATTTTACTAATCCAACTTTGAAATTGCATTATGTTTATGACGATGTTACTTTTGGGTTGTGTTTATCTGCGTATTCTATCTTCGGCTAAAAAGGAACAAATTAAGACTGACTACTGAAATACGATTTAGATCAGTTATTATTATATTACCCAAAATTTGAAAGTACCGTATAAACAGGGCAGTACCTTACCTTTTTGGCTATCATTTTACATTTCCATTAACCCACTGAGCGTTTATATGTATGACATCTTTCTGATTCCAAAATGTCCCCACCGTTTGAATCAAACAACATAATTGACCGGACAGGAGTTTTTAGTTTCTACTTCAAATTGTTTTGAATGAATTTCTTTTCCTCTAGTGTAGAAGAATAACCAAGCAACTCACCTGTAGTAAAGTAGCTCACTGTTAAAACTTTCTCGTTAACTGTAGCAAAATATGAGAGCTTTATTTGGCTGTCCTCTCAATTTCACTTCTTTTCTTGAACGATTCTAGGTGTTGCAATAGATAGTATTTTGAATCCTAACATTTCGCTACGGAAGTAAAAGAGGAAATATGACATTCAGCATATTTACGTAATTAAGTTTTAATGGTAATTTACAAATGCAAATCTTTAAATCATAACGTAAAAACAGCTTGAAGAAATAAGATATTAAAAACTAAATTTTTACACTTATATTAGAAATATATTTATCAAAATCTTTTGGAAGTAACTTCCTGGGGTAACGCTATTATAGTCTAATTGATATAATCAACTTGTATTATTTAAAATTCAGTTACGTAGTTTTACCAAAAACTTGCTCCTTTTTATTCTGAAATTAAATATAAAGAAATATATTAGTTGAAAAAAATGTGAGAAATTAAAAAAAATATGTAAAATCTAGCTACTGAGTGAAGGAAATTTAATTAAAATATAAACTTTAAAGAAATTGAAAATCGTATATACTTATTTACAGAAGGTGAGTCGCTAGCTTGAAGGTCGAGCCCTTTATCTCCAAGCAATCAAAGCAAGTGTAAATGGGTAAAGAAAAGATTATAATAACGATTAGAATATGAATGATTATTAAAAGGAAAATTTTAATCTATATTGATGTAATTTAATGATTTATTTATGTATTGTTATTAAAGATACACTAATTTGTACACGTTTCAGCTTAACTGGAGTTCCGAAATTAAACCAAAAATTAATTACCAGATTTAGATCTACATAGATATACCATGTGAAGTAAATACAAGAGTGTAATGAAGGTTAAATAAGAGTATTTAACCATGTACCATTAGTGAATTTTTATCCTAATTTAAATTTCTTCTTTGTGCTATTTCTTGTACAATCATTTCAACTCGTAAATGTATTATGGCTCGAGATCAAAAGTAAGTTTTTCAAAAGATCAACGACAAACATTTCCGGAATTAAAAAGATACATTTTCAATGAAAAGTTCTCTATTGAATTTGTTTCCTTTTTTCTCTTTTAACAGCGGCGCCTAAAAAGGAAATAAAAAGTAAGATCTTCTGGCTTGTCTGCTGGCTTTGTTGTAGATCAATGTATCTAAAAAATTATTAGAAAAAAAAGTAATTTCATTCTGTGTTTTATATTGATTTTTTTATCCCTATTGGACAGACACGATAATCTCTGTCTGCTCTAAATTGTGATCGGAAACATATTATCTGTTTTTGATTGGTGGTTGTGTAACAAATTAAAAAACAGTAGTGTGACAAGAACTTATAGTAAAAAGTAATTCAATTAAATGACAAATTTGTAGTATGACTAGCCATTACATGGCCAGCCTTTGGTCTGGATATAGAGGTCTCTCCATAAAGTAATGAGGTAAAAATTATATAAATTTTATAATCGTACTTACAAAGAAAAACAGTTAATAATCTTTATGCGCCTTGGGTTGCAATAATAAAGTTGCTGCCAGTGGTTGTAGCGTTGTTTGAACTCATTTTCTAAGATACTGCGAAACCTTGTGGTTATAGCTCTTTGAAAATTTTGGTGAGGGTCACAAGGTTTTCATTCCTGTCCTAAAGCAGTGATAAAAAGTTTACAGACGCCTGGTCTGGATTGTATTGGAGATGAAGAAGAACAGGGATGTTTTCTTGTATTCAGTCACAGCCGTTACAGCGACGTGAGGCCCAGCTAATAGTGGTGGTCAATACTGCAGCCAGTGATTTCTGATTGGATGTGGTTTTACTCTTGCGTTTGAACACTTTCAAGCAAAATTGTGCGTACACAATTTGTAAGTGTCGCATCCGCAATTATAAACAGAAAGGGGCACTAATTAGATATTACAACAAAACTAAATACAAAATTTAAATTTTTTTAGGCAGTTTTTAACTATATGACATTCATTCATACAGAATTTCGTGCATACATATGCGATGAAACTAGGGAAAATGCGTTTGAAGTTCATTGTTCCTTGAAAGTTCCTTGTAAATACGTACAGAGAGAACGCAGAAACTAGTAAAAATGGATGCAGCTATGGTTAAAATGGGTACTTCCATTGAAATATAAAGACAGGAAGTTTTGAGAATAAAATACTTTCTTATACACTGTCTACCAATAAGTATTTGTACACCTATGCAAATGACGATATCTGCGGTCCTGAGGTACGTCACGACCACCTGCAGTATACATCGTGTAGGAAACAGCATCGACATTAGTCGCATGCAAGATGCCGAGCAGTTCGGAGCTCTCTGACTTTGAGAAAGGTATAAATATCGGGTATCACATATGTGTCCGATCCTTAGGGATATAGCTAGCTATTTGAAGTACCCAAAATCGACAGAGGCCCATGTGATTAAGACTCGGAAGGTGAGCGTTGATTGTGGAATGTGCCCTGAGTCGGCAGACTAATGAAACTTTGAGATAGAGATCGACGAACGCTGTCCAGAGGAATTCGGAAGAACCCCACTCAACCTATGGTCCTCATCCGCGAGAAGTTTCAACAGGCATCCGGGGGTATAGTTTGAATGAATACAATCCGTAAGGAAGCACATCTGCTTGGTTTTCATGCCCGTAATTCTGACTATAAGCCTTTGATCACAAAGTCCAACCGCGCTGCTCGGTTAATGTGGTTGAAATTGAAATTGGACCATAGATCAGTGGAAACGGGTTCTTTGGAGCAAAGAATCAAGTTTCACCCTTTTCCATTCGTATGGCAAGATCTGGGTCAATCGTCTGCCTGGAGAACGTCGGCTGCCAGAATGCATTGTGCCAACTTTCAAGTTTGGCGATGGTGGAATTATGGTCTGGGGGTGTTGCTCCTGGAATGGACTGGGAACCTTGGTCCTCATTCATGGTAAGCTCAACGCCGATGTGTACTGCACTATTTTGGATGACAATGTGCTTCCTACATTGTGGCAGTTTTAAGAGTTGGACCCCTGTTACATTCAGGACGACAGTGCTAGTTGTCATGTTTCGAGGTTAACCAAGGATTGGTATGGTGCCAATGGAGTTCATCGAATTTACTGGCCTGCCCAGAACCTACACCTGAACCCTATCGAGATCCTCTTGGACGAGTTGGATCGCCGAATTAAGGGGTGCACTACCAGTCCAAAATGGGTGAAGGAACTTGCATGTTTACTACAAGCCGAGTAGAAAGTATGTCCCGGAGGGTTCACGCTGTAATTGCCTCTCGTGGAAGCTCTACCAACTATTGATCTTGAATAAAGTTAGTTTACCTTTTCTATTATAGGTGTCCAAATACCTATTGGTAGACAGTGTATACAGCTTACAGTTATCCCCTATATAATAATAGCCTAAGGTGTCTGTCGGCAAATTTTTGAAGCGGTTGTACCTGGAATGGATTCCTCGGCTAAGGGCAGGCGATTAAATTTATCAATTTATTCACGTAATAAATAGGTAAAAATAACATTTTTTTCTAGCATTATGACGTCATTCCTTTAACCATCTCATATAATCATTTCTTGTTTTAAATTATTTAAATATCGCGTGCATTATTTTCATACGTTTTATCGCTGAACTTACATATTAAGCAAATAATTTTCTTTTATATTTGACTTAAATAATAGATTAAGTATATAAGTGATAATTTTAAATTCAATCATCGATTATTTTTTGTTGTAATGAAAATTTTATCATCGGTATTAACAATAAATTCTTTTCATATAAGTCGAGGACTACTAAATATCTAACTTTTAATTTATATATATTTGGAAATTAAGAAGTTTGTTTGTTTGTTATACATAACCACATGATTTGACTAAATGAATTCCATGTGATTCTAAACTGCATTACAGGATCGGGAGACTCTAGAGGAGTACGACGATAAATAAACTATTGAGAGTGAACCAGATAATTCTCAGCCAAAAAACAAACCATTTTATTACCTGCCTCATTGGGTACTTTAACAGTTCTGGAATATTAAAAATTTTACTGATCCCGTCATATGATGGGCTATATGCTAGCATATAGCCCATACAGTTATATTATAATAACTAGCTTACTTATTTAAAATCAGTGAACACTGTGTTATTAGTCTAGAAGTGCTTTTATAATTGCAATGTCAATTTCATTCCTCGGTGTTATATATTAAATTCAATATTATTAAACCGGTAAAATTATTAAAATAAATCAGAATGTTTTCCACCCAGTTATATTAATACGGGGATTGATATATATTAAATCAACACACAACAGATTATTAATTTTAAATATTATAGAATGTATTTGCGTCAAAATATTTTGAAGTAATCAGAGATTTATGAAAAAAAATTAATATGTCATCAAAACAGCGTCTAAAATAATTTTAAATAACACATTAAATTGCTTCAGACATTTTCATTTTTTCGAAAGCGAACAGATTTTTGTTATTTATTTTTAGAATGACTTTTATATTATCTCTTGGATAAATATTTATTATTTTATTGAATGAAAGATAAAATGCAGATGTTTTTAACGCCGAGGCAGTTTGTGATACTAATATTTAAATATTCAAAATTTTTCCTTTCAGAAAAAAGAAGTTACATCTTGAAAGCTGAAATGTGGAAATTTTATTCATTCCATGCAGAAAAAATGGCAATCTCAGCAGTTACGTATTTTTACAGAGTTGTTTAGTTTACAGTTTAGAGGAAATTTAAAACGTCAAGAGGGATTTTTTTTTTATTTAACATTTTTGTTTTATTCTGTCATATTATAAACACTAGTTTTAAGTGTAAAGAAGAATATGATTTTTCATTTGTGAATTTTTATTGATTTGGCAAGATTGTTTACTTGCATTTTATGTCATTCCTAGTCATCTAAATCTGACAGTGAAATGCTAAGAAAAACAGATAGCGTAAAATTAGACGATTTTATTCCTTATGGAAATGCAATTTGTCTTAAGAAATTATTGTAATTTCGACAGTTTGAAGAAAGAAGGTTTTATTTATAACTTTTAGAAGTATTAATGATATTTACAACAGTAATCGCTTACGATGTTTAAGTTCAGCATTTAGTTAAGGTGAAAGATGTAGCAGTATACATTTATTGCTGTTATGAGATGGATTACTATAATTTCTTTTTTTAAAAAAAAGAAGAAAAGCACGCAATATGATTGATTTTATAGTTCATTTAAAATAAGCAAAAATTGATTAAATGATATTAATCGTTCAGTTTTAGTTAAGAATATTTTTTACCTAAAAAATTCAAATTTAAACTGTAACAAAAATAAATCGATTAAACAGTTTAAGTATAAAAGTTGAAAACTAACCTGTACTCACATATACAAATATATATATATATATATATATATATATATATATATATATATATATATATATATATATATACATACATTCATATACAAATATATATGTATATATATATGTGTGTGTACATATATATATATATATATATATATATATATATATATATATATATATATATATATGTACATATATATATATATATGTATATGAATGTATATATATATATATATATATATATATATATATCTGTATTTATAAAATTCTTTTGTTCGTTTGTTTGCAATAGAACTCCTCCTAAACGGCTGAAGAACTCCTGAACGATTTTGATGACATTTTGTATATAATTAAAGTGATTCGAGAATAATTTAGATTCCCATTTTTGTCCGATAGAAAATCTTTTTTTATTAAAAATAAATAATTACTGGCTTATTCAGATTATAATAATGCCGCTCGAAACCCTTCACTGCCAAAGGGTCTGTGGCGTAGTTGTCAGTGCAACGGGCTACACTATAAGAGATTCCGGGATCGAATACAGAAGATTTGGGCATTTTTATTTAATCTAATTATTATTTGTTATGACTATACGCTTGATGGCGTCAAGTATTTTAAAAATAATTTTTGTCCTTACTTTTCCATCAAATTAGTCCAATTTAAATCATTTTACAATTTTTGTAATTACAGCATTAAAACAGGACAACGTTTGTCGGTCGTCTAGTATATATATATATATATATATATATATATATATATATATATATATATATATATATATATATATATATATATATATATATATATATATATATATATATATATATATATATATATATATATTGTGTATTTATCTATGCCTAGATACACATACAGATATATATCTATGGCTGAAACCGGTGTTTTAGTATTCAAAATTATTTAATGCGATACTTATGTAAAAATAAATAAATAAATAAATGTATAACGTAGTTTTGTCATGCCTCGTTTTTTAAGATAGGTAAAGCTCTTTTTAGAGCTTTACCTATTTTAAAAAACGAGGCATGACAAAATTACGTTGTATATTTATTTAAAACTGTAATAATAAAAACTGTAATATAAAATAGAATTTATTTTCTTTTTGATATATGAAATCCATAAAATATTGAACATCCATTTTCGAAGAAATTGATATTTTGGTTTAAGGATAAAATTAATTACTTCTATTTAATCTCCATAAAATAACACCTTTTAAGTTAAGAATTTTGTAAATTAAATAAAAACTATGTTAATTGTGACAAACACGTGCAGAAAGTTATGTTTATTCAAGCTTGTGCTATTTGCATTTTTAACTTAAAATTAAACTTCGAGAATGTTAAAATAAAACAAAAGAAAAAAGAAACTAATAATAATATTGTCAATAGAGATTAAGACTTTTCTATTTTACTTATTCACTTTTAAGAAATTAATACTTTTTTTTAAAAAACAGATTATAATTGAACATTTCAGCAATCCGATTAAAGGAAGAAATACAAACAGGTGAATTCGGATTCATGAAAGAAAGTTAAATGATAGTTGAACCTTAATTTATTTCACAATTATCTGAAAACACATGGAGTCTTGTTAAATAGGTTTTTTAATCTTTTAGTTTCTTAAAATTAAGCTAGTATAAAAATATTAATATCGTTTTAAGATTTCTACTAGAAAAAGAAAATATATGTTTAATAATTCAGTAAAGATGGATTTTCTATTATTCAAGTTAAATAGATTTATAATTATTTGGCGTTTTAGACCGAGTGATAGAATTTTTTAGGTTTGATTTAGGAGTTATGCAATAGTAAATTAAAAATCTTTTAAAATTTAAACCTTTAAATATTATGTATGGTAATTAATTCTTCAAAATGTTTAAAACAAATGTTGAAATAAAGGAAGATATTGTCTTATAATTATATATTTATTGTAAAAGATTATATTAGATTGAGATATAATTCCTGTTATTTGCACTAAACTTTATTCGAGATAAACGATTACAAATTTAAAACTACGATTATGTAACGTAGCCGGTGCCTGTTTCGGGAGACACAAGGAAGAATCCAATGTACCTGGATTAATATATTTATTTACACTTCTATATACATCATTTCACAACTATAAAAATAAAACAATCTGATCACAGGAAGTGATTAGTACACGTAGGCCTGAGTAGAGACGAGTACCTAAACTAAATTCAGACTCTGCCGAAATATGGGTGCGTAGACGGAAGTCACAATTCGTAGCTTTCTCACTAATTCACTGAAACACACGTAAAAAGGTCTAGCACAGTTAGCTCTGAAGAACAGCAACAATTCTGAAGAGGATTATATTAGAATATGAAAAACCCACGCACAGGGTATCACTTCAATCTCACAAGAGATTTATCCCAAGACGGGATTTCGCTAATGAAAACTCTCCGATGGAGAAACTGGTCGAGGCGACCTCCGAGATAGCTACTCCTTCAAGAAAAGATCCCAAGGGGGAATTATAGCAAAAATAACTCTCCGTTAGAGAGACAGGTCAAGGCGACCTCTGAATTAGCTGGTTGCTAGCTAACTAACTTCTTTCCAAAAAAAAAAAAAATATCTCCCTCGTCTCTTTCTAGGAGAGGGGCCTCCAAGAGACGGGTCTCACCCACAATTTTAGTATTGGGTCACCTAGCGATGACCTCATCTTCGACCAACTGCATTGGTCCGGGTTAAACCATTATCGGCCGCAAAGCTAAGGTTGCTTTAGTGGCAACATCTGAGAAGCGGCAAATCCTTTGTCGTTCCGCGATCATCTTTTTAGCTGTCAGAGAAGGTACCATGCAGTCTGGCATTTTGTTCTTTTACTATAGTGCACGGCCGTGTAGACTTCATGGTGCCGTAGAAAACAATTCTTTTGTATACACACAAGTCCACCTTTCAAAGCAAAGTTCTTTGACGATACACCGCTATATCACGCCGTTACAATTAATTAATTTTACATTCTAGGAAAAATATTGAATATAGAATTCAAGTTTAGTCATCCCTTAAAGAAAAGGAGAAATTTCTGAATTACTAATCAGTGCTGGAAGATACAGATTTCAAATTTTCGAGGTATATTTTTCATAAATACGCGAAAAAGCATAATGCAATTGCGTAAGATTTATTTTTATAATAAGTCTCTTTTATGTATATTTTCTCCCAGATTGCGTAGAGGTTAGTATATTGTGTTTCCGCCCGATGGATTTGGTTCTTCATCCAGAGTAAGGCTTGGATGCATTTATGTATTGTACCCTCATAGGGAGCTATGTTGCCTTACCTATATGGTGCTTCAATAACAAAAAAGACAACAAATCAGCCGATTGTATATAAAAGCAAGTAGCTTATAAAAGCAAGTAGCTAACATATGTAAAAAAAATGTATGGATTTTATTATACAATCTAACCATGAATATTTCAGAAAATTAATAAATTTTAATCACGTCGATTGTTTTTGTTATAACTTCGTGAATGGTTATATTAGGCTATGCATAAATCCCTCCTGGGTTTCTTAAGGAAACTAAGAAGAAAAAAGTGCGAAAACTAAAAATAAAAAATAAAAAAAAGAACATTGAACTGTGAGCCGCGGTAACTCAGTCGACAAAGGCAGCACTTTCGTAACTATAGTTGCAGGTTTGGAACCTGAGCCGGCCTAAGAGCGCCGTATTTGTAAAAGTTGGCCAACGCACGTATAATAGGTTCGTGGTAGCAATGTCCTCCTCTTGTGCTTGGACCTTGCTTCAAATGTATGACGAAGCACTTGAGTATAAGTAGTAATTTTATACTTGAGGAGCCCGTTAAAAAGACGGAAGGCGCATCTCTTTACCTTAATTCAAGTAGCCTCCTGCCCAATCGTGTTTGGTTTGACCAAGTGACACAAGACAACAACAACAACAACAGAACATTAAATTAATCCAAAAAACTATTCCAGTTTATTTACAGCCTTTACGCGGGTTCAAGGAGTGACCCCTTGGTTACATACATAACAGCTATAGTCAAATTCCTGGCAAAATCTGCTTGTTACGAATTTGTTAGTGAAACTTAAATTTAACATGGGACTCTATGGGTATCTCGCCAATTTGGCAGCATCTTATTTTTGTCACCTAGAACGTCGCCAAATATCACCAAGTGTCCATAAATGTTGCCAAGTGTGGCGATACATTTCTACTTCCGGTTTCTACTTTGAGCTGCGTACCTTAAGAGCACCTCTCAAGTTTTCAGTGACAGCAGTTACGAGGTGATCCAGGATGAAATTACTGAGGTTGGAAGTTTTCATCCAATACTTTCCTTGTGCAAGTGTAACGTGCGAGAGGTCATTTTATTTAGGAAAATATATAGCAGCAATAAAAAGGAAATTTTTATAAAGTTACTGAAGAGGTAGATAAAAGAAGTAGATTTTAGGTAGATAGAAGTATGCAAATATGTTTGTTAACAGCCAATTCCTTGTCAAGAAATATGCAAAAAGGTCAGTCTTATAAGATGCCAGCTTTATGAAGGGTCAATTGGACTGTGTCTGAGTGGGGCAATGTCAGTTTTACTGAGAAGTCAAGATTTGCTCTGGAGCCAGATGACAAGCTTATAAGGATATAGCGCGTAAAAGGAACACGCAATGAGAACCCAAACATCACCTAACATCACGCATTTCGAGGGGGAAGCATTATGGTGTAGGCAGTGATTTCATTAAGATACCGCACCGATCTGCACATCTTTAAACGGGGTTCTGTGACGGCTTTCGGGTATCGAGTTGTCCTAGAACAAATTGTGAGATTTTACGCTGCAGTAGTTTTCCCTAATTTTGTTTTAATGGACGAAAACGCACGTCTCCATAGAGCTGACATCGTCGATGACTACCGGGTGAGTGAAGGTATTGTTCGTATGCTCTCGACCGTGCTGTATTTTCACGTTTCCCACCTCCGGCCGCTCTTATTGAGCTGGAAACTGCTCTATGAGAAGAAGGGAGATTGCTTAATTCTGCGGTGGTTTACCCCCTTATTGAAAGCATGATCACAAGGTGTAAACTTTGTATACAGATAAGGGGGGATCAGATACCCTAATAATGTCCTTTTTTTAAATTTTATACTGTTTATTTTCACTTCACATAGAATTCTGTTTAAGTCACCAGTATGGCATTATCTGATAACTTACAAAAACTTAATATTGATTACATTTATATTATTATTGGTTTTGTTTTATGCATAAATACATATTCAACTTTCTGCCTAATTTTGTGTCAATCAAAGCAGTATTTGTTGATTTTTTTGCATTTTAAAACTTCCTGCTTAAAGTTTGGAAATGAGTGTATATTAAAATGTTTTTGCATGTAAAATTTTGTATTATAAACTGCAGTTAACACTGTTCCCTCTAAGTTATAAAACATTTCCTCATACTTATTTAAGCCACAATGTAAATAAGATATATAAACGTAATTTTAGGTTACTCATAATGCAGTAAATAAATTATAACTCGAAGATAAATTGATAAACATTCGTGTTCTAATGAAATAAAATGTTTATTAAGGCTAATATATATATAATATTTGAAAATTATGTGATTATGACAAATATCTGAGTGTTCAGTAAGTAAATTCCATGAAAACCACCAAAGGTAATAATCGAAGAAAATTTTAATAATTAAACATTTAGTAAGGTAGAGATTACATAATTGAGTTCTATTACAAACGTTCACATTTTCCAAACAGTTCCTGCATAATTTTATTAACTCCGGATACATGTAAAGATTTCTACAGAAATTTTATGTTTTTGAACATAGGTTTCAATTTTAAATTTACTTTACTTTTTTGATTTCGTCCACTATTTTGGTAGATTTGTGTGTCCGCTCTCGTGAAAAGTTTATTTCAGCATTTCATTTCTTACAATAATAAGCATTAACTTCCATAATAGTGTGTTTTAAGAAATCTTTAAATTCCCGTTGTAGCCTTTTAGCCGTCCTCTATCCACGTAGCGTGGTGAGGACGTTGCCCGGGAGACACCACGTGGAGGTAGGCTACAAAATCGTCTCCCTTGCGGCACCACCGCCTTACGCTTCCGATGGTGTTGGAAACGTAGCTCGGTGGGCCGGCCCGATGGTATGGCAATTTAATGGTGGAGGAAAGCAGGAAGAGGTGATATCAAGTTCTGGTGGTTTTAAAGTCACAGTCGGTAGTTAAAGTCTCAATTGTTTAAAGGAAATGTCACAGAGGGCTAAAGATGTTTGACCCATTAGTTAATTTGTTTCGTCCAAATCGAGATTTAAATTCATAATTGAGGCAAGTGGATGTTCGTCTGGTGCTAAGGACGAAGGAAGAGGTGCCGAGCTTTAGTATACAAGTAGTACTTATTTTTCATTCGTTTCCAAAAGGGAAGCCTGTAAGAGAAGAGGATAAATGGTTTAACTCTAAAGAAGGATATCTTTACTTCAAATTAAAAAGTATTAAAGTAATTTAATTATTTAACATTTTCAAAATAACTTTAGATATGGAAAAGTATTAAACAAATTATAATTTGAAATAATGTTATTCATTTTGAATTTCATTTACAGAGCAAAAGCATTTTACTTACACCTTCTGCCTATAGAAGCACATCTTCACAGTGGCGTAATTTGCTATAAGCTGCCACATTACTACTTTATGTTTAGCTTCTGGAGTTAGAACGCGAAATCCCATTTCTGTGCAGTCTATGTTGATGATGTAAGGTAGCATGCTATCGAATCGCAATTCCTCTTCTTCCAGAAGGCACTTCCATCTGGACAGGAAACGTTTTTGCTGCGTTCTAAACCAATCGTGAGCAATATCAATTGTACGACGAGGACGATTCATTTTGTCAAAAGTCGATTTTACTGAACATTCGTAAATTAAGCAGTTCTCCATAAACCTGTGAAATAAACGTTGATTTTAATTTTACTATTTAATAAATTAAGAGATTTTAATCTATAAATTGAAATACCTCTTTATTACTGTATTGTTTTTAAGAGCTGTCCATTATTACATATAAATGATTCAGTTTTATTTTAATAATTTCATAGAATTTCTTCAAAATACTTTCATAGATATCATTATTTAGAATTCATTTTTAACATTACAAAAATCTATGTAATTATTTTGTTTTCGATAAAATATGATCAGTAGATATGCATTACGAAGTATTAAAATGCACGAAATTCTCACTACTCTCCTATTCACTGTATGAATAATACTTTTTCTAAAACTTATTGGTTGGAATCTTTAATTATACTTGTTTTAATGTAAATAAAATTAATTGGTTAGCTACACGAGGGAACCTTTTGGATATACAAAATCTTTAAGGAAAATAAGACATAAATTTATATTTATTGCATAGTAAAAATTGTAAGTAATGCTATATTTCGAGTACATACATATAAATTTTTTTCTGTTGCTTCAAATCATCTACGTTTTCATTTTCATCACTGTTTTCAGCTTTACGGCAGGCAAATCTATTCACAAAATAAAAGAATACATTAGAAATATTGTTTTGTTACAGTTTGAAAATAAAATTAAAGTCAGTTTTCAAGTTAATTAATTGTGAATTTTAAATCCTTCTGCCAAAAGTTCTTTAGCCACTTAAGAACTGTTGAAATAGCATATAACTGAAAACATATTCAGGTTATACTTTAGGTATATAAAATACACCTGTAGTACATATGAATACATTTAAACATTGTCGATTACATACCATATTCATCAAATTGCATATATATGCTCGTACTTACATTTTTCCCATAAAAATTTCATGTTTTTATTTACTCTATCTTAATATAAAAATTTTAATTCATTACAGTTATGTTACAAATTAATGATCAGTATTATTATTATGTTTTTTATCCTTAATTCCTCACAGTAAAGTCAAATAATTTTTAAATGGAATTTAGTTTGATATTGATCACTACATTTAGGTTTATTTTCGGGGGGTGGGGTGGGGGTTTACATCAGAAAATTCTACCCGGCCAACTTGCGATTAAACTAAGCAAGGTAACCTTACGTTAATAGATGATTTTTTCTTAATTTTTGTAAAAAAAAAAAAAAAAAAAAAAACTTGATTAGACCTTTTTTAGCAAAACAGTAGACCGAAACACAAGTTTGCAACACCAGTTTTTTGCAACACGAGGTATAATTAGATGAGAACCTACTGCTTAAAAGTGATTCCAAATGGCTGCGAACTTTTATGGCAGCTTTGAGATTCAATGCCACAAACTATGATTTTCATTTCACTAATATTTTGAACAAATGTGTTTATTATTTCCATAGGAGAAATTGATGTTCTAAGACACTGGTAATTAGCATTATGTAATAAATTTGTCTGATTAGATTTTTATAACACAGAGGAAAAATGTTATACGGGTTATAAAAAATTAAATTAAACCATGGGTATTTTAAATTATTAAACTTAATCTTATACAGTGTAAAAGTTGTGCTATATTTATCCCTTAATGCTTTAAGTACATCTCGTGCTTCAAGTTTAAAAGATGATTGGAATCAGATTAGCAGTGAAAAATAGCTACATTCATATTTTTAAACATAATCTACCAGCTATTGAAACATTTGCATTTCATAATTAAATGTAAGGAAATAATTTTATGCTGTTAGTTCGGCTTCACTGCAGTCTGGGATGGCATTGGAATTTGATTCTTTACCTATATTTATCATTGCCAAATATGCAAGCTTACTCACATGTGGTCAAAATAAGTGCTTAATAAATCCTAAGTGCTTTTCCAACTGCAATTGTGCATAAAAATTTTGTAAATGGTTTAGAATATTTTATAGTTTATTCAATTATACTTATAGTTACTTATATTTAATTATACTTATAGTTACTCATGATACTTACGGTTTATTCAATTTGTTGCATTTTCATTGCTTTTATGACGTAAGTACCCATGTTTTCTTTTCAACATTAGTAAGATTTAGAAAATTTAAAAATTATTTCCATACGTTTACAAATTTAGAAATTTCTTACAATTTTTGTATCAGTTTCATCTCTTATCTGTTTTTTAATATTTTAATAATAATAGTTCTTCTGTTTTCTTCTGATCTCACCGTGTCCACACAACCTGTATCTATATTATAATTTGTATGATATTTGCATCCAATTCTCCTTGTGTAACTCTTTTCTTATATATTAAAAGAGCGCAATACTTAAAACATAGATATAACAAACCGTTAATGGTTCACTATGGCTGATTTTTAATAATTTGGAGCTGTTGCGCTTGTAAAAGTTTAAGGGATTAATTGACCATAAATATAAATATCCGGTTTTCAAGTCGTTTTCTTTAATTAAGTAAGAGTATATAATTCTATTACGATGGCGCACTGTGTATAAATTAAAGTCACCAGAAAAAGTAAGATATACCATGTTTTAATGGATTTCCTTTGTGTTTTAGTAAATATCGCCAATATGTTAGCAAAATTTGCCAAGGAGAACCCAATTCATAAGTATTCCCATGTTTATGTATTAATATTAGGGTAAATCTATGAAAAGCATTTACCTATTATAAAATGATAAAGGTAAATTTTGAAGATTACTATCTTCCAAACATAACAAAATATACCTAAAGTAATATATTCATTAAATATTAGTTATCTACGACATTTGAAATATTTCACAAAAATTAGATTTTTCATAAAATATATGCATGAAAATCTTTATCTCGTACATATAAAACGTTCGATAATCTGCAACTCCTATGCAAATACTTACATAAAGTTTTTAAACATAAAATAAAATTAAATACTTACGATAACTGTAATTTGCTGCAGTACATAATTATCTTATTAGATCTTATTAACTTTTTAGACTTATATCATCAAAAATAGCTTTTTAATATATCTCAAAGTTTTAAAATGCTCAGGATCGCTTTAATACAACCTTCAAGTTTGAAGTTTGATTAATAAATGAAATAAAAATAGAACAACTATCTTAATACTTTGTTACGTCATTCGCAACAATAGTCCATTTTTGTTTAGCATTTTTTGTAATATCTACTGTTTAAAAATGGTTAGACCCTGTCTTTGTTAGAACTATACAGTTATAAATATAGACACCCCGTTCACTCCAGTCTAATATTAAGCATTGATGTTTTTAAGCATAGATCTATTTATATTCTTTCTATCTGATGCATACATAAGTGTATGAGCGTATATATGTGTACATATGGTTATACGCTAATACACCCATCTATATGCATCAATATTTTCTCTCCAAGTCTCTCGAAAATTTATTAACTTGAGATGTTTGAATTATATCAGTTTATTGCTTAACTAGGAATTTAAGTTAAATTAAAAGTGTGAATAGTAGAATTCCAGTTTAAAAACTTTCCGAGCCTCTCTAGACACTGTATTTACTAAAAAATAAAACAATGATGTCGAGTCACACAAGAATTTGTGAACTAATTTTAAATAAAAAAGGATTACATAAGAATTACATAAGTAAATTTGTTACAATTTCTCGGATGATTTAAAAAATTATTCTTGGAAAACATTCTAGAAAAATAAAAATATACATTTAAATTATTAAGTAAGAGCTACTTCGGTTTGGGTCTCTGCGGCGTCCACTCATATTTAAAAGTTGCAGACAGCTTAGAACAAAGCTTCCGGATCATTCTTAATCCATGATAATTTACAAACATTATTATTCACAGCAACCTCAAGGGAGCCTCAAGTAGGGAAGTTATTAAGCTATAAATTTCTTTAGTAGGACTTCCACTTATGATCACATTTCTATGTATATTATGTAAAAAATTCTTAAACAAATGCAGCATGACTCATCAAAATATTTTTATATTTTTATCACACAGAGGTTTGTTTTCCTCTCTTTGCAGCGTACTCAGACGTTTATAAGTTAGCCGCGATACCTAGCTGGAGAATTACCTTAATTCTGACTATCCATTGAAGGAAGAATATCTACTTTAGGCTGCGTACCTTCAGAGACCTCTAAAGTTTTCAGTGACAGATTACCCTATCCCACAGATTTGTCCTTAATTTTTTATGGTTTTAAAGGGAGTTTGTTTAGTGTGTCTTCCAGACTCGAATGACAAAAACCGAATTAAGATCCATACGCTTACCACTGGGACATCTCAAGCGTACAGTAAACATCCTACCACGAGGACTCTAGATTTACACTCTTACCTCGAGCGAGTTCACCCAGGATAAAATTACTGAGGTTGGAAGTTATTATACAATACTTCCCTTGTGCAAGGACAACTTGCGAGAGGTAATTTTATTTAGGGAAATATATAGCAGCAATAAAAATGAAATTTTTATAAAGTTACTGAAGATGTCACATGTACTAGAGTATCGATACGAACTGCCCATGAAAACCGCAGCCTGCAAATAAATAAAATTTTGTTCACTTGCACTGATTCATAGATCTTGATTTTTCCAACATCCATTAGACAGGATTTCGAGTCTTTATGTGCAAGACTTTTTTTTCTGTAGAGGAGAATATATAAATCACTTACTTTCCGCTCCAACAGGTAGAAATCTTAAATGGAAGTCTTTTAAAATGTAACATGAGAAGACAATGATTCGTGGTCGTTTTCATGCAATAGATTTAAGATTAATTTACAGTTACAAAAGTAAGCTGTTCAATGGGAGAGTGGGAAGAACTTTACCGAAATGCTCACAGTTCATGCAGTCCCTAAAGAGTGTACCAACTACTGGAATGATTGGACACCTGGAGAAATACATCAAAACACTATTTCTCATTGTACAGATACAATGCCAGTCTCTTGATTACCACGTTGATACATGAATTGTGAATGGGTAGAACACTTCACCTTTTATCAAGGACTATTAACTTTTCTATCAACATGATAATCTGTAAGAAAAAAACACTAGCCTGCGGGGATTTTGTTATTAGCCAATTTAGACCCTTCCGGATCGCATACAGTTTTGTCTTGAAGGTGGAATAATTATTTAATGATGTGGAGCAACAAATTCGTAATTTATAATTTTCGCATACTCCTAAAGCCACTTAAATACTTTCTTTACTTTTATAACTAGACGTAAAATGTTGATATGAATGTAGGCATACTTTTAATTCCTTGGAATTCTTTGCCGCATGGTGGCCAAATGGTTAAGGTGCTCATATTCGGTACGGAGTTTGTGGCTTCGATATCCACAGAGGAATGGATATTAGTAGCCGTTCGGAACTGGCTTTAAACAGTAGTTACTTGTCTAATTATCCCTTGTATTGCAGTAGACCGTAGCGCTCCAAACCAAACCCTGAACTTCTTCAGAATGTATCGAAATGACCAACTACATTTTTTTTTACTTAAAATCTATGATTTTCTGAAAGATTATTTTTTTTCTTTGCAAAATCTTTCTGTTCTTATTGTTTGCAACTGTCTCTTCAAATATCAAATGTGTAGAGGTATGCATTCAAGCCAACTTTTAAGCAGTAGTTTTAATAAAAATGTTCAGTTTTTTGATACACCTGACGTCTGTTCTTTAAAGTTTAAAGACATTAGCTGTACAGTATTCAAAGAAAATAGCACTTGACTATGTCCCATCAAAATTTTTGATTTAGCAATTATTTTAATTGCGTTCTTGGAAGTTAGCTTCCCAATTATTTTTCCAATTGATTGAAAATGTGTATTTTGTTTTAAAACGTAACATAATTTTTAAAAGTTTTGCTTCATCCAAGGAAGTTGCAAAATTAGTTTAAAATATATTATACAAATTTCATTCATATGTACGAAAGCATTATGAATCGTTTTGTACATATTTTTATTGTACAAAATTAGACCGCGATGTCACGTTTTCCAAATTCTCGTATAATTTTTTCTATAATTTTTTAATAATTTATTAATATATATAATTTTTTAATGATTAATAATTTTTATATATTTACAATTTTCCTTACTTTTATTTTTCTTAAGCTTATTTCCACATTTTTAAATATAATTTTTTATTTTTAACGTTAATTTTTGATTTTTAAAGGCTAATTTTGCTTATATTATAGGTATACATTGAACGTTATTTATTTCTTTTTTGTTTATTTACTTATTGAAAGTACTATATAGTATCAAATACTATAAACTTAGTATTTATAGTATTTGAAATAAAATTATTGAATATTATTTTAAGTTTTTTGAAAATTTGATCTCCTACTGTAGTATTTCTGATACTTTTTAAAAATTTAAATGGGTGGAGAATTATACCTAATATTTAATGTTTACAAAAAATATAAAGAAACCACTTTATGTTCTTGTAAATTTGTCAAAAAGTTTAAAAATTATTAATACAACCTCTCATTTTTCATTTTATAAAAAAGTTCTTATTTTTTAAAACCAAAGAAAATTTGCCAAAATTAATTAAGTAAATATAAAAAACAAATGCTGAAAATGTCTTGTATTTTCAATAATAATTAAAAAAGATAAAGTATTGTAAAAAATAATTAAAAAAAATCTTCTATATAAAGGTGATGTATTCCCTTAAGACTTCGATGTTGAGTTGTCCCTTTATAGAGAGCGATGTTCCTAATGCATATGGTACTCCCACAATGAAAAGAGTAACAAAAATTCGGCTACTTTCTATGGTGAATGCTATTAAATGCACCGCAATGAAAAAAAAATTACAACGAAATAAATAACTTAATTTGTATTATTTAATTATATTTGAAAAATAGGGGTTGATGCATATTTGTTAACCGAAGAATACTCGAAATAATTAATTATTGTGTGTATGAAAATTTCCCCATCAATAATTTATAAATATTCTGATATGTTAGGTTACTCTATGAATACGGAAAGCGAAAATATCTTCCTTTGGAAACGAGAAATTAGAAATGATTCAATTAATGTTGGAAATAAGTATTGGGATTCAGGAAATTCAGAATGAATGCATTGATTAATTGATCTTTCACTTCATTATGACGCAGAAAATGTCTCGGTTTTTCCTTGTTCTTTCACTATTATGCAATACGCATTTTGAAATTATATTTTACAAAGTGAGCACAAAGAAGTCCAAAAAGAGAAATTAATTCATTAAATGGCACTTATGAACAGCAGTCTTCGATCGTAAAGAATGATTTCAGGCAACTTAGTTTTCAGCCTTTTCAGAAAAAAAAATTGCTGTGGATGTATTTATGTTGCATTGTAATTTTTATTTCCTATTTCATAAAGTTGAGTTTTTTTCCATCCGTGTTTGGTAAAAATCTATTATTTACGCATTATCTAAATGATTCATTTTAAAACTGTACTCTTATTTTAGTTTAATGTATTTTAGAGTAAAATAGTTCTACAGCAAAAAATGATTTGAGATAAGCATATTCAGTTAAAAAATGAAATTAATTTAAACTGCAAAATATTTTAATAATATCTGTTTTGACATAAGTCACATTATATGGCTAATATATTTTTTGAATTTCACTTTTTTGTTCTTTTTTAGACTCTTTTTCAATTTAGAGAAAGTATTGTAATTGCCCAAACCATAGTTTAATGTATTTAGAGTAGCGTTCTTGCACAGCAAAAAATGTTTTGACATAAGCCTATTCAGTTAAAAAATGTAAATCATTTACCCCAAAATATTTGAATAATATTTCTTTTGACATAAGTCACATTTTAAGTCTTATAAGTCACACTATATAAATTATAGTATTTTTAAAATTTTACTTTTTTTTTCATTGTATATGTAATACAGATAAAGTATTGTAATTGATCAAACCTTAGTTTAAAGTGTTTTAGAGTAGAGTTCTTGCACAGCAAAAAGTGTTTTGGCATAAACCTATTCTGTTCCAAAATGTAATTTACTTACCTCAAAATATTTGAATAATATTTGTGTTTACATAAATCACATATTTTGTCTTATAAGTCACAATATATAAATTATAATATTTTTTGAATTTGATTTTTTTGTTCTTTTCTCGTATATGCAATATAGAGAAAGTATTGAAATTGTCCAAACCATAGTTTAATATACTTTAGAGTAGCGTTCTTGAACAGCAAAATATTTTTTGATATCACCCTATTGAGTTAAAAATGCAATTAATTTACCCCAAAATATTTGTATAATATTTCTTTTGACATAAGTCGTATGAAATGTCTTATGAATCATTTTATATGGATAATAATACTTTTTGAGTTTGACTTTTTTGTTCTTTCCAGTATATGAAATATAGAGAAAGTATTGCAATTACCCAAACCATAGTTTAATGTGTTTTATAGTAGAGCTCTTGTACAGCAAAAAATGTCTTGATATAAGCTTATTAAGTTAAAAAATTCAATTAATTTACAGCAAATAATTTTAATAATAAATGTTTTGACTTATAAGTCCTGTTGTATTATTTTTGAACAGGACCCCTTACTAGGGGGACAACGTCTCTCGCGTCCGTGGCTACCAGCTCAAGCCGTACTGTGTTCTGCGTAGTGCTAAATGAGAGAAAACCTCAGGAGTATACCTCTTCTAGGTATATACATGTTTCACACACCTGGGTTCACTTGAATGACCTTTCTTTGCATTGTTCCTGGAAGTCTTTTCCTCCTTAATGGGTTGGACCAAATTAATCCTCGAACTATGACGGACCTCTCGTAGGTCAGCAGCAGCTTTATAGATGTGGTGACTGGGTTCGTGGCGTACTGGTTATTATTTAGTGTGCTGTTGTATGTCTTCGGATGGGTCACTGTAAGAAATGATCTTACTCTCTTCCCGTATGCATAGTATCGAGAAAGTGTTGTCACTGCCACGAAATTCGACTACGAAATTTTGATTGATCTTCACGTTTTGGAATCTCGTGTTTATGAAATTATTGATCCGCGATAGCTCAGTCACCAAAGGCGTCGATCTGATAACCAGAGGTTTGTAAGTTCGAGGCTCCAGCAGGCAAATTATCCATCATGTGCATGAATGGCGTCTGGGGTATGTAAAATAGATTCCTGGTAGCAATGTCTTTTATGTTCAAACGGTACCTTTGGAAGTGACAGTCGAAGTCTTGGGGGTCTTCTTCTTATTTTTGCTTCTAAATTCGGAATAGAGTGGTGCAATGTTACTCACGTCCATAGCATGCCATAAGCGACACGTAGTCCCTAGGTAATCCTAAATGATTTACAGTTTAGAAGCCATGCTTGACTAAAAAATATTTGTCTGTATCACTGGCTGCATTTAAAAAAAGGTATTATAGAATTATGTGTATGTGTGTGAAAACTATAACTTGAGTCCGTTTTGACTAAGAGAATCCTAATTTTTAATATGTACACTATAGCAAAATTTATAGTTATCCATCATCGTTTGGATTACTCAACTAAAAGTGGCTGGTCACCTGTTACTTACTGTTATTATCCTGTTTCCGATGCCGTTATTTAAGTTCATAAAGTAACTTTTTAAGGTAAAAAAACAGGTATTTTTTAAATGATAATATTATGTGTTTATATGTTTTGTAAAAGTAAGAACTTAGTGTGACTAAAGGAAAAAGATACCGGTTATCCTAGGGTAATAAAAAGGGAGAAATTGTCCCCGTGATCTACTCACAGGGCTATTAGTCCAATGAGCTTCCCTCTATTTGTGGAACTCTTAGAAAGTACACCAACCAGATTATGGCAACAAAACTTTTCTTTTTTTCTCACTGTTATGTTTTTTTTAACAAATACGGGGAGCTTGTCTTTATTAGAATATTAAAAAAGTCCACTAGTTTGTTGTAGTCTATCTTATAGAAGTGCCATACGAGGGACAACACACAAATACATTCAAGCCTTACCCAATTATTAAACCTAAACATATCGGGAGAACAATACTCTAACCATTATACAACCTGGGCAACATGACAACAAAACTTATTCCTGGTAATAGCCAATTAAAGGACTCTTTAAGGCAAAGGATGATCAGACTCGAAAAATTCGAAATCTGAAAAAATACAGATGAGATGGATCCCAGTCTAAGGCTGTTAATTGTGTTAATAAAATTTATCTAAGTATTCATGTATAGTTAGATATTCATGTATAGTTAGTATAGTCATTCCAAGTTAGAGTGCCTGTCAGTTATTTCGACTAAGAGGTCAAGCTTAATGAAAGTCATAAGTTTATGTAAATCTGTAATATGCAACTTTATTTTTGCAGACCAAGAGCAAGTCGTTGTTTTAAGAATATTTCCTCATATGAATAAGAAATCATTCTTTTAGAAAATACTAGGATTTATTAATATATACATTTTCATCTCATTGAGAAATTAATGTTAGTTATTTGTTTAATACAGTTAGATAAGAATAACTTATATCGTCGATTATGAACAAAATAAAATCCACTGTAATATTTTGAGTGGAAAATTTCCCAAATAAAATTACCTTAATACAAACAACAATATGTTTCTATGAAATTTTGTATCTACTCTGACCTGGTATTTTTTAAGCCCAGAGAATACGGAAATACCGCCATTGTTTTAAATCTGAACTCATTTTTAATGAGCTAGTCTCATTCTATTAACCGTGATATTATCTAATAATCAACTCATGTTACCACATAGGAATTAAACCCTTAAGGAACAGATATAAAAATGCTCAGCCTTATATCTACAGGTTATGGTAAAAAATAATATCTTGTTTGGAGCAGTTGCATTACAAATATAGCATGGTATTATATAAATTGAAACTTGATTAACCTCAGAATGCTTATTAATTATTTATGAACCTTTAATATTTAACACTAGATTGCCCAAGGCAGTCATTTTGACTGTTTTTTAATTTCAATTAGAAAAACAATTATGAAATATAATGACACAATTTCTTAGAATTTGGTGACTTTTTCTATAACATATAAATGGGTTTATGAATAATTGTAGTTACTTCCGCCCTCCTTTATTATATAATATTAAAAATTAATTTTAAACAAATTTCTTTACATATTTGTTATTTTTTCACAATGCAGTCATTTTGACTGTTTTTGGGCAATATAGGTATACAAGAAATCTCGGGCAAACTAGTGTTAATGAGTATAATTTTTATAAAATAATTTCTCAAAACATCCATGTAACATTCAAAGTGAAATTGTTTACAAATAATTTTAACTGGTTAAATGTGCTGCAAACAAATAATCTGCAAATTTAAGTCAAGACTTCGGAAAAGATTTTCTGTCTCAGTAATTTTAACAAGCACCTTTTTGCTAATATCTAATTTATTATTCACATATAAATTTCTTTTAGTTTAAATTGATATTTCCCAATGAACTATACCAATGTAAGCTCAAAATGTTAAGGGCATATTTTAAATTTAAATAAACTATATAAGTTTTTTTCAGTATGTAAAAAATAGGTAAAAAGAAAAATTTATGAGTTCTTTAGAAAAGTGAAAAGAATGATTTATTTAAGCATATGGCTTTGAAACATGAAGAAAAAATATTTTATGTACAAGGAACTCATAAAAGTTTTTTACCAGCAAAAAGCCTTACGCTTTAGCTGTTAAAAATGCTTTACTTGAAGGAACTTTTTCTTTTAGCTGTAAAGTTTTTTGGTAATCATAATAAAAGCGAGAAACATACACTTAAATTTTTAATGCTTCTTAGGAAATAATTTATACCTTTTTAAATTATTCTGCTAGGTTTTGGTCCATGGGAGGTGTTTGATGGATTTTATGACAAGCTATATTCAAAGAGGTCAAAATATTTTCGAACTAATGTAAATGTCATATTTTCGTCATAGACATAAATATAGACATGAAGTAATGGCAGGAATTCCATATCCGATGTAGTTATTTGCTAAACATGTAGGACACATATTAATACTGATTTTAGTTACTGAAAGGTTGTGGGTTGGAAGCTCGAGTCGACCTAAGATTTGCGTGTTCGTTAAAAGTGAATGGGGTACATAAAATAAGTTCGTGGTCATAATGTTACAAGTTCTCGAACGATTCCTCTGGGGGTGTCAGGATAAGCCTGGGGGTCTTCTGCTTGGTCCCTGCTTCTAGATTACGAGAACCCAGTGGGGGTAATGTTGCTCATGTCCTTAGCAGTCCTTAAGCTACACGTGCTTCTAAGGTGGTGCTAAATGGGTAACAGATTTGTAGCTTTGCATTGGCATAAAGACATATAGTACCTGTACTACCAGCTGAGTTAGGGGAAAAAGTTTCAAGTACTCTAATATTTCTTCAAATGGGCAGGCACTCTTACAGCATTCACCACTACTAAGAAGAAATATTTTTGGGCCATTTTGGATTACTTGGATCCAAATGACAAATTACTCAAAAAGGGGTGCAGTTACACTCAACAATCAACTGGACCCTTCTATCTTAGAGAGTAAAAGGGGGGAGTCATTGCCAGAAAAATACGTCTTTCACGTTTTCGGAACATACATTGAGTGACAAACATTTATATTCAAGCCTGTTTGGAAGAACACGGCTGAAGGTATAAAACCATTGTAGAGTTAAGTTTATTATAGTAGGGTTAAGGTTTATTTAGTAAGAAAATGTCATATAATATTTAAAAAAAATTACTAAAGGAAATGTTTCCCTGAACATTTATCAAACTAAAATGTTTTATTAAATATCTTATTATGTCTGAAATTTTCTTATTTTATAAATATATTTATATTTTATGAAATTATGTTTAACAAGAATTTGAAATTTATTGCAGTTTCTGGCTTTAAAACTGAACTACCGGTTACTTTTTTTCCGAAAATGATGTTTCTATCTCTAATTTTAATTTATGGAAGAAGAAAAGCTAAATAGTTTAATGTTGCATATTTACGTTGAAATGAGATAATTTAAGTTATTTTATAAGAAAACCAGACTAGGTATTTTTTGTACAGTCTGTTTTGACATAAATATTTATGTTTAAATTTGAAGCTCTTCTTGTTTAAAGAAATTTTATATCATCAGTGATAAATGTTATGAAAGTAAATTTTCAGTTCTTTTCATTTCATTTGCACATGCTAAAGATATTTTTAATATATTTTAAAATTAAATTCTATAACATTAAAAATAATTTAGTGTTTCAGAATTTAATAGTTAATATAATTTAATACTATAGTTGAATTTCAGAAAATCGGATAAATTAATTTTCCAAAATAATCCAACTCCTTCCTTAATAGTTTTTAGTTTTCTTTTTAATATACGCGAAGCAGTTTAATTTAAAATCTGAGTGATTTTATTCTGTGATTTATGAGATTAAATTATTTTTATTTTTAAAGATAGCTAGTAGAATATGTATAGATAAAACGAAGCATTGCAATTACTCATGATTTTGAATTTTCTTTTCTGGTGCTAGTTTTTATGATTAAAGTGAAAAAAACTGCCAAGAAAATGTTTACTTAACATTCTAATATAATACAAATGGTATATCTTTTGTGAGAAGCTATGAATGTATAAAATTGTCCTGATCAAGCAAAGTCTTTTTAATATTCTATAATCTGCTTGAAAATAATTAAATTTATTCTCTAGTAAAATAAAATATTTCTTTAACAGAAATTTTACATCCATATTTCATTACCCCTGATTTTATTTGAAATGTTTTACTGACAGGTGAATCTGAGGAAAAATATAGATATATTACAAAATAAAATATTTTTAATTTATAGGATTTCTTCAAATTTAAATGATTTAACATTTTATAAATTAAGTATATATTTTGCAATATTCCTAACCAATGTACATAATCTGTATTGTTAGGTATTTTTTTTTATCAGCGGTAAAACCTTGCAATTGGGAGACTGATGTTACTACTTACATATATAAAATTTTGGCTAGTTTAAGGTCCAGGAAAAGTGTCCCCCTATGATTTACCAGCTGTCGTTAAATTTGCTGGAAAAGCTTAATTTCGCTTGAGAAAACGAAAGATTTACAATCTATTTAATTAAATCCATATTGAACCATGATAAGGCCTTTAGAGCAAGTCTCAAAGTCGTTTAACTGCTAACCGCGATTAACCTATGGCGCCAAACTATGGTTGGACGCATATCTCCATTTAAACACAGATTAATCGAGGTTAGCCGTTAAACGACTTTATTGAGACCGGCACTTAATCGGTTGAAAATAATTTGATATCACCTGAGAAATATGTGCATTTTTCATCGGAAGGTGCAATCGTTAGCTAAATCTGTTACTTTTTCAACAAGTATATGTTAACAACAAGTATATATAAGACCCTAAGGGTGGTCTCACCAAAGTTGTTTAACTGCTAACCGCAATGAATCGCTATTTTAAGGGGGAATTGCGTCTCTCCTTTGGTTAGCACCATGGGTTAATCGCGGTTAACCGTTAAAAGACTTTGGTGAGACCGACCGTAACACTTACAAAAGTAATATAATCAACATATACAAAAGGTAAAAAGTTTACAATGAGGGTTTAAGAGCGGACGATAATTATTTTTATATCAGAATGAATAAAACATTGTATGCCATGCAAAAATAGTTTTTGGAAAATTTATTATGGCCATCTACATTTTCTTTCGCAGGAGATGTAGCATTATATCTTGAGCTAAAAATATTTTTAAATTTAATATTTCACACTGGGTTAAAAATTAATCGCTAATGTGTGCTAATTCGTTGGTTTATAAACATGAGATTCAGATGAGGAGAACTCTACAAATTTATCAGATTGCACTTAATATTGCTTTAAGGTCTGCCCAATAGCCTTGGGGCAGCGCTTCGTGCTCACAAAACCGAGTTCCAAGGTTCGATCCTCGAGCTGGGCAAGGTGTACTAAGCCTTTCCTCCTCTCAGTTGGTCAATAAATTCAGGGACAAGGCTTGGGGACTAAACTCCGGGGAAGATTGAGAACTTAACTTGGACATATGCTTTGCATCCTAAAACCTTTGGTCTCGAAAACCACTGAACCCTTATTCTCGCAATTTCAAGTTTCTTTCTTTGTACGTACAGACGTAATACTTAAAATTTTCTAAATAAATTCAGTCTGGGTCAAATTGGAGATTTTCGATGAAATCAGTTACGGAATGTTTTCGTGATTCTAATACTTCTTTTATTTTGCGAAGGAAATAATTGGCTGACAACTTAAGCATTTGTAGATATTAAGGATATAGTAATATTAATAGACAGCTATCAATTTTCAATATTTAAAATGCTTATAAAAGATTTTCATTTGGTTTTGACTTGGTTTGGAGTGATATGGTCTATTTTTTGCATCACAAGGGCTAATGAGATCCAGACCTACATCTTAAAGCCTATTCTGAAAGGCTACGAACATCCATTCCACAGTGAGATTCGAACCCACTAACTCCGGTACTGGAGGCTAGCACCTTTACCATTGGACCATCGTTCATCGTTCGACTTCCATTTGGAAAATCAAATAATTATCCATTTTTAAAATATTAATTTTAACAAATTTCCTTTTATATGAGAGGAGGTAAGTAGTTAATAAATTAAAAAAGGGAAAAGATGTGGCAAATAAGAATACCTGAAATATTTGAAAACGCGAAAAAGAATTAAGATGGGTTCTAAAAGTAATAATAAAAGTAGGAGATTTGCACTCTAGTCCATGTACCCAAAGTTTGGGTGTAGAGCAAATGAGTTTTAATCCTCCTGCATAGCTATAATTAGAAATGCTCTAGTAGAAAAAATATTTCATATATAGATATTTTAGAAGCAGATCGTATTACCTTAGATTTTGTTTGAAGTGAGTTACTGAGATAAGGTTTGAAGACATTAAATATCGTTATTAAAAAATAAAATATTTTTATTTTATAAACATTTTTCAAACTCAAATCATTAAGTTAGTACAGCTAGATTAGTTTTTTATTCCTTTATTTTAATTTAAATCATTAAACAATTAACAACAGAATGTGCATTAACAAAAAGTAATTCGAATTTTTGACCCGGATCACCATAAATTTCAATTAAAGATATTCAATTAAAATTAATTAACCTAATTGAATAACTAACTGTTTGACGAAGGAATTCAATTTAATGTACTTAAACATAGTAGTTTTTAAAAATTAAAATACTAAGGGTATCTCTAATTTTTTTACTTGGATTTATTCAAGCGTTAAAACATGAATAATTTTGGTTCTTTTGAACACATGTTCCTGAATGCAAAAATAGATGACCTCAAGGGAATTAATTTCCTATTTTATGTATGTCCCTTTTCAAACATATTTAATTATTTTGCATGACTGAAAAATTTATCATTAAAGTCAAATACAACATTTGACGTTTAAAAATAATTCTTCTTAAAATAATCTTTAAAAATAATCTTTCTTCCGAATTTAATACAAACATCAAATATTAAAAATAAACTTAATTTCTAGTTTTATTTATTTTGCAGATTACCTTTAATGCAACAGAAATTTGACAAATTATATTTTCAGTTTTAAAATTTAGTTTCAGTAAAATTTGTATCACATATATTTCTTTAGTTTTCCTTATATGCTTAAGTAGATATAAATATAGAAAGATTGCAGTAAAATATTAAATGAGTCTTTTTAATGTTGATGTTTCTACGTTCATTTTAATCTTTCGTAACTAAATTTTAGTCGTTCAATTTATTATTCGAAGTCTTTACAAATCCTTTCAATAAGTCAAGGGATATTAATTTTATTTACAGTAGACAGATAACTAGGTCTATATTTCTGTGACTAAAGCAACAATACAGTTTCACTTAAATGAAGTTTGATTGAAATTTTGATATTTTTACTTTACTGAATTGTAAAATTAAATTAAAGATAAAAATAAAAATTGGTATTACAATATCTATCTTATTGTAATGCAT
Source organism: Pardosa pseudoannulata (assembly GCA_032207245.1). Lineage (NCBI taxonomy): Eukaryota > Metazoa > Arthropoda > Arachnida > Araneae > Lycosidae > Pardosa > Pardosa pseudoannulata. Next base: position 16,791,052 of record CM063508.1, read on the forward strand.
CAAACTATTTCTACAAGGCAAAAAAGTTTTATATAAGCATTACTTTTAAAACCTTACACGTATCTTAATTTATTTTTGCGTTTTCAAATATTTCAGCAATTGTTATCTACCTTATCATTTTAAATTTATTAACTATTTATCTCCCTTCGTATAAAATGAAAATTTGTTAAAATTAATATGTTTCGAAATGGGTAATTTGTCGATTTTGCAAATGAAATCCTTTTATAGGCATTTTAAATATTAAAAATTGATATTTTTCATATTAATATTACTATTTTCTTAATGTCTTCAAACGTTTACGTTGACAACTGTTATTTTCTTTACAAAATAAAAGAAGTATTGGAATTAACAAAATTTTCCTTCATTTGATTTCGTTGAACACCTCCATTTTGACCCAGCCTGAATCCATTTTGAAAAAAATTAAGTCTGTATTTACAAAGAAAGAAGCTTGAAGTTTAAAACATCTATTTTGATCATTTCTAAATGCAATTTGAATTGAAGTTTCGTCATGCCCGCTGTACATGCATACGTATCTCGCATAACTCAAAATCGATATGATGTGGAATATTGAAATTTTGTATCCTGGACTGTCGTAACATCTTATCCCTTTTTAAGTGAAATCTTCGCAATATGTGACGAAAAACTTTGATATAACGAGTATTATTAGAGTAAAGCATCGCTTCTACTATTGAATAAAATTGTATCTATTTCAAGCTAATTGAACTTTATACTAAGTCAATTTATTTGCTAAAAATGTCACAATTATGACAAACACATAACGTACAGATATAAACATTTTCCTCTCATTAACTATTCATACAATTAAGAAAATTTACCAAAATATGTTAAGAATAACATTAAACCAATAAGAAATGTTGAAAATAAAAGTGTAAGGATTTTTTTTTATAATGCAAACTTAGCAAAATGTTTAACTGAAAACCTTTTGCTGTTTAAATCTTTACAAATGAATGATTTACAAACAATTCAATTTAACATTTATTGAAAATTTTATGTAAATAACTTACAAAAGCATTTTTGAACGTTCGCTGTTTCCTCCATTTTAAAGAATTTATTTCTAAAGTACAATCTGTTTTTATTTTCTTGAAGAACGTTTTTCAAATGATTTAATTTTATAGTTTGTCGAAATTTTATTGCAGGGGGCTATAAAAGTAAATCTTTAAAATGAATTTATTTATACTGGAAACTGGATAGAAATGTAGTAAGTGGGATTATCCGTAATCTGGCTATAACCTCAATGGTTCATAATTGCTGGCTAAGTAAGCCCTATTTACTTATAAACCCGATACCATTTAGTGGGAAAAGTAAAGAACTTTTATTGGGGTCATTAAAGGAAAGTATAAAGCAGTGTAGCATCTTGATAACATTAATCATTTTTATTCGTGATAACACTGGTGCTATATATGTATATGTAATGTTCAATTTAGCCTAAAGTTAAGAGATTCCATTGATTTGGGAGGCAGTCGCAAGAAAAGCGTACTCGGAAGAGAAAAGAAAGAATTTTGGAACAGAGAAACGCATTTTATTACACCATGATCTCC
>CM063508.1:16792710-16810210 GCA_032207245.1 Pardosa pseudoannulata
ATAATATAGAACAACGTAGCTGAATTGATTAATACAGACTTACACAAACATATTTTATTTATAATACCAGTAATACCAGATAACACACAATTCCCCTTAAGAAAATAGAACCCAAAACAGGAAATATATGATGATATATTACATCTCGTTCTCAAAGGAACAGCCTCGAAATCTGTGAGCTAGGCCTTTTATAAAGTTTTGGGAGGGACGTGGCTCCAGGAATGATGTCATTCCGGCTACCAATCACTTTACTTTAATTACTTCTAGTTTATTCTAGAAGGTAGTACGTCACAATGCGCGGAAAAAATTAATAAAATGGGTTGCGATACAAATGGTACTTATTTGCATATATTGAAACTGTGCTGTTACAGCGCTTGCCTATCAGCTTCTTTTTATTAAAAGACGGTGGATTCTGCACAAGCACTAGTTACTTCTTTTCCCATCATGCTTTCGTCGCAATAAGAAACGCTACTGGTAAAACTGTTTTACCGTAACCAGTAGAACCTCGTTGTTGCTGTGAAAGAATTCCGTCGTATGAAGAGAATACGAAAAGGGCCAATCTTCCCATGTGCTCTACACTAAATTATTCAGACTATTTAAACTGGGAAACTTATTAGATTACCAAACATTTCAGTTATAGGAAGAAACCAAATTTAGATTTCTAGCTTTGGAAATATTTCTACCACGGTTGTAGACAGTCATTGTATGGCAATATGAAAGTGGCTGTTGTTTTAAGCGTATTAAATATTTGCATTCCACTATACGAAAAAGTATATGGATTTTCTATTTTATATCAATTAAATCAAAACTAGGTAACAACTGCAGGGCATCGACTCAGAAGTTCGAAAACCTTTTGTATTTCATTTCCACTTTACATTAATGACCACGTTATATATGTCAATTTTCGAACTTACTCCTCGAAAAGTGTTAATGCTATGTATGAACAATCCTTGCATTATCACCTATAAAATAATAGCCTAAGTTATCTGTCCGTCTGTCCTCGAATTCATGAAGCGGTTGGACCTGGAATGGATAGGGGTGTCCTTATTGGATTCTTGATGAGTTAGGGTTAGAGAAATTCGAAAACAAGTCTTTAAAACGTTAGAAATTCCCCCTATCCCCCTTTTCGGGTGTTTAATGCCACTATATTAAGCCCTATATTCCCCGGTTAAGAGCGCCGAACGATGGCCGAGTGGTTAGGGTGCTGGCCTTCGGAACCGGAGTTCGTGGGTTCGAGTCCCACTATGGCATGGATGTTCGTAGCCGTTCGGAATCGGCTTTAAGCAGTAGGTCCCGGTCTCATTAGCCCTCGTGTTGCAAAAAGTAGACCGTAGCGCTCCAAACCAAACCAAACCAACCCCGGTTAAGAGCAGGCGATTATGTTTATCACATAATAAATATGTATAAATAAAACGTTTTGCTATCCTTATGACGTCATTCCTTAAACCATCTCATTTAATCATTTATTATGTTAAATTATTTAAATATCGTCTGCATTATTTTCGTATGTTTTATCCCTGAAATTAGATATTACCTGTGGAGATTTTAACTCCACAAAAAACGAATAAGAATAGAAAGTAATTATTGAAATAGGATTGATATGAGAAAGGTAATTACTTACCTCCTCCCATATTCCGGATGGCAAACTTTCAGCTCAACACACACACAAAATCCATTAAAAATATAAGGCTACTATTTAGAATACGGTATCTTTAATAGTTTATATCCTTCCACAACTAATAAAATTTCCTTAAAATTATGAATAAAGTTCAATAAGGAATAACATAGATTTAATTAAGAATAACATAGGATAACAAATAATAACAGAATTTCTCTAACTCGAATACAAATAATTTAGAATTAAGCTTCCGGTTCGTATGGAAGCGACGAATAGTTCTACTACGAATAAAAGTTCAAAGTTTATTTTTTGTTTTTTCTGGACGCGACGCTTCCTACAGCTTGGCATTTTTATTCTGTTGCCACTGGAGATTCAACAACCTGAATAATTGTCTTTTATATTTGGATTAAATAATAGATTAGGTACAAATGTGATAATTTTAAATTGAATCATCGATTATTTTTTTGTTGCAATGAAAATTTTATCACAGGTATTAACAACAATTTCTTTTTAATAAAAGTCTAGGAGTCTATTTCTCAGACTAAAACATATCTAGCTTTTAAGTTATACAGCTTTGAAAATTAAGAAATTTGTTCGTTTGTGTGTTTGTTTTTTATAGATAACCACACGGTTTGACTAAATGAATTCAACGTGGTTCTAAACTGCATTCACACTATCCTGACACTTTAGAGGAGTATGAAAATAAACAAATTTATTGAGAGTGTACCAGATAATTTTCAGCCAAAAATCAAGCCATTTTCCTCATAGGATACTTTACAATTCTGAAAAATTAAAAACTTTACTAATCCTGTCAAATGACTAGCTATATGCTAGTGTAAAATCGATAATACAGATTGATTTTATAGCTACCTTAATCAATCGGTAGCATATTTTTGAAGATATAATTTCAAATAGAATCCAATGTTGTTCCCTCACAGGACGATAGTATCGAGACATGCTGGTTAATATTGCAGTCTCACAACAACAACAACAACAACCTAAATGTCTTCTGGACATTATTTTCATACAAGATGACGCATGTTGGCAGCCTTCTAAAACAATTGCTAAGATAGTATTTCCTAGATTCAAGAGTGATTAATAGCATGATCTCGAAGTTTGACGGAATACACACCATTTGTGTTTTATCTGGGGGTTTTACTGGAGCAGTATATATCAAGAAACAAAGACCAGCTCTATAAATGCAAAAATGAAGTATATATCTGAAGTACAGCATTTAACGCCATGTACTTGATATTCCAACAAACTCATTCCGATCAGCTGTAAAAAATATGGTTCTCTGATTAGAGCTTTAACTTTACAGTGTTGTGAAGAAAATTTGAAAAGACGATTTTATTGCCCGTATTGCCGGAAATGAAGAATCCTGCGATTCCGACGACGGAGAAGAAATCGTCAAGCTCTTAAAAAAGTAAATGAAAAAGAAGCCTTCAATGCAATCAATGCCTTGCGTCAATATTTTAAAGGACAATTTAATTCTGAAGATTTCCTTCAAAATCTAATGGATATGGTATCAGTGAGAATGAAAAATTCACAAACGAACTTGAAACAGGCATCAATCAAAGCATTTTTTTTAATTCAGTAATGGAAATACAAATAAATAGAACTGTTCTCTATGTATGTACTGTTGCATCATTTCTTTGCTCAATTTTTTTATTACTTTTTCAATTCGTTACAACGACCTTTCGTTACAGGATGTTGGTCCCACAGGGGGTCGTTAAAAAACCGAAGTCCTACTGTAATTACGAATAAGATGGACTTTCATAAACCGGCGTGTTTTTAAAGTAAATAGTGTTTTATTTCGATAGTTGCAACGCCGTTACTGCCTTTTCGCGCATTTTTGAGCATATTGTGGGGGACATTTATAAAACAACATATTAATAAATATTACAGTGCCACCTTCCGGCAAATTTTTTACTCATACTTTTTGTTTAATAAAATCTTGTTTAATAATTTCGTTTAATAATTTTGTTTGTTGCATCATTCACATCTTTTGAATTATCTTTAATTCAAATTTTGCCTCGTCTGGAAGAACAGAACGTGTTCTAAATTTCTTTGAGACAGGAAACTTATTTTATGCTGACACTTCTATAGAGAAAACAAGAGATAGATAGAGAAATAAACGCATAAATAGGCAGATAGATATATCTTATAATTAATAAATTTGTTATCGTAAAACATATATATACTCAACAATTATTATTCAACAATTTGGGGCCGTTCTTAAATTATTTTCCAACACATTTTCTTATACTTCACTGATTTGTCAATCAGTTTCACTAACTTTTTCTTAAACTAAACATATGCCAGAATACATCGCTCTCTCGGATGGATTTTCAACTGACTGAGGCATTTAAATACTCAAGAACAAAAGTAATCACTCTTGAATTCTTGTATAAAAGTATTTGAGGTTAATCCAATGTCGCAGATTTTAACGTAAAAACGCAAAAAGGCAGTAACGGCGTTGCAACTATCGAATCAAAACACTATTTACTTTGAAAACACGCCAGTTTATGAAAGTCCATCTTATTCGTAATTACAGTAGAACCTCGGTTTAACGACCCCCTGTGGGACCAACATCCTGTAACGAAAGGTCGTTGTAATGAATTGAAAAAGTAATAAAAAAATTGAGCAAAGAAATGATGCAACAGTACATACATAGAGAACAGTTCTATTTATTTGTATTTCCATTACTGAATTAAAAAAAATGCTTTGATTGATGCCTGTTTCAAGTTCGTTTGTGAATTTTTCATTCTCACTGATACCATATCCATTAGATTTTGAAGGAAATCTTCAGAATTAAATTGTCCTTTAAAATATTGACGCAAGGCATTGATTGCATTGAAGGCTTCTTTTTCATTTACTTTTTTAAGAGCTTGGACGATTTCTTCTCCGTGGTCGGAATAGCAGGATTCTTCATTTCCGGCAATATGGGCAATAAAATCGTCCTTTCAAATTTTCTTCACAACACTGTAAAGTTTCATCTACCGCAACAAACTCATCAAAACCAGGAAAAACAGGATATTTGACACTGAGGAGCTAGGTGATTTTATTAGTGTCTGGAGTGACGTCTACAGGAGCACCGGTCGAAATTCAGCTGACTGATTTCCCAACTCTTTCTGAAATTCTTCTTTCGAACAGGTTTTTTGAAGTTGCACCACAGTACAATAATTTTGAAATAGCTCACCTGCTCGTGAGTTCTGCCAACTAAAATTGGCGGTTGCTCTAACGAAAATAAATATGCTTGGGGTCGTTGAAATGATTCAAAATTAACATTATTCCTATGGTAAAATAATTGGGATTTTTTAAGACGATCGTTCTAACGAAGGGGTCGTTGTATCGTGGGATCGTTAAAAAGAGGTTTCACTATATAACATTTTGCATACATATTTTCAATATAGTTTGTTAGAATAATTGGCTTCATCATTTTAATTACATTTAACAGGTTTGGCTTAAAAACTCATAACATGAGATAAATATAAGATTTTTTTTACTTGGAAAGTTATTTTAAATACATTATTATTCGTATAAGATATAAGGGACATAACTTTGTATATCTATAATCCTTAAGTACTTAGCTGCATTCGCTTTTGCTGAAAAAATATGTGCATATTTCAGATGTTAATAGAATATTTAACTAAATAATTATCTCGTATAATGAAGAAAAAATACTCAGAAAAAGGTAATTAACAGAGTAAATCTACTTGCAAAGCATAAAACAAGATTTTTATTCTTTGCTTTCCATTTACATTTCTTGCTTTTGCCGATTCATATTTAGAAAAGGACGAAGGAAATGTATGCTAGTGAAAGAAAATTTTACGGAGTCCGATGAGCTTCATTTTTCATTTAAATACAATGAAAATGCATGTTTTAAAAAATCATATCTATATAAAAGTTTAACATTCCACTGTAGTATTTTAATATTCAGTACAAAGAGAGAGGGAGGATGGAAATATGTTTAAAATTCATTCAAAAGAGAAACAAAACTATCATGCAACAAACTTGAAAAAAGTAATTTATAAAATACTTACATTAATAATTAATAAAATAATTACATACTAAAATAAAATAATTTGTAAAATACTTACAATTAAGTAATTTATAAAATACTTACATTACATTATGTATTCAACAGTCATATTTGATTAAGCTATATTTTATTAATTAAGATAAAAATGTATTTATGAATAAATCTTTATTGAATGCAAACTTTTACATTGTCATAAACATTATAATAAATATAATAATATTACTTTTAAACAATATTCCCTATAATTATTAATTTTCTTATTTGCACAAATTCACTGATATTAGTGCAAAAACACTGAACCTCATCCTTTAAAATATAATTTTTTTACTTTAAAATTTTAATTGTTTTCATATTTGAGTAAAGAATTGTTTTCCTTTCTAACACATCGAAATTCATATTTGAGTAAAGAATTGCTTTCCCTTCTAACATATTGAAATTCATATTCGAGTAAAGAATTGTTTTCCTTTCTGACATATCGAAATTCATATTTGGGTAAAGAATGTGTTTCCTTCTAACATATTGAAATTCATATTTGATTAAAGAATTGTTTTCTCTTCTAACATATCTAAATTCATATTTGAGCAAAGGATGTTTTTCCTTCTAAAAAGTCTAAATCCTTATTTCAGTAAATTATAAAATATTTCATTTAATCTCTATTTTTATACTAATTTTTTTGTTATTGATTAAAGCATTTTAGTCAATAATCGACTTTTAAGTGAATAAGCTTCAAATTCTTATTTTCGCTTATTCACACAGTTCGCTTCATTGCAAACTGTTTCTAGAGGATGGCTTGGAATAAATTATTGTTCATTTCTTTAAAAATGGCTGCTATTAGATGAAGGGAAAGTATGATAATCGGCTGTTTTCTCTGTATATTGCCGTAACTGAAACAACTTTGCAAGAGCACTGAACACGATTATTTTTATCTTTTGCATTCCGCTTATGTAACTCTGAGATAACGATGCGCCAGTTTAGAAATTCCAAGCCATTTTGGGTTAAATGAATAGGAATTGCACTGTATAATGTTTGCTTAGTTGAACGTCAAAAACCAGTTAACGGTGTTAACTTGTTAAAGTGAGAGAAGAAAGCAATTTTCTCTCCAACTGTAAAATTTTGCAGCTGAAGAGCATTCCAACTTGAAGTAACGGAGAAAAAGTGCTAATAAACAGACAGATTTGAAAGAAAAATGATTTTAAGAATCTGAAAGTTCCCACTGTTTTTCTCACTTTAAATCCCTAATTTCAATGAAAGCTGACGGAATAGACTTTTTCAATATTTTGTTGACTGTAGTACAATTTGAGTTTTTATCTTTTATTTGTTGTGTTAGGAATTAACTGACTTGATGTAAATATGAATTTAGTATATTTTACCCATTACTTTGTTCTAATCCATAAATTTTTAGTTAATTTATGAATTTAATGACAATGTTTTGGTATATATAATAAATGTTCTGATTTTATGGATAATGAATTATATTCTTAATTCCTAAAAAACCTTATTTTAAATATTTACTTATTTAATGAAGAAATTATGTAAACTGCCATTCAAAAGTTAACAAATAAGAAAAAGTTAATTACGTTAATACTAATTATTTGATGCTGGGAAAAATATCCAAGAACATGGAAATAATAATTATTTAGAAAGACATTATTTAGAAAAAATGAAAGAAAAGTTTAGCAAAAAAATAATTAATACTGGGTGATACAGTGTAGAGGTTTTCAAAGGTAAACAGTTTATGTGTTAGATATGTATCTATATGGAATAAGTTTGATTAGCTATTCTTGTAGCAGATGTTCAAAAGTTTCAATTTATAATATGAATACGAATATGTAGGAAAGTTTTGAAATTATGTGCTCACTTACATAGAAGGTATCATCATGATAGTTCGAAAACATTCCAAGATGGACCAGGGATTAAATGTACACGCCTTATCCAGTATGTAACCTAGATGTTCAATAACATTCAATTCACTAGACTTTGATGACTATTTGATACCACGCAGAGGTTAAATATAAAATTTTGGCTAACAAGGTGAGCCTTGTGAGCTACAGTATTGCGTTCGGTAAAGCAACAGAAATAGCTTCATTAAAGCAATTAAAATATCCGTATCATGAATATCAACTTTATGAAAACAGGTATATAAATTAGGTTCTATTGATGGCATCGCACGGTAGAAGTCACTTGTGCGGTATTGGAGTTCAATTGCATTGATTACCACAACAATGGGGTACAGTAATATTTACCTTTCACTCCTGGATTTAACCCTCTAAGCGGTTTGCACGTACAGTTCCACCAAACCTATGATGTCTTCAAAACATATAATTTTCGACCTCCAAAAATGCTCCGAAAATGGATGTAGTGTACATTTCTGCCAGTGCTTTCTCCCATGGAGTTCTACGGTAGGAGGGTCAGGTCGATTGTTTAGGAACTGCCCCCCTCTTTGATTAACATATATTGAGGGATGCACCTCTACCCCCTGTGGGACAAAGACACTGATAGCTTTTCATAGCTTCGTAAATCACTATTTCGAAGTATTTCGTTTGCGGTAACTGATGTATCTCTAATCGCACCACTTAAATATCTTGGAAGATTTCCGTAAAAAATATAAATAAGTCTCTCAAAGAATATTTTTATTTGTACTTTTAGAATCCATTATGTCTTAACGGATGATCTTCGAGACTTGACGAGCTTTATGTGTATTAAAAATTAACAACATAATATCTATTTATATATCTATTTATAACCGGGAGTAAATGGACGATAAGGAGGGTGGGTTTCCAGTACTAGTAGACTAAGGGTGAAGGAAAAAATCATAGAACGCTTTGGCCACTAACACAGTAAACCTTTAGCGTATTTTTTGGAGACTTTTTTCCTCGATATTTTCCACTCGGAGGGTTAAGGAGATGTATATTTCTGATGATTTCACAAGAGAACCTTTTAACTCAGCATCAAAAGATCAACACTTATGAGTTTTATAGATGAAAAAGAGATAATTTGATTATCTAAGCAGGAGTTGCTGAGGGCAGCAACACTTGTTTCCACAACTTTCTCTATGGTACTCTGACTACATACTACGATTCGCATCCAGAAAGTAAATTTCCCTATTTAAAAGAAAAAAAGAACACACTGTCAGAAACATATTTATTGGCAACAAGTACAGAAGTGTTTCTGATATCTTTCAACATAGCCACCACCAGAATTGAGACACTTGTCATATTGTGAGATCAACTTTTGTATCTCTCTGTCTTAGAACTCTGCAGCCTGTGAATGGAACCAGCTTGTGACTGACGTCTTTAGTTCTTCATCATTGCCAAATCGCTCACCGGTAAACAGGAATTTCTTGAGGTGCAAGAAAACGGGCAAATCACTGGGAGCAAGATCCGAGCTGTAGGGTGGATAATCAAACAACTCCCAGCCAAATTTCTTCAGCACAGCTGCTGTGCTTCGAGCCGTATGTGGGTGACCATTGTCATGGAAGAGAACAACACCTGGAGTAAGGCTTCCACGCCTCTTGTTTTGAATGGCACGTCGCAATTTCCGCAGTGTTTCTTAGTAACAGCCAGTGTTTACTGTTTTACCACGTGAAAAGAAGTGAATGAGCAGAATGTCCTTCTCTTGCAGGCGGCTGGAGAAGGAATTAGAGCTTCCATTTCGAACCACCGCTACCAAGCTACTGGGACGAGGCGGGGCCTGTACAGCTGGCTTATGATTGATACGTCATAGATCTGTTACGCATGCTCAATTGACAAGGCTAATTAAGTTTACTTTAAAGGGGAAAACATCGGGAAACTTACTTTCTGGATGCTCCTCGTATTATATATTTGAGTGGTATATTTGCGTATTTCTTGTAGATAAAAGCAATGATTTTAATACGATAATGTGAGACTTTACAGGGCTCTTCCTGTTAGTCAATATTTGAGTATGGAATGCTGCTTTGCAGGGAATGGCCTCAAGCTCACTCTAAGTGAATCCCATTGAACAGTAATTGTTCATGCTAAACAAGCTGACTCATTCACTCACTAATATTTTCTTGGAATGTCTCTCTAAGAGCATGTCATCTCATGATAACTCCATGAATAAGTGCCTTAACCTTCTTAGATCTAAATTTAGATATAATTTTGCTTTACATGCATCGGCATTACTCAGTATGGACTTGTGTCTCTGTGAAACAGAAAATAGACTTCTGAAATGTAGAACGTTACCAAATGCCTTTAAAGACGTTGTACATTGTTAGCTTATGGTAGGATATATTAAAAAATGCGGTAACAACACAGGTGACAATGTAACACTAAATTTAATAACGGTTGTTCATTAACATTCAACAGCACAGTCGTATATATTATTTTTAACTTATCCTTAATGATTTGTATTTACAGCTTGTCTTATTTTATATATTTAGGTTTCACCGTTATTGCTATTATTTTATTTTATTTTTCCTTCTAAGTTCTCATATTTATGGAAACAATGTTCATGTGCTCGCCTTTTTACCAGAAATTATTAACATATCCTAAGGTAAGTTTAGATAAAAAATTTACGCAAATAGTCCTTGGCGTTTGAATCCCGTTTTTTCAACTTTTCCTTTTTAGTTTTTGAAACAAATTATTTACTCTTTAAGAGTATTACATTCTGAGTTAACAATTAATATAAAAAAGCTATCAAAATATTTACAAGGAGGATACTATGCTGTTTTCTGCAAGTGTTCAAAACTTGTTGGATGTTTTAATTCTTGAGAGAAACTTATGGTTTAGAACATATGTTATCAGCAGATATATCACATTCCATATGACTAATATTTACAACGAAATTAGTCTCTGTACAATCATATTCCTTTATTGCTACCATTGTTAAGAAGAGTTAAAATTGACTTACAATAGTTTAAGAATAGAGTCCATGTTAACTCCCACTTACAAAAAAGTAAAAAGGGTTTAGGGTTATTTACCCTCGGCTCTCTCTAACGGAAATACAAACTGAAGCTGCATAAAACAAATAAAACAAATACTGGGAATTTTCACAAATAACCAACTTTAATGAAAATATAAATTGAATAGAATAACGAGATTTGTATTCCGCCTTATATTTAACAGAGACACAAAACACACCGAATCAAAACGAATACATAAAATAATTAAAACAAAAATTTGGATTGTCTCGAGGATTGGAAAACACAAGTTGAGTTGTCAAGTCTTTCTCTAATCCCTTTTCTACCCATGTATTATATAAAGTCTTAATAAGCATAGAATATACTATTTTTGTGTATTTTTAAGAATAACCTATTTTATTATGCCCATAATATCTGAAGCTTTCCTAATTTCAAACTAAAAATACCCTATCTTATCAACTTTGCTGCTTACGTTTGGAAACAGGCATATTTAATTTAAAGGTCTGAATCTAAAAATAGTTTATATTCAGCTTAGCATGTCTAAATATGAGATATTTTTATTCTATACTGTTGTATCAGAAATAAATCTTAGATTTTCTATTAGACAATATTATTAGAGGTTTATGTGGAGAAATTTTAGCATAACACTAAGCTTTTAGTTTATCTTTGCGTCAGAATAGATGTGGTGCAATTTTGTCACAAGAAGTAAACCAGAAACCGTTTTTGATATTTACGAACACAAAACACTATTCAGCAAAAATAAGACGTATTAGACACCACAGTAAGCAAAAATAGGAAGTATTAGCAATCCACTCAGTATCCTGTCACAGTTTGTGGCACATAGATATAAAAAAGAATATTTTTGCTTAAGGAACAATTGCTTAAAAACAATGTTACCCATAACCCATTAATACTTATACCCACACGTCGATGTAATTATCAGTTATCAATAGGTATTAATAGTTATCAATGTAACACAAATTAATTGAAAAAATGGTACCCTTAACACATCAATACCTACACACACATCATAGCAATTAATAGTTTTCAATGGATATACATAATTATCAATGTAACACAAATTAAGTGAAAAAATAAAATGTTACCCATAACCCGTTAATATCTACACACACAGACATCAATGTAATTATCAATTATAAATGGATATCAATAGTTATCAATGCAACACAAATAAAGTGAAAAAAATGTTACAATTCACCCATTAATACCTACACACACACATCGATGTAATTATCAATTATCAATGGATATCAATAATTATCAATGTAACACAAATTCAGTGAAAAAATAAAATGTTACTTTTAACCCATTAATACCTACTCACACACACACACACACACACACACATATATATATATATATATATATATATATGCATGTATGTTTACACTCACACATATATATATAATATATCCAAATTATTAACCTTAAAATAGGTGACTAAAACTCTTATTTTTCCCTTGCTCATTCATTAATACCTAATTTCCCTACTATGAAATGTTACATAAAGGAGTGTTCTCCAACTTAAATATTTCATACTCCTCTCTCAAAATTAATATTAGAATAAATGCTAATTTTCTATCTATTGGCCACATTTTTCAGCTGTCTCACTAAAATGGATTCGATCCTGCCATAACTAAATTTCAGACCTTTGTGATTTCAAACTAGATTAAATTATCAAGATTCGCTCTTGTCTCTTAAAACTTGCTAATCCATCTTTAGTTTCTTGGAAGCAAAATCACCTGATTCGTTCGCTACTGGGTCTCAAATAGTTAAACGATGTATTATTCTTAGGGTGTTCTATGCAGAACCATGCACTGTCATGACGGTCGGGTGATGCCTTTTGATCCTGAATAAACGTAAAGTTCCAAAATGATGGATTTATTTACCTGTGGGTTTAAGACTGCAAATTGATTAGGAATACTTTTACGGCAAATTAAATAATAAGAACTTGAATAATTAACTTTAATTTTCCTGTGTTATCGGTGGAAGAATATTTTCTCTGTTTACACACACATACATATACGAGAAATAGAGCAATTTTTACAATAGATTAACACGGAGTTAGAATTATCAAGATTATTGTTACCTAACCACTTTAAGGCAGTGGCATCATCCTATATTTACCTTTAAACTAGTTCACCAATATTTGAATTTAAATAAATAATTAAATTTTTTAAATAAAGACTTTGCAGTAAAAGAAAGGCATAAAACAGGATTTTATATTTCGGTTTCTAAATTAATTATTATATATCTGCATACCAAATGCTTCAACTGATATTTTAAGCTGTGTATTTTTTATATTATAAGACATATTAAAAACAACAAATAAATTTGGAGCGCATGCTTGCTTTATGTTTTTTGTTAGGACTTGGTAAAAAAATCGTTTTATTGTCAATGAATAAACAATGATATTTACCAAAATAAAAGTTTAATGATAACAAATATCAGAATATTTTTACAAAAGCTTGCTATCTAGAAAAGAACATAAAAAATGAAACATATTTTCTCCCTTCAAATAAGGGCGGCGGGAAAATTATTTATCTGGCAATTCATTTATTTAGATATGTTGAAGAAAAAAATCACTTACAGACGTTCTTGACATAAATGCAATTTTGATTCATGAAATTAATCTGTTACAAATCTCTGAGGGCAAGAATATTTTTTAAATTTCAATAGATTAAGAAATATGCGATTTCGCAGACATTTTATGTTTTAGTTGTTTACATAAAACTAAAATATTCTTTTCCTGGAATTTTGAATTTTGTGTTTCTTTATACTGTTGTTCATAAAAATACAAATATAAACCTTCAATTTTACATCTGGTGACATTTTAGAATGTGCTGAAATAAATCTTAATTTTGGTTTATTTTTGAAGCATTTCACACTCATTTTAAATTACAGCCAATCAAACGGTTACAGTACACTGTAATAACATGCCTCGCTACAGGACATGCTGTTACGCCGTATGAAGTAATTTGTACATGAAAAAGTTTTCAGGAATAATTACAGATATACCGTTTTGCTTATTTTCTATCGAAAACCAATGTTTATAATATTTAGGCTCTAAGTTTTCTGTTAATTTCTTAATCTATTGTTGTGCATTGTAATAATTATTATCTGAATATTAGTTTTCATAGATAAATGTTTCAAGCTATTTGTATACTGACTATTAATGCATTTGGAACAATAAAAATATCGAAGCCATGTTATTTGTGGTCTGGATATTGAATACAGTGTTCGGCATATTACGGATTAGTCCTTGTTATCTGCGCCGAAAGATGTCCAAAATTGGTAGGGCTCTGCTCTTTGGAATCGAAATACATGGGTTTGAATCGATTATTAAATTATTCATTAATTCCTTCTTCAATTAAACCAAACATTTTCAAGCTACTATACTGTCCTAGTAATATTTATTGCAACACTCAATATGATAATACAGTGGACGCCGCTTAATGTGATCGCGGTTAATGTTATCAATCGCTTATTGTTATCGAAATCACTTGGTCACGAATTTCTCTATTCATTTGTATGTTAAAATTATCTCTTTATGTGATCGTTACATCGGTTAATGTTATCAGTTTTTGAACCGCATTTTAACTGGCAAAGGAGTATTCACAATGTATTCAGAAGGAACCCATTATTTTCTTTCTCTTCGTTCTTGTTTTAATTTTATCGAATTCTCCCTATTCCACGTAGGGAAAAGAAGAAAAAACAAAGGAGTAGGGTGTTACACGTTTCTGGTATTTTTCAGAAATGCGCACACCCTGCTGGTGGTCAGTTGTTGTCAAATAAGCAGAAGGCAAGAAATTCTATTCAGAACTGAGAAGGACCGTATTCACATTTTATGCCTTCCTCGCTTACATGCAGTTTGTCAATATGGAAGCCAGAAAGCGAAATTATTTAGCATTAAAACTAAATATCGAAATTTTAAATCATTATGGCAGTTTACCAAATATGAGTCAGCTCAATACTGCAGCGCAGTTAAACATTTCTCAGCTTCTGAATTGCATAGAAAGTGTTGAAATGGGGAGTACAACACCTCCTCTTTAAAAAACATTATGATTACAAACGATTTATCAATGAGCTTCTTAGAAAGAATTGTAGACAGTCAACAATTGATTATTTTTATTATGTAAACAATCCCCTATATAATAATTGCCTAAGTTATCTGTCCGTCTGTCCACCAATTTATGAAGCGGTTGGGCCTGGAATGGATTTCGGGTCAGGTGATTAAATTTATCAATTTATACACATAATAAATAGGTAAAAATTACAATTTTTCTGGCATTATGACGTCATTCCTTTAACCATCTCATTTAATCATTTCTTATTTTAAATGATTTAATTATAGAGTGCATTATTTTCATACGTTTTATCACTGAACTTACATATTAAACAAATAATTTTCTTTTATATTTGTATTAAATAATAGATTAAGTATATAAGCGATAATTTTAAATTTAATCCTCGATTATTTTTTATTGCAATGAAAATTTTATCACCGGTATTAACAACAAAATCTTTTCCTAAAAGTCTAGGAGTCTTTTTCAAGGACTAATAAACATATAGTGATTAAGCTATATATCTTTGAAAATTAAGAATTTTGTTTGTTTGTGTGTTTGTTTTTTATACATAACCACACGGTTTGACTAAATGAATTCAGCATGATTCTAAACTGCATTCACGCAATAGGGCAAATTCTCAAATTCTGACAATTCTGACGTTAGTTTCAAACGGTAGAGCAGTTTGTTTTTTGTCTATTGGCTGTTGTACACATGAAAATTAATGGGAAGGGCATTGTAGTAGTTCGCCACGTTGCGACAAATTGCCTTATTTAGGGAGACTTAAGAGAAGTATAAAGATAAACACATTGAGCGTGTACCAGATAATTCTCAGCGAAAACACAAACCATTTTATTATCTGCTTCATAGGGTACTTTACAATGCTGGAAAATTAAAAATCTTTCTGATTCCGTCATATGACGGGCTATATGCTAGTTTTAATATATTAAAGTAAAATATACAGTACATAAATGAGTTTTTTTCATTTTATTTTGAAATTTAGCACATGTAAATTAAAGGGGGGGGGTAAATTTATCTAATTTTGTATATCGTTTATTGTTATCGAAGTCAGGGTATCCCAAACTGATCACATTAAGTGGAGCCCACTGTATTAAGAAAAATTTAACTATGAAGAAAAGGGTGTATTTTATTAATAAAATCAAACACTAATACTTTTATCTTCCCCAACCCTTAATTTCATAAATATTTTCCTTTTAATAAGCTATATTTGTTTACCTTTCTCATATGTAATTAGAATTAGTGAAAACTTTATATTCTTTTGTTTAGATTTAACGAAAATAGTAGGCTACATTTTGAATGGCTGGAACTTCTAAAAAAAAACACAGTATTTTATATGTACTTAGTAGAATTATATCTCGGTATTTATTATTATAACTCGGTAAAATTAATTATTATAATACGTTAAATTAAAAGTATCTTAGAAAGGATTAACATTATATTTCGAGTAATCATAATAATTAATTTTTCATATTTTGTGTTTTCATTTGAATTTAGATTAAAATTTTTATATTTGAACAGCACTTTTAATTAAAGGAGATTTTCTAGCACTATGTAGAATAACTGTAAGACCTTAATAATTATGGAGTTAACATAGAAAAGACATTAACGACTTCAATTCAGAAAATACTAAGAAAAATCCTTAATTAAAAGTGGAAGAAAAATAACAAAACGTGTATTTGGAGATTAAATTGTGGTTGGCCGAGAGAGAAAAGCTAAATATTGAATGGGACTGTTGATATTGAAAAGAAATAAAAATGTATGAAGAAAATTGTATAGGTATATTATAATTTTGAATATTTAAAACTGTTTATTCAATATTTTTATTTTAAAGGTGCAAGCATATTTTTATTGTAATGTACCAAGAAAGGGTTGCTTTGAAATTTAGAAAAATTTCGGTGTTAATATTTCAATGGAAATATTTATTTTTACCTTGATTTGAATCCATTTTGACTACTTACATCTTTACCTACTATCTATAACTACAAGGAAACTTTAACTTTGAAACTCTAAGTATACATTTTGACTATCCCTAACTGAATATTGATTTGTTTTGGCGTAATATATATATTTACGTACGCATATATATCTCGCATAATTCAAAATAATTAGACATAAAATAGTCTAATATACGTCTAATAGTGGTCTAAAATAATCTAATTGGTGTTCATATTTCAATGGAAATATTTTCATTTTCACCTTGACTTGAATACATTTTGACTAATTACGTCTTTACCTTCTATAAGTACGAGGACACTTTAACTTTGAAATTTTTAGTATACATTTTGACTATCCCTAACTGAATTTTGTTTTGTTTCCGCGTAATGTATGTATTTACGTACGCATAAATCTCGGACAATTCAAAATAATTAAACGTCAAATGGTCTAATATACATCTAATAATGGTATAAAATGATCTAATCGGTGTTTATATTTCAATGGAAATATTTACTTTCACCTTGACTTCTATAAATTTTAACTAATTACGTCTTTACCTTCTATCCATAAGTACAGTGGTCTAATATGCGTCTAATAATGGTCTAAAATGATCTAATCATTGTTTATAATTCAATGGGAATATTTATTTTTACTTTGACTTGAATAAATTTTGACTAATTACGTCTTTACCTTCTATCCATAAGTATAAGGACACTTTAACTTTGAAACTTTAAGTATCCATTTTGACTACCATTTGATTGATTTGTTTTAGTGTGATGTATGTATGTACATACGCATATATCTCACATAATTCAAAATAATTTGACACAATATGTTCAAATTTTGTATTTAAATCTGTTGTAATATCTAGTTCTGCATTTCCCTTTTTGATTGTAATCTACAATCTATAAACAAAA
>CM063508.1:16815210-16825210 GCA_032207245.1 Pardosa pseudoannulata
ATATATATATATATATATATATATATATATATATATATATATATATATATATATATATATATATATATATACATATATATATATATATATATATATATATATATATATATATATATATATATATACATATATATATATATATATATATATATATATATATATATATATATATATATATATATATATATACATATATATATATATATATATATATATATATATATATATATATATATATATATATATATATATATATATATATATATATATATATATATATATATATATATATATATATATATATATATATATATATATATATATATATATATATATATATATATATATATATATATACATATTTGTGAGTGTGTTTTATATAGGTATGAATATATATACCCATACTAGCTTCATTAGGGTAGTTTCTAGCTCATTATAAGTTTATGTATAAAATTTGACAGTTCTCCAAGAACATCTCTCGCTATTTTAATAGATTTGTAGGAATAGAAATGTTTACATTATTTTTGTCCATTTATGATTTTAAAACATTTAACTGCTAACCGCACCTCTATTTTTTCAGAAAAAGTGACTTCAAAAGGAATCATTTTTTTTTGTTTTTCAGGGTCTAATGTGGGACTGAAGTGCAGAGGAAAAATAAACAACCGCTGAAATATTAATATGACTAGAAAAATAGAAAAAAAACATTCACAATTTGAAAACACATAAAAAAGCCTCATGAAAATACATAAAAAAACCCCATCTTCTGTTTAAAAAATCTGAAAATTATTTTAATGATAATTACATTCTTTTCATATCGTTAATGTATATTTTTGAAGCAGAAATATTTTATTCAGTAATTAATTTTTTTTCATTAAAAGCAAAAGGTATAATTTGGTTAAATTCCCTTTGTAGTTATTGATATCTTAGCTTATTGTTTCTTACTGTTTACGTAATATTTTTCGACGATTTTAAGAAATAACTAATTATGTATTATTTACAAAGCAGTAATTTTTTTCTAAATAGAACTATTAGCGAATGGGGACATTAAAAAAATTAAATTACATAATGATAGTAATCTATATTAAAACAACGAAACTACCGCCTACGAAGTAATTTAAAAAGAAAAAAACTTGATAAGTTTTATTATTATAATTTTCTGAGAAATTTATTTTTTATGATTTCTATGAAATTATTTTTTATGATTTCTATGAAATTCATTAATTTATAATTTCTCTGAAAATTAATTTCTATCAATTTTACGAAATTTATATTTTCTATGTTTAACAAAATTTATTTTCTATCATTTCTATGAAATATAACTTCCATTATTTATATTAAATTTATTTCCTACGATTTTTCGGAAAAGATCTATTTCTATGATTTGTATTTAAATAATTTCCACTTGATTATTTGTTAATGGAAAATTAATTATTAGAGAACCGAATTTCTAATAACTAGTAAGTGTGTTTAACCCTGTCCCGACCGGAGCCATACAGTCTGTATGATTAGTCGCCACGACAGTAACCACCACACCACAAGGTGTTGCTGGCCTACGAGAGTTCCGTCATGGTTCGAGAATAATGTTGACGACCCCAGTAAGGAACAATACTACAAAGTATATTCGTAAATACCAGGGAAGTCTGAAGAGAAGGATCACTCAGGAAACCCCGGGTTCGTGAAACCCGAGTATACCTAAAGGAGGTATACCCCTTGAGGTTGCAGACGGCTATCATTGGCCTAGGAGGGACACTCCTAGTTACCAGGGGGCGCCACGAGGAGGCCGATAGCTGTCCTAGGTGAGGTACCGTAGTACAACACCCTGAGGCTCATCCCCAGAGCTGCGCCGTAGCACTGCTGAGGAGACTCATTACCCCACCCCCCTTCTAATAACTGGTAAGCAATATATTAGTTTTACCTCTCGTGGTACTTAATTTTTACAGGATCTAGCATAACTGAATGTATTGTAGCATACCGAAAAAGTGAGCAGAAACTTTAATGACACAATAAAAACGAAATTTGAAAAAGAAATCATATACAAGACATTTCGACTCGAAACAATGTTTTGTAAAATACGAATATACATACATACACACACACACACACACACACACACACACACACACACACACATATATATATATATATATATATATATATATATATATATATATATATATATATATATATATATATATATATATATATATATATATATATATTTATATCAGTTAGTATTTAGTCGACCTCTACTAATACGTATACCTACTATATTTTCTATTGCCGTCTTATAAATTTTACCACTTGTGTATTTATTATATATTTAATATATATATATATATATATATATATATATATATATATATATATATATATATATATATATATATATATATATATATATATATATATATATATATATATATATATTTGCGATACATATTTGCGAATATGTTATTCAGATTATTTTGAGGAACGTTACTTTCAACCTTTAAATGAATGTACAATTGATAATCATAATTATACATCATTCAAATAACGGAAAAATTATAAGACGAAAAAAATCTCAGTATAACGGCTATTAAAACTGTAGTTCACTTCTAGATAGTAGTTTTTGAGCTCTATTCACAATGAAACTTAAAAAATGTTACTTTTTACCTTTAAAATTGTACAACTGATATTTCTGATAACACCTCATACAGTTAACGAATTAATTATAAGACGAAACATATTTCAGTGTAATGGGTCTAAACATTGTAATTTACTGCCAGATTGAGTTTTTGAGCTTTATTAAAGGATCACGCTGCGAAATTCTTGAAAAACGATACTTTTAACTTCCAAAGGTATGTACAACTGATAAATATAATTACACATCCTGCAATTAACGAAATAGTTGTTAAACGAAACAAATCTCCGAGTAATGGCTATTAATACTGTCTTTTACTGCCAGATGAAGTTCTTGAGCTTCACTCAGCATATAACCTTTAGAAACGTTAATTTTAACCTCTAAAGGAATAAAGAACTGATAAATATAATTACGCATCGTACAGTTAACGAAAAAGTTATAAAATGAAACAAATCTCTGAGTAATGGCTATTAATATCGCCTTTTACTACCAGATGAAGTTCTTGAGGTTTAATCAGAGAGCACGTAACCTTGAGAAACGTTACTTTTAACCTCTAAAGGAATGTACAATTGATAAATATAATAGCTAATCCTACAATTAATGAAATAGTTTTAAAACGAAACAAATTTCAGATTAATGGCTATTAGTAATGTATTTTACTGCTAGATATCAGATTTTAAGCTCTACAGAGAGAGAACCTTGAAAAACTTTACGTTTAACCTCTAAACGAAGGAACAGTTGATAATTTAGTTAACACACCATACGATTAAAAAGTTGTGATAATTCAATAGATTTACAAGTAAATTAAGTGGTTTCTACATCAGTTATTTAAATTCTACAAGACAAGTTAATTCATAGCGTGTAAAACAATTTTACTCTTCCTGTTTTTAGGCATGAATGTCGATAGTATTTTGAGACTAACTTTTTACAATAAATTCAAAAGGATTTCTTTATCCAAAGCTTGAGGTCTTTTGATATTATTATCCTTAAACATATTAAGGAAATAATCATTTACGCTCGAGAATTTATGAAGAAAAAAATAAGCTACTCTAAAGACATGTATAACTGATAAATATAATTATGCATCATATAATTAATGAAGTAGTTGTAAAAATAAATAAATCTCAGAGTATTGGCTATTAGAAATGTATTTTACTGCTAGATATCAAATTTTAAGTTCTACTCAAAGAGAACTTTGAAAAACTTTACGTTTAATCTCTAAACGAATGAACAGTTGATAATTCAGATAACACATCACAGGATTAAAATGTTGTGATAATTCAATAGATTTACAAGTAAATTAAGTAGTGTCTACATCAGTCATTTAAACTCTACTAGACAAGTTAATTCCTAACATGTAAAAAAATTTTACTCTTCCAGTTTTTAGGCATGAATGTCGATAGTATTTTGAGACTAACTGTGATGAGGCGATTTAGATCTGATATATAATTGTTTCATTCATAAAAAAAGTAAAATGTTCGGGATCTAAATCTGACCTCATCACATCGTCAGAGATAGAGGACCATAATTTAACGGAATATTGTAGTCTTGTACGGGGGTCTGATTCCAGTCACAGATAAGAATCCTGTCTCCGTACTTGACATTAAATAAGAATGTACCTTTGTGGAGTATTTATGAGTCCCTAAGGGACAGGGCCAAATTAGAGGTGATAAGGTTACTCACGTTGGTGGTCTCAGGGCGGGGTTTGCTGAGACCAATGACTTTCTGGCAACGATCCCGATTGGGAGTCAAGAAGAAGGAGGGGACTAAGTTAGAAAATTGCAAGAGAAGGCCCCAGAGAATTGGATGGGAAGGCCCCAGAGAATTGGAGGAGAAGGTCCCAGGGAGTTGAAAGAGAAGGCCCCAGAGAATTGGAGGAGAAGGGCCCAGAGTGTTTGGAGAGAAGGTCCCAGGGAGTTGCAAGAGAAGGCCCCAGAGAATTGGAGGAGAAGGGCCCAGAGTGTTTGGAGAGAAGGTCCCAGGGAGTTGAAAGAGAAGGCCCCAGAGAATTGGAGGACAAGGTCCCAGGGAGTTGAAAGAGAAGGCCCCAGAGAGTTGGATCGGAAGGCCCCACAGAACTGGATGAGAAGGCCCCAGAGAGTTTGGATAGAAGGTCCCAGAACGAGAGTTGGATGAGAAGAACCCAGAGAGTTTGGTTCGGAGGTCACAAAAGGAAGTTGCTATATACTCCAGCCAAGTCCGCCAGAAAGTTCCTGCAAAAGTTGTACGGTCGCACCCCAGAGACAACAGATCAACGGTTGATGAAAAAAAGTTTCCCTGTCATATCCTTCAACCAGAAGTGTTCCGGGCCCATCACTTTAGACCCACAAAGGTACCCATCTTTTTGCATTACATTTTGAAATCGAGATTAGGTCCTCTCTCTCTACTTACAAAATTTTCCTAAATATATATATATTTTTGTCAGAGGCAATTTAAATAGTTTGACTAAGCTTAATTATTGACTTATTATTTTTTTTGTATATATATGTATAAATCTTTTTTTTATAATAAATCTACTTTTTTTATAATTAAGCTAGTCTCAGTTGCCATTATTTTAGAGGTTAGTTGTTTCTTCATTTGAATGTCTGTAGTTGCTCAGAACCTGTGGCAAAATTGTAGTAAAACAAATATTTAACACAACGCAATGTAAAATAAATTCCACTATACATTTGATCACAGGTTGTTAATAAATATATAACGAGGACTACACGACACTAACTTTGTACAATAAATTCAAAAGGGTTTCTTTATCCAAAGCTTGAGGTCTTTTGATATTATTATGTAAATATATTAAGGAAAAAAACATTTGCGCTTGAGGGTTTATGAAGAAAAAAAAATAAGCTGCTTCCGAAAGATATATATATGTGAAGAATATTTAATGTTTTTTGTAAAACTTATGAAGAAATACATTTATTTTGCTTAGAAAGACATTTATGTGTTTACTTCATAAATTTTTAAAGATTCTATATGTGAAGTAAAGAAAATACTTTATTTACATTCGGTGACAATTGTGTAAAGGAAAAATGTTAAAAAAAGTTTAGATTTGTGTAAGTTATATTTACATACATCAAATGCTACTGTTCATTTGACTTTTGAGTTAATAAATCTTTTAGAAAGTTAAGACCTCTTTTGTTATGTTTAGTTACGATTTTGGCTTAGGGTTTAGACGATTTCAGCAACAACGATTGAACCACAGAGCTATAAACAGAAATACTGGGATTGAACTGCCGTTTTGTAGATGAGATTTTAACGTGTCTCTCTAATTTATATCATCTAACGGTTTAAAAAATTTTAACAAAATCTTCTGCAGAAAATTTTTTTCATTTGAGAAAAACTGAAATTGCTTGTATATATATTAAATTATAAAGAATGCTTGCTGTACTTCATTTAAAGTTATTTTATTTGAATATGAGGTACAATCTTCAAGTTTTTAAAAAATCTGGACAGTTATACAATTGTACCAATATTACCTTTTAATTATATCATAAGTCTATATATTATTCAAAGAAAAAGTACATTTCCATCAGACTATTTTTGATTCAACATAGAAAACAATTATTCTGCTCTGTTTAAAATATATTTTTTGCTAAATTTTTTAAAAGCCCGAAAAACAACTTTTAAAATTTGTAAAATAGAAACAATCTTTTTGTATCAAATATTCACTAATTATCATTTTTATTCTGCTCTAACTCAGTTTCCTTACTCAATTATATTAATATAAACAATATATTTTATCAATAAAGTATAAAAAAATTAAGTTTAAATTTTCACTTTCTTCACACTTTTTAATTTTCTTTTAATTTAAAGTGTCTCATACCTCTAATGTTTGCATTTACAAAATAAAACAGATATTTTATGCCAGAATCGTTGAAGTGGTGTGTCTGTGACATACCTTCTTATCTTGAACGAATATGTGAATTCTTGTGTCAACGTTATGATTCTGGTGTCAACGTTATATATTGTGTCAAACAGAAAGATCGTTGAACATCCACTAGCATTTAAAAATTCACATTATCTTGTGTCTAGCACAGCATATCCTTTTTAGATTCAGTGCCAGAAACCCAATAAAACTAACCAACTGTGTTGGTTAACTGCTTACGAACACCTTGTTGATTAATATTGTTACCAATTTACGAAGCGTAGTTTTCGTGGATTGAATAGACTTTGAATTAAGACAGCAAAAATAACAGCACTTTATACGTAATGCAGGGAAAACACGAATACAGCAGCCAACACCGCGAGAACTGGCTAGCACAGGCGATAGTTTACTAAAACTCTTAGCGCCAAACAACGTAGGTCTTTACCTCTACAAATTTCTCAGCTAACTGAACTTCGATCAGGATCGGCCCCCGGTATTTATATCCTCTGGAGAAACTGGAATATTTTAGAAAGTACTAGGTACAAACGGTCTCCAAGAAAGTCACCAAGTCGCGATTTTGGAGATAAATCGCCAAACTTGGCGCCAAAAACATCGCCTACGAGCCAATATCTCGGCAAATACATGATTTACCCATTATAATACACAGTATACGGCAAAAATACATGCCAACTTGCTAAATTCGTAACAATATAATTCGCAGATGAAGTGGACTCTTCTGTATCCCAATTTTCTGGCCAAAAGCATAATGGAAGGTACTTGCACATGTGGGAGACAAAGATGCTAGGGGACTTGGGCATTATAACCCACACTGGAAACGCTTTTAGCTTTCTCCATACCTCTTATGGAGAATATATCTTTATTCTATATATATCTTTATTCTATATTAGCTTAAAAGCATCATCTGAAAGCGAATTAGGATAAAGTAATGTAATTTCAATGAAATTTTGGGAATCCTAGAGACAAATGGGTTCACTTTTTGAAATCTTAGATTTTTCTTTTTTGAATTTTGTGTAAATACTTTAGAATTTTCTTCTATTTAACCACTTAGTTTTAACATTATTCAGAGTAATTTTAACATTGTACAGAAAATTCGAGAGGAATTTCTAAGACTTGATTTACCCAAAATGTTGAATTTAGAGAAACATACTCTGTAGTTTAGTAATGAAATCACATCTAAATGCTTTACTGTGCATACTAAATTTCCCAAAGTCCTAGTATTTAACACATATGGATAGCTACGGACCACTAAATTTTCTAGACTACAACCTTCCTCTTTCTTTTTGTTGAATTAATGCTTCCTTTGAATATTTTACTTTTTTAAAGTACCACATGTTTTATTTTCAAAGTATGTCATTTTGCGTATTTTTACTCATTTTATACTAATATAGACTGATAGTGAGGTAAAATATATTTTATTTTTAGTTGCAAAAATCCAGTAAAAGTTATAAAGAAACACAAATTTTCAATTCTAAATCTTAAATGATACAGATATTGTATCTCTAAAAGGAACACCAGGAAAAATAGTAACATGGTATCAATCATAATCAAAAGTTTGACACTTAAAGAAAGAACTTTGTAAACATGAATTTAAATGGCTGCTTTTATCTAAAGATCTGTTTTCTGTAGAAGCATAATGATGAAATATGTGGAAAGAAAGCAGCTTATCTGAAATAATTTTTCACTTGAAAGTGGTTGTAACATAACTGAAAAATTCTAACTGGTAATCAGTAAATGTGCTAAAAAATATAAGAAAATTATTAATGATTAATTTCTATTATATTTGTTATTCACGGGAATTTTTAGACAGGTTTGAATTAAAAAGGTTTTTCAACGAATTTAAATTTATACCAATTTAAATACTACGAGATAAAATTTAATTCTAATTCATCTTCTAAAAACTTTCTATTTTCTATCGTAGAAATTATTAAAGATTATTTAAAAATTTTTCTTCAAACTTATGCTATGTTCCCAAAGTTGAATTCATAACTTTTAGAATAAGCTGTAAAAAGTATAACAAATACATAAGATCATAGAAAAGCTGTAAAAGAGGTAATTCATCTTTTTAATAGACGAAATGAAATAATATGTTTTGTTATAATCCCCCGTATAAATATATTGTCACGTAGATAGAAGTACTGGTTGCACACATTGAAGAGTCAAGTTAAAATAATAGCGTTTATTAAATGCGAAGCCCCCAAGTTCGTAGTCGAACAAGAACTGCAGTTCGCAGTTTTAACACAAGCTTTTATAGGGCAACATAATATTCTAGAATTATTTTAATAGTACAGAAAATTCGCATACTTTAGGAGCCTTCTTGACTATTTAAGAAAGCTAACATAAAATGACAGAAATAAACTTCTGTAATATATCAAACTGTAATATATCAAAATTATTTAACTTTAATATTTCTTCAAAAACCTCCTCTCTCCAATTTTAAGTCATTTAAATATCTTTGACAGCCTCTAAATGGTTTTATCAACGGAGTATTTTCCACTTAACATTCCTTTCTGTCATAAAACTGTAAACTTTCTGTCTATAGAGCAGTTTTCAAGCTGGTGGCAAAACATGATTTCGCGTTTTGCTGATATTGCATTTAATTCGCTTATTAAGCTGTTTTTGTTGTGGGAACATTTTTGTTGTCAGCGCTCTTGGGTGTACTTGTGTCAAAGCAGAGTGAACTCTGTGGCTTTTGATTGTATATTGTCCAGAAGGATAGATGTGCGGTGTTACCGCTCTGAGTTTTAAAATTAGACTTCTGAGTTCTCTTAAATATGAAGCCCGACTGCTTCTCATTACTTATAACTATTGAGCTTTCTCCTTGTGAAGGAGTGATATAAAAAATGGATTACATATATATATATATATATATATATATATATATATATATATATATTAATATATATATATATATATATATATATATATATATATATATATATATATATATATATATATATATATATATATATATATATATATATATATATATATATATATATATATATATATATATATATATATATATATATATATATATATATATATATATATATATATATATACACATATACATATAAATGTCAAGTTTAAAAATTGTAGGTTAAGTATTAAGCTAGTTATGATTAAAAATAGCTAGATCTCATTAAAGACAACGTAATATTAGAAAGACACACCCTCGAGCGGAACGATACAGAGTGAAGAGGCCGACGCGGAAGTAAACATAGGAATTTTGCTTAGGTAGCAACGCCAAAAGAGTCAGTTCTGAGCGGGAACACGGGCTGAGAACATCCTCCACGCTTGTCTTGGCAAAGTATGAAAACAAAGGATTTCTAAATAGCATAGCTATGGACAGAAGGATTATAAGAAAGAAGTTTTATATATGAAATCAAATGTGTTGTCCCTGCCTTAACCACTCGTCCATGTCATTTATATGTGTATATATATATGCATATATATATATATATATATATATATATATATATATATATATATATATA
>CM063508.1:16830210-16862710 GCA_032207245.1 Pardosa pseudoannulata
ATGTTGACAAAGCTTATTTTATGAAAATTAGCATCAGTTTTGTATGTACATAGATGTATATATATTATAATAAATTTACTTTTTTTATATTAAGCTAGTTTCGGATGCTGTTAATTTAGCTTTTAGTTTATCTTCATATTTATGTCTGTAGTTTCTCAGAACCTGTGGTTAAATTTTAGTACAAAAATACTTTTACACAACGCAATCAAAATAAAATCACCACTATACATTGGATCACAGGTTGATACTCAAATATAAACGAGGACTACACGACATTCTGTTAATTTTAAAGTAAGATTTACTCTCGATGATGCATTTCATTTTAGAGTTAATTATTATAAAACAACTTTCAATTTTAATTTTAATTTTTTATTTGTGTAACATGTAATATACGTATATGTATAATCAAGAAAACAACAACCCTTAACAATATCCTAACGAATTTAACATTTCTTTTTATGCAACATTACGGTTTACTTTGAAGTAAAATAATGTTACGTGGTCTCATAATTCCTAAATAAAACTATTTCATGCATAATGTGTGTCTGTTTTAATTTTTTTTATTAGTTTCTCTATGCCTTATAAAAACATACAAAATTCATTCAAGTAAGAATTGTTTTATCTGTTATAAAATTATCCTATTATTTCTTTTGATTACAATAAGAAATAGAACAATTAAAATAGAAGAAATTAAAACTATATTATGCCACTATCTCTCATTTATATTTATTCTACTCAAACAATAAATCTAGTTTTTTGTATAGAATTGCATCCTATAGAATGAATTAATACAATTTAAATACTTAAATAGATTATATACATGTTATATATATATACATATATATATACATATATATACATATATATATATACATATATATACTTATATATATAAATACATATATATATATATATATATATATACATATACACATAACATATACACACACACATATATATACACATATATATACACACATACATATACACATATATACACATACATATAAACATATACACATATATACATATATACATATACATATACACATATACACATATACACATATATATATATATATATATATGTATATATATATATATATATATATATATATATATATATATATATATATATATATATATATATATATTTAATAAAACCACAAATGTGACATCAAATTAGTAATTACACCGATATGTAGAAAGTGTACTAAATATTCATAAAAAATAATTGCAAAAATAAGGTCTGAACTGTGTTAAAGAACCGTGCTTGGTAAGAAACTAAATAATTCCATTAAAGTTGTTTATATATTTTACTGATTATATATACTTTTTGATGTTGTAATATATTAATATTTTTTTATAAAATTATTATAATTTGATGTCTAAAGATGGACAAATGTCATTTCGCGTAAACGCAGTTTCCTTTTTGAATAAAAACAAAGATTCATATTAATCGGGGTATTTTTGACCTAGCCAGTGCCAAAGTTACCCCAGTCTACCGTTCGCTCTACCGTTTTAGGTAGAACTGAACTCACACGGTTCCAGGGTTAACGATAAACATTCAAGGGATATATCGGAATATTACGATGCATTATAATTTAGCCTGTATACTCTTAGATGAAAGTCTTCTGAAAAGTAAAAATAGTTAATAAATTATTGAAAATACTGCAAAAGTGAGAGAAAAATTCCTTTAGAACTCTTAGAGTTATGTTTTCAAAGTGTTAAAGCTTTATGTATTATTTTGACCTAGCCACGTAAAATAAAACCAAACAGATGCGACGCTCTACTTTTTGAATGTTTATAATAAATTTATCATAAATCCACAAAATACAAAAACAGAAACAGTCGAAATTCATAATTCTACTAAGAGAAAGTAAACACATTGTTAGCTGTGCAACAGTATCATAGATCGAAGAGATGCACTCTAATGGCCTGTTTCAGTGTTTTCTGTTATGATAAAGTTTAGTCTACTTGACGCTCGTTTTATATAAGTTTATAATATGATTCTTCAGTAAAAAATGAGTGAATAATGAAAAGGTTTGAGGTAAAGCTAAGTACATGGAAACCAAAGAATCTCACTGTATTGTGTTTCTCCTAATCAACAAAGATAATCATAAGTAAATCTTTGGTAGCAATTACAAGGACCTGGCAATTTGAATGGTCAGATCTTAAAAAATATGAAAATTTAACACTTAAACAGTTTAACTGTGGAAAATGGATTCATACGTCAACGTTGTAAAGCATACATAGTAGCGAATAACATATGTATTCTATGATACATATGTATTCTGCGATACATATGTATTCTGTCAATAACATATATAGTCTGTGATTCAATAATATTCTTTAAAAAGTCACAGTAATACCTATTGTGACATCCTTTTTTAAATTCCTCTTTATACCTTCAAACATTGCCCTATAGCGATCTCCGTTTATCTATTCGGACACAAGTTCCTATGTAAATATTGTTCTTCATGATATGACAGACCAGTATGCTAATTTTCAGTCTTTTTAGACACCCTATTTACAGTAAATGAAAAATATTAAATTTGAAATATACAGTATTAAAATATTTTTCATTTTTCCAATTTTTATGAGTTCTTAATTTTGTAAATTTACATATCATTAATGTTTAATATTTACAGAAAAAAATATCTTTACCTTTTATTTTTTATAAAAATATAGTTTTTGATAGGCGAAATTCAAAATTTATATTAACGATAAGTAAATTGTATGTTTCAGTGTAAATATTATATTTTTCAAATATATGACTGGAAATAGCCAAATTAAATATTTAAAAGTATTTCTTTTTATACAAAGGTGGAACATTATTAAAAAATGTATCAAAGTTTTATTTGCAAATGAGCTTTTTATTTCAACTTCACTTTTATTTTTAGAGATTTGAAATAAAGGCTTTTATAAAGGAAATTTTCCGATTCAAAAGGTACTAGACTCCCATTAAAGTCATTAGAACGAGGAAAAATAAAGCTTTGTGTTTCTCCCAAATAAAAAAATATAGATTTGAAAATTTTAAATTCATATAAATCATTATTTCTACTTTCAAGCAGAAACAGAACTTCAATATTTAATGGATTCATTAGACTTAAAATAGGAAGATCTCAAACAATTTCTTGAAAGTAATGAGATCAAAGATTTATCAATTTTTCCCTGAAGATAAATCCATAAAACTTTTAATGACTTTTGAAAAAGTAAACACGAAATGTAGACGCTATCAAAAAATCATTCTCTATACCAATACAGAAAAGAAAAATTCTATATATTTGAAACACTCATTTTTTTTATTGGTCTGACTGTAAAAATACCATGAAATAATTGAAAGGAAACTATTCCTGGATATTTAGAAAGAAAAATTTATTGAAAAGCTTTCTCAAACTATATGGACTATTTTTATTTTTTTCCTGTTCAAAATGTGTAATTTCGAAGTTTGTTATCTTTACGGAAAAATCAGTATTATCGTTATACGAGTATTGGAAGACTTACAAAAGGTTAGTATTTACTTAATGAACTGCAAAAAATAATAATTGTGGTTGAAGGCTGCTATTGAATAAATGTGGAAAAGTTGTACTGCTTATATAGGGCTTTGATAACAGTTATAGTTAATAAAAATTCATAATAATTCAATCCATATATTTAGAAATATAACAAGCTAAAAATGTTTAAAAATTGTATTTTGAACTCGCCATAGTAATGAAACTACTAAATTGTCCAAACAATCATTCCTCCAAAGCAACGGAATAAATTCTTATTTGAGAAACAAATTGGCAAAGTTAAAGTTAGAATAAATATGCCAAAGAAAAATAACTACACTTTAATAATTAACAAAATAATCTAGTCAAACAGCTCTCAAATTTGTATTATCTTAAATACCAGTTTAAGCCCAAATTAAAATTACATGAGTTATGTTACTTAAAAGAGTTTCAATTATCTTAGCACGTAGTAAAAAGAAAATACATAAAGGGTGCTACCAATTTGCTGTCGAGATATGGTACAAGTGAATTCCGCATCATAATGATGCCAAAATTCGCCATCGATAGGAATTTGGTAACATAAATTCCCCTTTATGTCACGCCATAATGACGACTTCTGACATCAATAAGAAGCGTATGTTACCTGTGACATATCTTAACTGCAATATGATAGCGCTTCAAAAGGAGTCAAATGCCATTTAGATAAATTAAGGGTGCTGGCAGATTGCAGTCGAAATATGGTAAAGGCGATTTTGTATCATAATAACGTCAAAATTCGCCTGAGAATTTGGTAGTAAAAATTTCCCTTTCTGTTACGTCATAATGACGACTTCTGACATCATTATGACGCGTGTCACCTGTGATATATCTCGACTGCAGTATGGTAGTACTTTAAAACGTTTTTACGTTTACGCATTCTTCACCTCCCTACGATTTGACATAAGTAACACTTTTCCAGGGTTGACTTGAAACACCATGCATAAATCCAACGAGCTATTTCTTAAGCCATACGTCTAGCCATTTTGGTATGCATTAAAATTCTATAGATGTTTGATAACAGTTATAGTTAATAAAAATGTATATAAATTCATTCCACATATTTTCAAATATAACAATAGAAAGATGATTAAAAATTTTTTATCTTTCCATTAACAGCAGTGAAACCCCTTAATTTTACAAACTATACCTTTGTCACAACAGCAACTGAATGAATTTTTATGTAAAAAATGGCGAAATTAGAACAAAAAAGAAATATGCAAAGAGTAAATAGCTAAATTTTAATAAATAACAAATGATCTTTCCAAAAAAGGCCCCAAATATGTATTACATAAAAGAATAATTTAAAAATATCATGAAATAAATTATTTAACCCCTTAACTGGTTTGCTCGTACGGCGCAAGATCATCGATATCGGCCCCCCCTTCTTATATTGATTGCCCATATTTTTCATTGATTAAAAGAGAATGTTTAGTATTAGAATAATTTAATAGAAAGCATATAGTATGTCCATGTCATTGTAAAGCTTTCTAACTGGTTGTTTTTTTATTTTTATAGTTAACGGAAGTCGAAAATTTTTCGCAATCTTTGTTGTTAGTGTCAAGTCATGGATATTATAAGACGATAATAGTTTATTATTAGTTAATTCTTAAGATTATGATACAAATACATAACTGTTTTGTACTGTTCTAGATTATTCTTCAGATGACGCAAGAAATGAACTCAGCTCCGATGAAGATTTGACTCCTGCTAGACATTTCATCAACATGGAAATGAAAAGTTCACCTTCTCCATATTAAAACGTGTATATTTAACCGGTATTCTTGCCGTATATATACAAGATGATGATACTTCTGATGAACCGATAGACTTTACTATTTATACTTAGTGATTGCAAAAAGACAATATTTAGGGATATATGTTTACCAAAGTAGTAAAATATAATAAAATGCTAAATTTCATTATTTATCTAAATTTATAAAAAAATCTTTTGTCTTCCTTATATTATTATTATAAGGCTTTAATCAAATGGAACAAAAAAAATGCTTTTTTTGGAACATTTCTGGTAAACAGACCAGTTAAGGGATTAAAATATTTTAAGTTATTTTAGAAAGTAGTTATTAGAAAAATACATCAAATGCCGCTAGAACAAAGTCGGCAAATGCAATTTAGATAAATTAAAACTTTTATCTCAACGCATTCGTCAACTCCACACGATTTGACCTAATTAAAACTTTTCCAGGGTTGGCATAAAACGCCATGCAAAATTTCAGCATCAAATTTCGTAAGCCATATGTCCAGCCATTTTGGTTCTCATTTTATATATGTCTCCTTAAATAATTTACATATACACCTCTTCATTTTCCTGACCAATTTTTAGCCGAAAACTGGCCAGATAAGTTGGGCTATAGATTTGGTTACTGAAGTCGAAGCAATTACGAATTCTAGCACTGGCATGGATATTCTTATTTGTTCAAAAACAGCTTTGAGGAGTAGGTCTCATTCTAGGTGGCTCTCATGTAACAAAAATTAATGTAGTGCACTACATCAAATATAATAAAATCTAACGGATACTTTAATGAAACCCGTGTAACTGATTTTTCACGAACCCAATAAGTTTAGATTTTTCTATTTTTCGTTATATTAGCCATGATGCTATATATAGTCTTACTGAGAGATATAGAAATACGAATGAGGATTGACAATCTGTTTACAGTTATGTTACGTAGATCTTAAGGATGGTAAAAATAATTTGAGAATGACTTTTATGGAAAATATTAAAGAATGAAAATGTCAAAAGTTTTAAGAAAATATAAAAAAAAAATTGAATGAAACGCGAAATTTTACATACATATATTTTTACAATAGTATTATTTTTACAATGTCCCCTGAGATTTTTATGGAGAGAAATGCACAAATTGGACATTACTGTAAGGTAAAGCCGTTTCCCCGTGTAAAAGCTTATTCTTTCCCGCTATTTTAAAGCGTTACATACGATTTTATTTCACCCATTTCTTACAAAATTTCTCTTCATTTTTTTTACTTATGCATCATTTCTATAAATCATCTTTGTTATACAAAGTTACATATTGCTAACAAGTATATTACGTTTTAAAAGCGACGAAAATGGAAATAAATCTTAAAAACGTATAATTTATTTTGTACTTATGCAAATAAATTTGAATGCACTCTTTTGATTTTGTATTTATAATATATTTTAATGGGTAAATTTTCGAATGTTATATAATACACAATAATCTTTTGAAAATTCTGTGAAACCTCACGAAAAATTTAGATTTATCCTACAGCTTACCAGCATACATTTTAACAAAAATATAGTGGATAAACGGAAACACTCATTATATTTTAAATGAATTTTTAGAAATAATGTATGGAGTACCTGGTATTGCCTTAAATTGCAGATAATGCCTATATGTAGAAATGTAATCATAGATACAGAAGATACGAATAGGTTAAACAACTTCATTACATCCCTTGTCAGTTTCATAACGATTGTATGAACTTCTTAAATAACTTGTAGTTACTAACTTACAGATTTTATACTTTTCAGCAACGATGTGTTTCTTGATAGCAGTTTATAAACTCACTTCTACGGCTCACACCACGATTGATCGTTTTTCCCTTTAAAGGAGCAGTTAAACATCATTGTGGGCCTTTAATGAAAGTACATGTGTTTTCTACACACTCATCGAATTCTTTGTTAAGTAAACACAATGGCATCGATTGTTAAGAATTGATTCTAAACTCAAGCTGCCGTCGGTGTTCCATAAATATGTTTGTTTTAGTAAAAGCTGTCAATTCAAAAATGTCGTGGTAATGTACCAGCTGAGAGCCATCAACCTAATACCGATGCTTGACTTAGTGTATACTTTAATAACAAGCGAATATAGTACATAACTTTAAAATAAGTATGCAATTATAATCTCGTATTGGTTTTAGCTTTTTAGATATGATAAAAAATAACAAATTTAAGAATTAGTTATTTTTAAAATATATTACATGCATTGGCTAACTGAACCACTGACTGAGTATTTCTCATGTTTGAGCTTTCAAATAACAGTTATTCTTATGCAACTCAACTCGAATTTTCTTACAAGAATTCATGATAAAAAAATTATTGATTCTTAATCAAAAGGGCTCATTGTCAGATAAAATCACTTTAAGCCAATTAATTTTCCCTTCTTTTTAAATAAGCTTATTTGGAGATAACGTCAAATTCTCTAAACCGATAAGAGTATACTGCTATTCCTCTGATAGCAAAAGATGCCAGTATAACGTGTATGGATAATAGAAGTTATCTTTTATGGTTCATATTAAGACTCTAATCCATTTGGTACAAATAACTTCCAACTTTAGCGGTGCAATGTTTTGGTAAAGATATTTTAAATTTGTTTTGTAACTTAAATCTAATTAAAATTATCCCTGTATATCACTAAAATAAATGATTTCTTCAAGGTACAACTAACACTAGGCATGTACATATTGTGCCAAATTTTATTTACTTGTTTTTATTTTGTAACTTAATTCTTGTGAAAACTTTGTGGGTATCCCGTATATAATAATAGAAGTTATTTGTCCGTCTGTCATCGAATTTATGAAGCGGTTTTACCTGGAAGGGATAAAGGCATCTAAATTGGATTCTTGATGAATTAGGGTTAACAATGTTCGAAATCCTCCCCTTATTCCCTTTTCGAACATTTAATTCCTTTGAGCCCTATTTTCTTTGGTTAAGACGAGGTGATTATATTCCTCAAATTCACATAATAAATAGGTAAAAAAAACATTTTTTTCTAGCATTATGACATCATTACTACATCTACATTATTTTCAAACGTTTTATTTGTGAACTTAGATTGTAAATTATTGTATTATCTTCTAATTGTATTTCTCTTCTAAAATGACTTTGAAATAAGTCAGTACTCAAAGGGTTAAACAAACGTGTAAAACAATAAAATTCAAAATTACAACATAATGTGTTTTAGTATTACTGAAAAATATGTCATAACATTCACGAGAATTGTTTATATATATTACGAAATAAAATTTATTAAAAGGAATTTATATCGTATCATAAGCTCACCAAAAGGATCAATATTCACCCAAATGTATTTTTAGTGCTCAAGAATTGTGAATGTCCGAATTTCCTAAAGATGTAACATAGTTTCTAGGTCGTTTAATCTGGCGAAGTATTAGAAGAAAAACAAGGCTACCCAGAAAGGTTTCCAATTATATTATCAGAGAGTAAGTCACTTACGTTGTTAAAGGGAGCTAAGGTGTAATACATTACCTTAATAATTGCAGATCTGACACATCGATAATGGGTAAGAACACCTCTTAGTTTCCCAGAAAGAGCATTACCAAGAGACAGATAAATATCAGACGCTGCATTTATCTAAACGTGTTAAGAATATCTTTTTTATATATGAAATGGTATTACATTTCTGCAATTTGACCATCTGACATGCTTTTTATATATTTGTAGTTTTTTTGTATGCCTTTATGTTATCTGTAATTTTATAGCGAATTTAACAAAGTATAATTTAATATTAAGATTGTTTCTTAAACATGTATTACGATCATACTGCGAAGTAGTTTTCTTAAATAAAAAATGTTTGATATAAATTATATAATAGATTTATTCATTTTTATTTTTAAAAATCAGTAAATTAATAAAGAAAAACTTACCATGATGAATATTTTCGCAGACAAAATTTTTAAATACTAAAGTCGCTTGAGAAATGTTTCGTTTTCGGAAGTTAAATAAACCGTTCTTATACAACCCTCTTCACTTCTTGATTGGGTATATAATTTATGTATTGTTAATAATCGAGAACAGGTTTGGTTTGGAATGCTAAGGTCTACTTTTTTTAAAACGATGTCTAATGACACCGGGACCTACAGCTTAAAGCCGATTCCGAAATGCTACAAACATCCATGCAACTGTGGGATTCGAACCCATTAACTCCGGTACCGATGGGCAGCACCCTGACCAATCAGCTATCGTTCGGCAGAACAGGCTCAAAATATGTGTGATTAGAGCTTAATGCATAACACTCTCCATACAGAAAACATTCTTCGAAATCTTTTACAATACATTTTGTCATAGATCACTGTACTCTAGTACTTTACCCGATTCGGGCTTTTCTTTTGAGACCCCTATGGAGATTTTTAACCTAAAATTCTTGTAAGGCAAGAGAGGGAATTAAGGTTATTTACTGAATTTCTACACTAGCTTTGATACCTTTCACACCGTCAGCAATAATTTCTCTGTGGTAGATAATTATAATAGATAAAATCATAGACACATAAATACATACATATCATCAGCTTAAAGTAAAATTGATTTAGTCAGAAATTGCATATTTTGAGGTATCAGATCCATGTCATTAATTTGGAAGCATACTTGTCAAGAAAAATTGACAGTCTTTCTGGTGATATATGAGGTGCAATGATATAGTTTAACATTAACCAACTAAATGTAATGTAAAACTGTTTGAAACAGGCCAAGTCAGTCTTGCTTTTATCAATATTAGTTACAAACATGCGTTCGTGTACAGACAATCATAAATACAATATCTAATTGAAAAATAGTAATCCTAAAAATTAATCCATCTCCTGAAAACTGTGCTGGCTTTGAATTCGTAAAAGATATGAAAATATAGTTGATTGCACGATTGAGCCGGAGGTAATCGGGGGGCTTCTTTCGTTTTAACGAGTACTGTTAAGGTGAAAGAACGACTTTGCTCTAGTGGGTCCTCGTAATTTTGAAGCAGGAACCTGGCAGACGATCCCTAGACTTGGCCTGCCACCCCCAGAGGTATTAATTGAGAGACCTTGGAGTACATTGTGACCACGAACCTATATTACGTGCCCCAGTCAACTTTAACGAACACGTTGGATCTTAGTTCGACTCGGGTTCCGAACCCGCAACTTCTTAGTTATAAGATCGTTGCCTTTGCCGATTGAGATACCGAGGCTCAAGAATGTGACAAAGAAAGGGATAAACACGCTCGAAGTCATACTCTTATGAAAATTAATATAGCATTTAAAAAGGAAGTAAATAAATATAGCAGAATATATAGCGTGCTAACACGAACAGTAGTAGAAGGTCCATTTTTAGAAAGAGGGAAAATTGGAAGTTAGATTCTTATGTTAGACGTCTTACCATTTCTGCTATTTTTAAAAATTTATAATAGTCAAGCCTATGAAGCATTTTTAATCTGAATGTTACTTTTCTCATTCTTAGGCCATTTTCTGTCTTCAGTATCATTCATTTTCATATAATTTTTAGCGATTTCAATTCATACTCTTTAATAAATATCGTTTTTCCTGTAACCACGCTTTATATGGCTTTTAATTTTCATTTTTGTTCCTGGCGCTGACCTTGAAGTCTCTCCAAATTGATTATGAAAATTGTTTTCCACATGCGAGATGCTCTTCCACTTTTATTACTTCATTTCGCTTACTTATTTTATAGCTCATTTTTACATTTCGCAGACGAAATTTATGTCACATTTGGAAATTTATTTTATTGAAAAAAGTAATATCACTGCTTTAAGAATATTATTTAAATTCTTTTGTTGAAAACATGATATATGACACATGGGTTTAATAGTAATCTATTTTCAAATGTTTTTAAATAGTTTCTAATATATTCCTTATTGCGACGAAAACTTGTTTATTTAATCTTACTTTAAATGACATAGAATTACTTTAAAATCACAATGAAATTTAAATATTAATAATTTAAACTGATTTAACGTATCAGAAAATGAAATGTAGTCAAGTGTACTTTTCACCAATTTCCATTTGGACTTTTAATATCTTGTACGTTATTACAATATATTTTCTGATATTATAAACGGTCTATCCTTGACAAGAATTTCTAAAGCAAGACGTTAGTTGTAGAGCATAACAAGGAATTGAGCAAAATATTGAGAAGAGGGAAGTAATCCTTACCTTAGTAAGCACCTTTATTTCCCCTAGTTGTCAGTATTCCAATTACAATATGGTGCACTGGTCTCTACAAGTGTTGCTTTTGGATCCCGAGGAGAACCCTTGCAATATCTGTAAGGAATTTGGACCTACGACCTGTTTATCGCAGAGTTGCACCCTTCCCTATATGTGGAGGTTGGCCCCATTG
The DNA here is from genome assembly GCA_032207245.1 of Pardosa pseudoannulata. Lineage (NCBI taxonomy): Eukaryota > Metazoa > Arthropoda > Arachnida > Araneae > Lycosidae > Pardosa > Pardosa pseudoannulata. The sequence goes on from CM063508.1 coordinate 16,841,866, forward strand.
TTCCCTTCACCCGGCGTTTCTTTTGAAGAAATAGGAGCTGGCCGGCTAAGGTGCTGATACTGTTTTGGATGTGTCACTTTGTTGCAGGGTGGCAGTAAATCGAAAAAAGAGATTTCCTTTTTTTTAGAGATTATATTTCCAGAAGCTAACCCCGAAGAGAGGAGAGAGGATCTGCTGGCAGGGCAGTTGAGTTCTGGAGTCCACTTAGAGCCTGGAACCTGAAGGGATCTCTCTGGTTAGAGATTAGAGAAGTCAACTCCTGTTTTTGAGATGAAGTCAGGTTCCGGGACGCCAAAATATGTTTTTACTCTACATTTAATACTTTTCGATCTTTTAAATAAATGTTATTTGTTGTACTTTAAGTTTCGGAAGTAATTAAATGCATCCCAGGGACAATCTACCAACAGAAAGCATATCTTTCCCAGTAAAGTAGGTCAGAAGGTCACCACACGTTATCATAGTACCACAGCAGTGCTGTTACAATATTGCAAGCTGGAAAGTTACAACTAGATAGCTGGAGGCAATTAGGTACCAAGTGAGGAACTGCATGGTACACTAGAAACTCATGGAACGATTATACATAGAAAGATAGGTAGCCAGACATGGAAATACTAATATATTTATACTATATTAAAGTTTAGTTTTGAGATAAATTGTCGTCAGTGGCAAGTCTTTTCCCATTGATATTTTGTGTCTATTTTACTTGAGTTGAAACTAGCTTAATATAAAAAAAGTAAATTTATTATAATCTATAAATATCTATGTACTCACAAACTGATTCTAATTTTCATAAAATATGCTTTATCAACACCTTCTAAATTAGTTCTGACAATAATTTTTCAATACTTAAATAATTATGTAAATGTAAGAGAGAGGATCTAATCTCAATTTCAAAATGTATGTAAAAGGGGGTACCTTTGTGAGTTAATATGTTGTGCCCGGAACACTGCTGGTTGAGGGCATTTTAGCATTTTGTAGGAATGGATTTTCCGTCGATCTGGTCAGGGGCTTCCTTCTGAGTGTTTGGGGTTCTACCGAAATATTTGATACAGGAACACTTTCCGTAGGACTCTCTCCTCGTCTGGACTATCGAACACCTTCTGTCGGACTCTCTCCTCGTTTAGACTATTGAACACTTTCCCTTTTTTTTAGATTTTTTTTTAATAATCTGTCCCCTCTTCCTTCTTATCATCCAATCGGGATAGTTTTAAGAATCTAATTGGTCTGCTTAAACCCCGCCTTGAGACCGCGAACGTGGAAAACCTTACCCCTTCTAATTGGGCACTGTCCCTTAGGGACTCATAAATAACTCCACAAAGGTACATTCTTATTTAATGTCAAGTACGGAGACGGGATTCTAATCTGGGACTGGGATCAGAACACCGCCCGAGACCACCGTATAAGACAACAATATCCGTAGAATATAATTTTATGATTCTCTGTCTTTTTACAAAGATGTGATGAGGTCAGATTTAGATCCCGAACATTTTACTTCTTGTATGAATGAATCAATTATATTACTGATCTAAATCGCCTCATCACAATCATCATTTCTATATTTCATTAGTCGTCTTAATAGGTGGAGAAATGTGTTTATTGGACAGTTTTTCTTAAAAAATCCTGGGAAGCATTCATCACTACTTCCTACTTTAATTGTTATGTTCTACAAGTTGAAATCCCAAGCTTGTTTTTAAGTGTATAGTCCAATAACATGTATCGAATAACCAAAAAGAACTAAACAATGTTCTTTTATTTCATTTTTCAAAGATTGTTTTCTACTTATCGACTTTTAAGAAAACCACTCCTATTATATTTCTCCAACTTCCACTTAATTATTTTAAAGCATCTGAATGTTCCATTTAATATGCTTTTGAAAACAAAACGAAAGGATTGAAAAATCGATAATATAATCTTTTCTAAAAGAAATGAAATGAGAATAACTAAAAAATCCATTAAAGCCTTAGAACCTTTTAACTCCCTGTTTGTTGAGAAGAAATACCACAAATGCTCACTAAAAATAATATTGTGTAAATGAAAATGAAACCGTTTAAGTATATTATTTTCCTTATACAGGAATTTATGCTTTTATTATTTATTGTAATTGATTTTTACATAAACTAATACTTCTATATCTATAAGAAAATCCTCTTTGTGAGGAAATACTACAAATGTTCATCTAAAAATAAGATTGCTCAAGTGAAAAAGTAACCATTAAAATGTATTATTTTGAATTGTCTAGGGATTTATGCTGTTATTCTTTATTACAGTTAATTGGATAGCATAAATTAATACTTCTCTTTCTAAAAGAAATCCCATACTTATTGTGAAGATACTCCAAAAATGGTCAGCTAAAAATAACATTATGCAAATGAAAATTAACCGTTTATTTATATTACTTTGAATTGACCATGTATTTATGCTTTTGTTTTTTATTACAGTTAATATTATAACATAAATTAATACTTCTAAATGCGTAAAACCTTTCGTATTTATTGTAAAGAAATACCACAAATCTCCACCTAAAATTAATATTGCACATTTGAAAATGTAGCCATTTAAATACATTATTTTGAATTTTCCATGTATTTATACTTCGAACTTTATTACAGTTAATTTTATAACATAAATTAATGCTTATGTTTCTATAAAAAATTCTGTACTTATTGTGAAGAAATTCCAGAAATGGTCAGCTAAAAATAATATTGCGCAAATGAAAGGTAACCGTTTCTTTATATTACTTTGAATTGTCCATGTATTTATACTTTTATTATTAATTGCAGCTAATTTTATAATATAAATTAATACTTCTAAATGCATAAAAAATTTAATATTTATTGTAAATAAATACCACAAATCTTCATATAAAATTAATATTGCGCAAATGAAAATGTAACCGTTTAATTACATTATTTTGAATTGTACATGTATTTATGCTTTGTCTCTTTATTGCAGTTAATTTTATAACATAAATTAATACTTATGTTTCTATAAAACATTCTGTACTTATTGTGAAGAATTTCTAAAAATACTCAACTAAAAATAATAATGCGCAAAGAAAATTAACCGTTATTTTATATTACTTTTGATTGTTCATGTATTTATGCTTTTATTCTTTATTACAGTTAGTATTATAATATCAATTAATACTTCTCGATGTGTAAAAAAATTTGTACTTATTGTAAAAAAATACCACAAATCTTCACCTAAAATTACTATTGCACAAATGAAAATATAATGGTTTGATTACATTATTTTGAATTGCCCATGTATTTATGCTTTTATTCCTTATTAGAGTTAATTTTATAACATAAATTAATGCTGGAAAATGAAAAAAAAAATCGTACTTATTGTGAAGAAATTCCAGAAATGGTCAACTAAAAATAATATTGCGCAAATGAAAATTAACCATTTCTTTATATTACTTTTATATTACTTACAAGTATTTAGGCTTTTATTCTTTCTTACAGTTAGTATTATAACATAAACTAATACTTCTAGATGTGTAAAAGCATTTCGTACTTATTGTAATAAATACTACAAATCTTCACCTAAAAATAATAATGCGCAAATGAAAATCTAACCGTTTAATTATATTATTTTGAATTGTCCATGCATTTATGCTTTTATCTTTATTGTAGTTAATTTAAAACATAAATTAATGCTTCTAAATGCGTAAAAATATTTCGTATTGTAAAGAAATACCACAAATCTTCAGCTAAAAATAATATTTTGTAAATGAAACTGTAACAGTCTTATTATACTATTTTGTACTGTCCATGTATTTATGCTTTTACTCTTTATTATACTTATTTTTTTAAGGAAATTTAATGCTTCAAAATCTATAAATAAGATTGGCGTAACAACTATCGCCATGCCACAATTTTTAAAAATATTTTAGTAAATATTTATTAATTTGTGGTATTCGTTTCTGGATTGAAATCTCCGCTCTAACTGTCCGCCTCTTGAATTATTAAAAATTTGCTCCGATATATGTACGAGAAATTAATTATCATTGAAACGTTTCGATATCCCTCAAAAGAATGATGAAAATTATTTCAGTACTTTATTCAAAACTATATATTTAATGGCATATAAGCATGTTATTCTGGATTTTTATTTCCAAATTTTGAAGTTTGAAAAGTTGTTCATCATAAACTTTGAAATTGATGCTGCATTTTATTTAAAAACTTTCGAGTGAGCTTGTCGATGACTGAAAATTAATTGAGTAATAAGTCGATCCATTCATCATTAAGTTATGCTACCCATTTTATTTCATCGATATCAGGAAGTTATCATGCAAAAGTTTTGCTTTTATTTGACATATGGTACTAACTCATTAAATGATAATGAAATAAATTTAAATCAAATAAAGTTATATATTCCTATATTGATTTTAGCTTGAATTTAATCAACGAATACATATAAATTTCATAATTTTTTACAATTGATAGTTTCCGTTTTTCATTAAATTTTTATGTAGTGCTATACTGAATTTTGATATTTAGTTTTAATTTAATAAACGAATATATATATATATACAATTGATATATTTTCAATTAATATATTTCTTTACTCAAAAAATATTTACATAGTGCAATACAGATTTTGATATTTAGTTTAAATTTAATCAAAGAGTACATATAAATTTCCTAATATTTTTCAATTAATGTTTTTCCTTTTCCTTTAAGTGTTTATGTATTGCTATACTGAAGTTTGATATTTTTTCAATTCATATTTTACTTTACTCAATACAGGCTTATATACTGCTGTACTGATTTTGTATTGTATTTTGTTTGAATTTAATTGATGATTTCATTTAAAATTAGTATTTGTTTTTCATTTTCCCTCTTTTTATTAAATGTTTATATACTGCAAAATTGATTTTAATATTTAGTTTAAATCTAATTGATGAATATATTTAAAATTCATACTGTTTTTAAAATGTTACCATTCAATTAATGTTTTTTCATTAATTTTTTTCCAAACAATTTGTTAAAATGAGCTTTTTTAAAAAGCTTTAATTGAACACTAAAATTATGATCAATACAATATAATTTGTCTTCTTCTATTTGTGTGTTTTTGTTATCTGATATTTGTGTTATCAGTTATGTGGATTCAGTGAAATATATTGACAAATGTAATATATATAAAGATGAAAATATGTTGAAGAATCTAATATATAAAGCTAAATTTCTTTAGCTTTAAAAGATATAAAATTTACAGCAAAAAAAGCTCTCTTCCATTTAGAGCAGTAGAATAAAAAAATTTAACAGTCGATATTACTGAGAATATTCTCCTAAAAACTTTTAAACTTTTTAAACGCCTGTACTAGGAAATGAAATTCACATTATAAAAGTTTTCTTGTATAGTTCTTATGTGGATAGGACAGATTAAAGAAGGTACACAACATAACCTTTTGCTTGTTAGTAATGCTTTACAAATTCTAATTAACTAGTATAAACGATGCGGAATATAGAGTTATCTTCGATTTAGAAATGTATTATAAAGCATTTAACTATAAACTTTTTAAAAAATATTTTCTGAATAATTTGTAAACCTTCTATAGGCATGTTTACGAAAGTGAAATTCAAGACATAATATTATTTCGTATAATTTAATTTTAAGGTATTTATTAAAGATACACATTCATATATATATATATATATATATATATATATATATATATATATATATATATATGTCAGGATTTAAAATGTAGATTAATTTTAAGAGATTTTAATTAGGGATTCTTTTACTGAGAGTGACGTGGCATGAGGAGTTAGCCACATAAATACGGCTCACGCGCAGTGATCTGAGCAGAGAGCAGTGTGCACATTCCACGGACAGAGCTATGGCTACCCGAAGCAGCTAAGCCTGCCTTTGTTAAAAGTTGGGCGCCAATGTGAGACGCCATTAATGATGATTGAATAGTAGTGTGTGATGAGATTTAAATAAAGATATGAAGACGATGTCATGACTCCAGTGTCGTTTAATAGGAACGTGAAAATTTGCCAAATTTTCTCATCGGTTCAGTATAAAGACATTCATTGAACAAAGACTATACGATAACAGTTATGCCGATATACGATCATTTTTAATCACAATTTTTGACACGACGAAAAAAGAGGACTTAAAACATTTTCATTCGATTACGCTAGAAGAGGGAGAAGATATAATTTCGTTCTTCACTACAAAATTATCTTGTGCAACGAGAATTAAAAGAATCTCTAATTAAAATCTCTTAAAATTAATCTACATTTTAAATCTGACACATACACACACACACACACACACATATATATATATATATATATATATATATATATATATATATATATATATATAAAGATTTTTAATGGACTATGTTCTTTTAAATAAAGGTAATACCCCAAAGGTAAGATTTCGTTACACAATTCTTTTAATAAAGGGGATCAAAAAATGACATAATCATTAATATACACATATCCAACGTAGTGTGGCGCAGATAACACTCTGTTGACATCGACTTTGATCAGTTGCATTTAACTCTATAAAGACTGGAATAGCTTAAGTTTAGGTAACACAATAAAATACCTTTCCTTCCAAGTACCCAATGTCAGCTACTAATGAGGTTCACTTTAATTTCCAAGGATTATTTTCCCGGCAACCAGTTACGCTTTGCCCGAGGATGCTAATTGATAAAGAAGAACTTTATCTTCTTTGCGAGGATTAGCATCGTACCCATTTTCCTCGTTATCTGGGAAAGCAAAGAAAGTAATCTTGTTTTCGTCCAACAATTGTTTTGAAATTATTTTAACACATTCTTTGTACTGAAATAGAAATACTCATTTCTATTATTATCTCTATTTTAACTTTTTGCACTCTCTCTAGGCTTAGACAAACTAGGTCTTTAACTTTAATAAGAATAAACCGATTAAATGCATATGAAAGCGTGTTTTATTTCTGAACAAAGTTCGCGAAAGACTTTTTACCCGATAATGAAAGAAAGGTATCAAACACATATTTCTATTAGACTTTAATATTGTCTTAAGCGTTTGTTATTCTTGTTGTAAGCTTTTTGTAAGTTCTGGTTGTAAGCTCTTGTTTCCCTCACAATTTCTAAATTTCGAATAATAAGCAGTTTAAAACAGTAAAATCTTTCTAAAATGTGCTTTTCTGTCTTCAGTCTAATATAACTTATGTTCACAAATGAAAAACTCTAACTAAAACAAAATTGAAGTAATACTGTAAGAAAAAGTTTATCTGACGATCTTCCATCTAAAGAAGTAAAGTCTCAGGTAAAGGTAAAAAAAAAATTAGAAATTCAAATTTAAAATAAGAAAGAACTAAAGTACTCAGTCAATTGATCTCAGGTAAAGGTAAAAAAATAGAAATTCAAATTTAATTATTCATTTACATATTCTCTATGAAGAGTAATATGCTAATTAAAACGCTCCTCTAATTTTTAAATTTCTTTTTGTAAAATGTAAAATATCTTCACAAATAGACCTCCATTTTAGGGATAACTTCTTCATTTCTTTGAAATATCGCTCCCTGGAGCATCTTTATTATATCTGCAAAAACCCAGTATTCGCTGAAGGCCAGATCTGAAGAAAATGGTGGGTGAAGTAATACGAAGCGTAATTCATTAAATTTAACTATTATTTTCATTGACTTATGACATGGTGCATTGTCTTGGTGAAACAGCACTTCTTGATTTATATATTTAATCGATTCAATAATGTCATGCAATATTTGGTATTAATATTTTTTCTCTAGATAATCGGAGAGCGAAATACTATGTGCATCCCAAAATACGAATATCTTAACACTGTCTTCTGTCTTTTGAGTTTTGTGGCCCTTTGGACAACTACCTTCCCCATCACTGTCAATTCAGCTGACAGTCTATTATATTTAAATGTGTAGTAGTTGATACATGTTTCAATCCTTATTCCTACCGACGCAAGGAGTCATTTTTATATCTCCTGCACAGCACCAACCATCTCTCTGAATCATCGACATCTTGTTGTTTTGGGTTCATTGTGAGCAAACATGGCACTCCAGAAGGAAGTGAAGCATGCTTAAGGTGACAGTGGTCCTTTAGAGGAAACTTTCTTTTTCTTTTAGATTATTTTCCTTGAAGATTGACTATGTTATTAGTACTATTTATATGTAAATATTTTAAAAATTTGAAGGCAAAATATTAATTAGTTTTGGAGTTATTAGTTATTAATTGTTTCATAATTAGCTTAATCGAAAACGCTCCAGGAGAATCAATTTTGCATAAAATATTATAAAACAAATTTTAAGTATACCTTTACGAAACAATGTAGTTGACTCCATAAACATTCATGGAAAATATAAAGAAAAAAATAATGATGATGATACCCATAATTTGAGAATAAACAGTTATAGCGGTTATTTAAAATGAATAACTAACATATTATATGCTTCAAAACATACCCGTTTCAACTAGACTTTATTTTATAAACTTCAACGTAAATAATACTGGAATTTCAGAGACAAAGATCTACTTTCAATGCGTCTGGAGAACTTTAAACATTTGTAATACATGAAAATTTTACTTCTAAGTAAACAGCATTTGAAGTTATTATTGCTATACCCATAAGCAATGATAAACTTATTATACCCATAAGTAATGATAAAATGATAAGAATTAAAAAAATATTTTTGCTCCTTATTACTAATGATATATTCTTCCACTAATCACTAAAATCAAAAATTCGAATTTTCAGTCAATTTTAACCAATTTGGAAGTCTACCATCGCCTTAAATTTTGTTTGTAATCATAAAATCTACCTTTTCATTCATTCTACTTTTAAAGCCTCAGCTATCTGACAAAACTTCAATTGATGGTTTTACAAAAATATTTTGTGTTCACTTTTCCAAGACAGCTGCTGATTTCGGGTGATGAGAGCTTTTAACATTATCAATATTTGCGTTTGTATTCAGCATACCAGTCAATAATAGTTGATTTTCCTTTTTCAGAGACTTCATAACGCTTATCAAACCACTGTTTGACCGCAGTATTTTTCTACATCAAACAAAAATGTTTGATAAACACACAATTATTTTGTGTATATTACAAAACTATAATATTACAAAACTGGAATCGCTAAAACCACTGCAAAATGTAAACTAAGTATCAGAATAACATGAAATTTTGATATGTACCGTTTGAAGGATACTATTACTCCGAAATCCTACAGGTTTGTCAACAATGTTGCCTTATTTGTGTCAGACAGGAGACTTGTAAAGCTTTACGTTATATTATGCTAATGACCTTTTCTATAAAATTTCTTTATAACGATTAAAATTATACTTCTCTTCTATCTATGACATCTTAAATGCTATTTTAATTTAGCTAATGAAACAAATTAGATAAAATTCAGCTCAACTTACTTATGTTTTCAGTGTCTGTAGAAATTATAGTATTATAATTTTCTGCATTTCTCTATTCTGTGAAAAGCATAAAAATAATATTCATCTCGGAAGAGCTGTATTGATATAGAAATTTAAAACAAAATTTATACTGAAGATAAATTTTCTTTACGTACATAATCATCTATGACTAAGGATAGGATTATGAATGCAATGGTTAGAGCTCGCAAAGTCCAATTCTATTACGTTAACTTAATTATATTAAAAAAAAGTTAATCAGACAGTTATTAGTACACATTAAAATTTGTATGTTAAAAGTAAAAAAAAACGTAAAAACCCAATCATAACAACACTTTTCACCAGGTAAAGGTTATTTAAAATATAAATATTTTGATAATGGTGTTTTAAATAATATTCAAACGCAACAATAGCATAAGCTTTAGTTTTTATAAAATTATCTGATTAATTGCATGACTTCTTTATCACTTATTGAATTATTTACATTATTTTTTGTATGATACGACATTCATATTATCATTCGTACCTGTCATTCATAGTTATTTTCAATATTGGTGGTAACTGCATTGCCTGATAATATTACTTATGAGCAAATGACAATTATAATCAAGTATGAAACAAAATTAAAAATATTTCTATTGTCCAAAAAGTGTAAAAGAAAGCCCTGTGGTATCCACATCATGAAAAATAAGTAATAAATTTAGAAAATTATTCGAAATTTTGTAGAGCCCATATGTGCATATTGCATTATTCTAATGTGCTAAAGTGAACAGTTGAACTCCTTCTTTACGAAAACGGCTGAATCGGCTTCGATGTAAAATACGACGAATGACCTGTAGTAGAAATATTCTCTCCCTTTCCCACTCTGTCATCATGTATAAAGAGAAAAGTCGATATTGTCACCTGCCGAAATAAAAAAAAAATCCAAAACAGGAAATGGACAAAAAAAAAATTGTTTTCAATAGAAACAGTAAATGATAAAATTCCGGTTAGAAGGGAAGGAATTCTTGAAAATCTTGGTTGAAGAAATTGGGCCGTTTCCGTATTGTGACCACTTACTCCAAAACCATGACTCTTAGAAAACGGGTTAATAACCAATGAATTATAGGATATTTCAGATATGAGATAGTACGACAAAGTATTGATTGGAAATTTATATTTCTCTTGCAACTTCAATAGACTGATTTGAAAGTACTTTTTTATTGTATTTTCACTGTGATATATAAAGTTACTTTTATTTCACTTCACAACTATTGAAAGCTTAAGTAACTGAAGACTGTAGAATATGTAGATTTGTTAAATTTATATTTCTCTTCAACTTCAATATGCTTATTTGAATGTATATTTTTATGGTATTTTCATTGTGATATATAAAGTTACTTTTATTACACTTCACGACTATTGAAAGCTTAAATATATGAAGATTGCAATATGTAGATTTGTTAAATTTATATTTCTCTTGAAACTTCAATAGGCTTATTTGAAAGTACTTTTTTTATTGTATGCTCACCGTGATATGAATAGTTACTTTTATTTCACTGCACGACCATTGAAATCTTAAATAACTGAAGACTGTGCAATATGTAGATTTGTTACATTTATATTTCTCCTGTAACTTCAATAGGCTTATTTGAAAGAACTTTTTTATTGTATTTTCACTGTGATATGAAAAGTTACTTTTATTTCATTTCACAACCATTCAATGCTTAAATAACTGAAGATTGTGCAATATGTAGATTTGTTAAATTTATATTTCTCTTGCAATTTCAATAAGCTTCTTTGAATGTACATTTTTATGGTATTTTCACTGTGATAGGAAAAGTTACTTTTATTTCACTTCACGAGAATTGCAAGCTTAAATAACTGAAGACTGTGCAATATGTATATTTCTTAAATTTACATTTCTCTTGCAACTTCAATAGGCTTATGAGAAAGTGCTTTTTTATTGTATTTTCACTGTGACATGAATAGTTACTTTTATTTTACTGCCCGACCCTTGAAAGCTTAAATAACTGAGACTGTGCAATATGTAGATTTGTTAAATTTATATTTCTCTTGCAACTTCAATAGGCTTATTTGAAAGTACATTTTTATTATATTTTTACTGTGATATGAAAAGTTACTTTTATTTCACTGCACGACCATTGAAAGCTTAACTGAAGACTGCAATATGCAGATTTGTTAAATTTATATTTCTCTTGCAACTTCAATAGACTTATTTGAAAGTACATTTTATTTTATTTTCCTTGTGATATGAAAAGATACTGTTATTTCACTCCCCGGCCATTGAAGCCTAAATAATTGAGGACTGTGCAATATGTAGATTTGTTAAATTTATATTTCTTTTGCAACTTCAATAGGCTTATTTGAAAGTACTTCTTTATTGTATTTTCACTGTGATATGGAAAGTTACTTTTATATCACTTCACGACCATTGAGAGCTTAAATAACTGAAGACTGTGCAATATGTAGATTTGTTAAATTTATATTTTTCTTGAAACTTCAATAAGCTTATTTGAAAGTACTTTTTTATTGCATTTTCACTGTGATATGTAAAGTTACTTTTATTTCACTGCACGACCATTGAAAGCTTAAGTGAAGACTGTGCAATATGCAGATTTGTTAAATCTATACTTCTCTTGCACCTTCAATAGGCTTATTAGAAAGTGCTTTTTTATTGTATTTTCACTGTGACATGAATAGTTACTTTTATTTTACTTCCCGACCCTTGAAAGCTTAAATAACTGAGACTGTGCAATATGTAGATTTGTTAAAGTTATATTTCTCTTGCAAATTCAAAAGGCTTATTTGAGAGTACTTTTCTATTGTATTTTCACTGTGATATGTAAAGTTACTGTTATTTTACTTCACGACCATTGCAAGCTTAAATGAACACTGTGATTATGTAGATTTGTTATCTATTTTTCTACATATAAGAAGTGATGCTTTACTTATTTTGACTGGCCCCGCTTTCCTTCTACCGCTTAGGGCTTTATATATTAACTTTTTGTAAGGCCCATTCGTTTCACTTCATTTCTTTTAGCTGATGATATGTTTCTATTCTGCATCTGTAAATATATTCATATGTTGTTATAAATAAAACTCAGTGTAACATTATATAGAAATTCGTTCATTTTTTAAGTCCATATTTCACTGCCTGTTCTGCCTTTTATAAAATGTTAAAAAAATTGTGTAAGAAAGAAAAGTTTTGCAAGCATGGTAATATATATTTTTATAAGTAATATGATTAAATTAAAGACATAAAAATGGTTTTTAATAACGTATGAAATTTCTAAACATATTTTCCTATAAAAATAAATATATGTTACACAGAACTCTCCAAAGTAAAATCTTATTCTAAAATATGTTCTGCCACATATTATTCATTACTCCTATATTATTCGTATGATAAATCGATATGAAATCTACAATTTGAAAATGTCTGTGGAGTTTTTAGACTATTTCTTTTTTTGTAACAAAGCCCGTATCCGAAAGATGATTCTTTAATGCTTTTATTGAATTTTTTCTAGGAGGAAGAAGAACTGAACGTTCCGGAAACCGTAATCAAACTCACATTATCCAAATTCTAAGAATGTTTTGGATAAAAGTAGAATGTAAGGAAATTTTCTTCTTGGTACCTATCCTACTGCTTCATTTTTCATAATATGTTATGCATATCACCATGTTCCTCGGGTTTACTTGTAAACATATTTTAAATTTATTACTAAATGTTTATAATCTGTTTACTGAATTTACGTAGAAGGCTCTAATTGCTTTTAAAATGTTCCTCTCTACTTAAAGCATTACTCAGTTCAAGGAATTTAAACCCAAATGTGCAACCTTCGGTTTATTTATCATTTGGGTCTGTGCATCTTATGTGAATATGAATAATTTTCCGTAAATTTACGCAACAATTTAGAAAATTATACATTTTGCAGAAAGGACATATTTTATTCGCGACTGTTTGCTTCTACCAGTAAGTTTGGATGTTGGTTAAATATTTCTTGAAAGTTCAATTGGAATCAAATGGAAATGGTTCAATTGGAATCAAAAAGTTCATTATATGGAAAATTTGTTTCCATTTTAAAATATGTAAAACAAATTTGAAATTTATAAATACTCTATCTTTTAAAATTAATTTAACCACAAATCACACATTTTGTATAAATCATTCTTTAATATATTTATTTTAACTATAAAAAATAAATCTGAGAGTAAAAGAAAAATAAAGAATCCAAGAATTCTCCCTATTAACAGTTAAAAATATTATGTTAAAATTAATTACTTTGAATTTATTACACGTAAATGTGTTAAAATATAGAAAAACAATTAGAAATGTTCAGAAATATTGTTCGAAAGTGAAAAAATAAACCACATGAAAAATTTCGTCAAATAAGTCTTGAGTTAAGCTATTTGGAGGTTTTTTTATATAGAATTCACAAAATGTTATTCGCCCCAAAGAAAAGTTCGTAAAATAGAGGAATTAAATAAATAGAGGTTCATTAGATTAAAGTTCAATGATAATTTTTTGTAGCCTTGTAATACCAATTTTATTTTAGTCCTGTTTTATTTCAAAGATAACCCTGTGTTCATCTAAAACATTTTACTCTGTCTTGTTTCAACAAAGAGAAAACAATGAGTTATAAAAGCAAATTCATCTATATATGCATGTTTTATGTGTGTATATAGGACTATTGCGGCATGAACACTTCACACCTTCTTTTACACCTCCTTACGACAGACCCAACACAGTGTTGGAAAAATACGGCAAAACTTTTAAAGTGTTGATAAGAAACAAAGAACGGATTTTTTCCGCCGACAGACTGAAACCAGTTTTCCCTGCTGAAAACGGCAGAACGTCATCACTCTCCACCAGCTACCAATTTGACATCCCAGACAGACACTTCTACTTGCCTCAAGGAGAGACCTAGAAAGAATAACATCGAACCTTTACTTACCCGTTCTGGCAGACGTGTCAGATTTCCAGTTCGCTTTGTGGCGTAATGTTAACACTGGAAGGGGGGTACTTTGGCAACGTGCACTTATACTCCATGGTCTTCTTGGACAGCTGGCAGTGGGACATAGTACATTGACTGAAACCGTCAGAGAGACGCACCAAAAGCAGAGAAGCAATAGGCTCTCAGACGCTCACTGGAGTCTGTGATGCTGTGGTGGTGGGCTCTCAGAGCTCGATGTACCCTATAATTTTATTCTTTATTAAATGTGTGTCATGAATATTTCTAGTTTCCTCATTTAGCTGAACGTGTGTTGGATCGATTTTACGTGTGCTCGATTCCATCATGGGTATGATATCCGCCAGTGATATACGAGCCTTGTATTATCTTATCACGAAACTCTTAAATTCTAAATTTTATCAGTCCATTTAAATCCCCTAATTCAAATTTCTAAATCAGAAATTAGTTTTAAACTCTGAAATATTTTTTCTATGAGTATAAGATAAATTCAAGGAGACTATTTTTTCTTCTGTAAACGTAAGTTATATAGGTACGTAAATTGGTAAAATTTATTTGTTTAGTGCATTTTTTCTTTAAATAATGTGTGAATATTTCACAAAAGAATTTCTTCAAACATTGATAAAACTAAATGACTTCCAATTTCTTACAAATGAGGTATAAAAATATTTGTCTTCGTCAAAGATAATCCAAAGAAAATGTGTTTGAGCGGCACAATATTCATAAGCTCAAAATTAAGTTATGATTTAATACATTAATGAGTCTAGTGTTTGAAGGACTCATTATATAAATTGCCTTTTAACGCTGATTTAATAATAGTTATTTCGACATCTTTACATTTCTCATTTATGCGAAACTTGATTTTCTGTATAAACAAAGACCTCAGTAACTCTGCTAAGAATAGACATACGGAAAATAAAGTTGACGGGAATAAAGGTATTTTTAGGATAAATTAATTTATGTTTCATAGTAAAATTAACAATCCACAAACTTAAAGAAATGATCCCAATTTTAATTTCCACAATTTTAAAGAAATAGAAAGCTTGTTGTATTATTATAATGCACAACATTTTGAAATATACTCTAAGGTTTTATGTATAAAATAAGTTATTTGTTCGTAGAAATCTTCAATTTAAAAATACCACAAGAAACAAAATTTAACTTTTTAAATGTAGTAAAAGTTTCTTAACATACGTTTGTATATGTGTGCGTGTGTGTGTATGTAATTGGAAAATATTTCTCTTCCCCTATCACAGTTGTAAGTAGCCTCTATTTAAAAAATTACCCCAAGTGTTAATTTAATTTTCGATTTTTTACACCACTTTCCTTTTCCATGTGGTCAATGAAACATCTTGATAATTTTGATTCATCAATCTTCTCTCATTCCTTATTCATTGGAAACTCAATTCGTCACACACACACCAAGCATAAATTTAGGGGAAAATGTATCCCTTCAATTCCAATAACCTGATGCCCCAAAGGCCAAAGAGGCCTCTAGGGATTCATAAATAAATTTATAAAATACCATTTTACTTTAGTGTCAGGATTGGACAGATTCGTCTAATCTCGTCTGAAGATCCAACCCCACACACAACGGCCCTCATAATTCCCCTACCCCTCTTTTTTTTCAACACATAATGTTAAGAGGTTAGATTTAGACTCGAAATTGTTACTACAAGTACAAAACTTCTATTACAATTTAATTAAAAGATCTTTAAATAGATCTAAAAACCATATATATATATATAAATATATATATATCAGTCATATTAGGAAATACAGGTCACTGAACAATATACCAGGAAATATACTTATAAAAAAAACCCTATATATATGTATGTATGTATATGCAGTCTGTATTGCTTATATGGGCAGCTGAGCAGTGCAGAAAAATCAGACCATATAAGCGGGATGACCATATAGGCGAAACAACACAACCCTATTGTCCATATACCGTGCATTTTTAATCCATAACATAAAAACCTTATCCACATTCCCATAAGGTGACAAGTGCTGACGTTTTCTTTCTTGATCACCGATTACAACACTTGAGGACCAAAATTTGGCAGCTAAAATCTTGTTTAATGTCATCTAGGTAATCGAATTAGCTTTGGTGAAAACAGCCTTTAAAAGATTAGATTTTTTGAAATTACTCTTTTGGCAGCAAATGATAAATTATTTCTTTTCGAAACCATAATTAAAAAATGAGTGTTCTTGTTCGTGACGTATGATCCAAATGCAACAAAATTTTCCTTTACTTGTGTAGTCTCAATTTCAATTTAAGCAGGGAGAGACAATTAACCACTAAACATACAGACGTCTATTTCTTGTCAGGGGGCAAGAGAACTAAGAGAGGCGATGTCTACACAAACAAGAAAGGGGAAAGGAAAGAAAGATTTGAATTCAGGTCCTCTCCGATTTCGCACTGACTTCTTAAAAAAAAAAAACGAATAGGAAAAAAACTGTAACTCGTTGAAAACATGAAACTGACCATATAATCGGTAACAAGAAAAAGAAAATGACTGTATAATAGGTGCACTTTTACACATGTTCCCTATTAAGTTAGACGGGAATTTAGAAGCGGGGTGACCATATAGCCGGTACTGACTGTATATGTAAATATACATAACCGTTGAATATAATACTAAAGAATACTAAAGATTACTAAAGATCCTAAAGACTAATGGCAAAAATATATGATCATAAAAGTCAAGAATTTAAATTAAAATTAAAATTTTAAAGCCAAATGCAAACAATAATCATTAAAATAGGAAAAAAAAACTCAAGTAATAAAAATTTAAATTTGAAATCAGAAATTACAGGTTGTAATAAACAAAACAGAAAAAATAAACAAGCTACATAAAATTTATATATATATATATATATATATATATATATACACATATATATATATATATATATATATATATATATATATATATATATATATATATATACATACATACATACACATATATGTATATATATATATATATATATATATATATATACACAAATATATGTGTGTGTATTTAACTAAATAAAATGTAACATATTATTATTCTTTATGTTGTATGAGGAGCTAGATGTCACATAAGATTTTAAACATGAATACATTTTTAAATAAAAGAAATAAGCTAAAAGAATTTTGCTCCAAAATAACACTTTTTCATTGAAATAACATCTGTGTTTGAGATAAAAATATTAATTTTTCCATAAATAATTAAACTGTTACAGTATCATTTAAAATCATATTGATCTACCTCATTAAAATATTGTGCAGCATATCATGAATATGAAGAAGTTTCATTTTTCATTTCTTGAATTTAGCAGTTTTTTGCTGCTTGTTTTTCTGAGATTTATTATTTAACTGTATATTTGAGAAGTTAATTAATGTTATGTGTATACATTTAAAAAAATCGTAAATGGCCGAATTTCTTGAACAAAGAATTATAAATTATGAAAAACTTGGAGCAAAACATTAATTTTGTTTAAAATACATTTTTTCTCCGTTATAATGTATGTGGTTTCAAAATAGATAGATAAATAAGTTTTATGTGGCAATATTTACTAAACCCTTATTTAAGTAAGTAAAGTCATATATTTATGTATGTATATATGTATGTATCTATCTGTCTGTTTATACATATATATTATAAGCATATACACTCAAAAGCCAAAACATTATGACCACCCCTACATTTTGCAATGAACTCGCCTGGATGACGTGGAAGGCACTTGATCAGGTAGAAGTGGTATTTAAATGCTGTTGAAGAGTCTGAAGAATCATTCTTTCACTTACTTCTGAGTGTCATGGAAAAGGCTGCGGATCTAAGCGATTTTGATAAAGGTCAAATTGTAATGGCTCGAAGGCTCGGAACAAGGATTTCCGAAATTGCATGACTCGTGGGTTGTTCGAGATCTACAGTTGTTAGTATTTATGCAAAGAGGATGAATGACGGTAAAACCAGCAGTAAACCACATGGTGTTGGACGTCACACCCTATCAAAGAAAAAGGATCTTCGGAGACTGTCTCGCAGGGTGAAGGAAAATCGGAGCCAGACAGTGGTTTAGCTAACAACCCAATACAATCTAAGGCCAAGTAGAATAGTATCGGAACACACTGTTCAGAGGACACTGTTGGATATGGCCTACAGCAAACGTCCCACTCGTGTGCCTTTGCTGATCAATAGTCCTCGCTAACTGCACTTAAACTGGGCGTGGGAACATTTCGACTGGTCATGGATCAGTGGAAAAGAGTTGGCTGGTCAGATGACGATATGCCGTATTAGGATACGCCGTCTTCCAGGCTAACAGTTGCTCCCTCAATGTACAATAGATCATACACAGACCGGTGTTGGTGGTATTATACTTTGTGGGATGTTCTCTTGGGCGTCTCTGGGACCCGTGTTTGTGGTAGAGCAGACCATGAATGCTGTAGGGTATCTAAACATCATTCCGGACCAGTTGCACCCTTACATGGCTTCTATTTTTCCAGTTGGAAATGGAATATTCCAACAAGACAACGCCCCGTGTCAGAATGCTAATATTGTGTTGGAGTGGTTCCAAGAACATAATGCTGAATTCCAGTTAATTTCCTGTACGCCTAACTCACCGGATCTCAATCCGATAGAACACATTTGGGTTGTCATGGGACGGCAGCTCAGAGTTCAAAGAGAACCAATTCGCAATATCTCGGATTTGCGTAATCGTTGCTTAAACATCTGGTACAATCTGTCTCCTGCCATCTACCAAGAACTTGTGGTAGCCATGTCAAGGCAGGTTGTAGCTGTGTTGCGATCCAAAGGGGGGCCAACTTGTTATTGACAGGTAGACATAATGTTTTGACTCTTGAGTGTGTATATATATATATATATATATATATATATATATATATATATATATATATATATATATATATATATGCTAATATTATAAAATTTATTACCCTTAAAATATCTCTTAAAATTCTTCTTTTTCCCATTCTTATCCTATTAATATACTTATTGAACTACAAAATGTCTTATCCAATGGAGTGTCCGCGACTTAAAATTCTTTTAGTAGTCCCCCGAAGCTATTTCTTCATTTCATGCTAATTTTCTGCCCTCTCTGCCCATATTCCTGCTGTTTCAATAGCTCACTCTTTTTAACAATCTGAGTTCCTTTTTACTGTTGAAATCGCTGACTAAGTTGCTCGTTCCTTGGAAAGATTCTATGCGTCGCTCGTTGTAGGGTTTAACCCTGTAATTCACATGTTCTCATGTTCCTTCTGTCTTCTGCTTTTGAAAAAATAACATGTTCTGTTAACTCAATGTTTCGCTACGAACTATGCGTGTTCTTTCTATGGAATGTCCCGACTGCATATTCTTTAATAAGCTAGTTGCCTAGGCTTCTCCTTTCCCAGTAGTCCAAGAATGTTAATACAATATTGGTTACAATTCGATGAGACCATTGAGATTAATTTTCGGCGCCTTACACACACACACATATGTCACGTATCATAGCCATAGCAAAAATATTAATATTTGAAAAAATAATAAGAATTAAAATTCATGTAATTTTTAACAGATCTGTTTGTATTAAATTAATGTTAAATTGGATTGTAAAATTTAAAGCAATTTTAATATTTAATGTTTAATTAGAATCAGAAGTATGACTCATATTTCTATTTTACATACAAGAAATTGCTAAAATATTGTTTTTAAATAAAAAAGTGAATAATTCTTTTTAAATAATACAATTTTAAAGAAATCTGAGAAACTATACACAATTTTTGGTGCAAAATATTAATATTTTGATAAAATATGAATTTTAAAATATTATACCTTTAAAAAAAACTAAATTTCAAATATCTGTAAAACAGATTTCACTTTCTTAGATATTATTTAAATTTATTTCTAAAATACCAAACTGTTACAGTTTTTATTGTTATATAAATAATTGTTATATATTGTTATATAAGTATATTAATTAAAAAGAAAGAAATAGTTAATGTTTAAAAGACTAATAAAATTTAAAAATATCAAAGCATTTTTAAATTAAAACTTTCATTAAGGGAATTTTTCAACCAGACTTCACTTTCTTGAATATAATTAAAATTGAATTTTGAATTTAAAAAAACCCTATAATGCTAATAATGTTTACTCTAATACTAAATTTAAAAAGATATAAGCCTTTAATTTATCAAAAAATATTAAGATTTAAAAAATATTAAAAGTTTATAAAATTAAAATTTCATTGAAATGAACTGTTCAAACAGATTTCAGTTTCTTGAATATATGATTCAAAATGAATTTTAAAATACAAAATTGTTATAATGATTGGAAAACTTTAATTGGAAAAGTGGAAAAAAAGCATTAATATTTGAAAAAAATGTTAATAAAAAATCAAAATATTTTAATATTAAAACTTTAATTAAATGAACTATTAAACAAACTTTAGTTTGTTGAATATGATTGAAATTGAATTTTAAA
>CM063508.1:16865210-16880210 GCA_032207245.1 Pardosa pseudoannulata
TTATATCAATTGTTAGACAATTTTTGAATAAGTGTTGATTCTTTTCTTGACACATTATAATGCATCCCAATATCCGAACTCATTAAGAACAAAAAGATGAATGTCTAAACACGTACTGAGAAACTGCAGGCATTTTTGACATTTTGGTAAAATGCTAAATTCAAAATACTTTTCATTCAGAATACTCATGATTTTAACTCAAAAAGGTTCTATATATAGAATAATATTTTCTACTGCTTTCTTTACTAAAAACTTTAAACTGACAGGCAGGAATGCATATTTAACCAAGTTCAAATTTGAATTTTCAGAACTGTCTATTTACTTTTATGTAAACTGAATTTTTACTATTTTCAAATGCAAAGCTTTTTTTTCCCTTTATTAAACTACAACGGATAACTGGTGCTTTCAACATATCTGAATTGCAAGATAGATCCATAAAATAATTTTTTTGTGATTTTATTTGTACAACTTGTAAACTAATCATCATACTTTTGATTATATAACTTATAACCCTGATTTGGCACAAAAGTTATTGTTTTCATAAAAATATTTAGGTACAGATGTATTATAGACGTCGTGTTTTTGTCGCCAAATTCGAGTGGGTTGGTGTGTTTGCTCTGACTTTGATGGCGGGGTATGGCAGCTCTAATGTGTTCTTGCAACCCATTGGTGCAACTTATTTCTGACGTCAGTACCAGGCACTATTCCAGAAATTTGCACCTTACCTGTTCTTTTGGTTTAGAGTCGCCTAGGTCAAATTATATATATATTTTTTTGTTCTCATCATTTTCTGGAATTTAGTAAGTAATTTGTTTTGTTCTTACCATTTTCTAGGATTTAGTAATTTAGTTATTGTGAGTGTAGTTATTTCGGTTCTTAATATTTTTGGAATTGTTCAGGATATTCTACATCAAACAAGATGCTTTAGTTTGAAACATTTTGTTTTTGCTCTCATCATTTTCTGGGATTTAGTTAATTTGATTATGGTGAGTGAAGTTATTTTGGTTCTTACTGTGAGAGTGCAGCTATGTTTGACATAAGGTTTGCGAAACTGATTTGCTCGCCGCACTCACACGTTGTGGGTTGAATGCCCAAGTTTTTTTCGCGACTCCAGGAAGCGTGTGGTGTGGCCAGTGAAAACGATTGCACTTAAACTTCATCAAGTTTTGGAGAGTTGTGATTGGTCTCCATGAGGCGACCAATTCAGGACCATCCTTGGAGTCCCGGTCCTTCTGGGCAGAGCCGGGAAAGGACGCATTGTGCAAAGGACAATGGAACAATGAACGCATCAGCACAGGATAATGGAAAAAGTATAGGGTTGCCTGAGTAGAAAGAAGGAAGGAAAAGAATGCAGCGTTCTCTTGGACACTGCCATTTTTTTTCAGGCGTTGCACGTGGAGTAATTCTTTTAATTTTTAATTTTTTTAAATATTTTTTAGCACATTTCCTTGTTTTTTGTTCTATATTTGAATGTTGTAATATAGATCAGTGGCATTTTACTATAATTAAAGACTATATAAAGTAAACCTGGGTTATAAAATGCTATGAAATGACAACAGCAATGTACTACACCACAGCATTTACTATTCTTGAAATTGTTATGTAGTATCAGGATATTCTAAATCAAACAAGATGTTTTGGTTGGGAACATTTTTTGCTTTGTTCTTATATTCTGGGATTTAGTTAATTTAGTTATGAAGGTTGAAGTTATTTCGGTTCTTATTTTTGATATTGTTAAAAAATATCAGGATATTTTTAGGTGTGAGGTGGGTTTTGCATTTCATTCTAAACTCCAAGTGTGAGGGAACAACGGTATTCCGAATCTGAGTTTTTTTATTTGGTAAAAATGAATTATTTCAAAGTTTTTTCAGGGAGGTAGGAGAGTTGAAGAATGTTTGTGGCTCTACCCTTTCCAATTTTCATCTGTTATTAATTTATTTAGCATTTCTTTTATTACAAGGGAGGGTTGAGGGGGGAACCCCCCTTACAGGTTAGATTTTTTATAATATTAGGGATTATTAAAATGCTATATATTGTGTTTATTCTGTTGATATATATCCTAAATATTAGTAATCTGTTATTTATTTTTTAAATAACGTAAAAAATGATAATTGTTACGCTAATTTTATTTTAATAATTCTTTAAAATGTTAATCTGATTTTTTCTTTTAATGTTTAGTTTTCTTAATGTTGTGTTTCAAAAATGCCATGTGACCGCCATGTTTGTTTTCATTTAATCGAAAGTATATGGCATTTAAAAACAAACATGGAATATTAAACTTTTAACATAAATGGAAGGATGCACGATTATTGTAATTCAAAATCACAATTTATAATCTTTAAGATTTAGTCTACATTTAAAGATTTGGACTAATTAATATTTTTAACGTTATGTATTTCGCTAATATTATCACACAAAGAAATCTATTAATGGCTGATTTTAAGATCTATTATAGGTATTTATATTTAAGTTTAAATGATATTATTAACAGAAACATCACTGAGTGTGCTGTATGTATAACGGTTAAATAATCAGTGTTTTAATCAGTAGTTTATTGGTTTTGGTTTCCTAAGCTACTATACATTTTTCGTAATGTGATAGTTAATTAGAGCGGGCATCTATTGCTTCCAGCCTAATCCGTTAGTGTGTGAATATCCATACCAGCTTCAAGAGTCAAATTCCCTAATTCTGACATTTAGTCCTAGTCTTACGAATTTGCTGATTAATATCCATACCAGCTTCAGGAGTCAAATTCCCAAATTCTAGAAGTTACTCCTAGTATAATGCATTTGCTGATGACATTGTGATGTCTACCGGCACTGTGTGAAAAATTAACCGACACTGATTGCTAAAAGTAAAAGAAAAATTAAGACGTTGACTGCCATGGGTGTCACCGGTAGCCGGCACTCGACTTGGCTACAGCGCCGTGGGGCCACCGGTGACCGACGACGCAGCAAATGATAAAAGTACATAATTATAGTAAATATTTATACTGGCAATTTTTTCAATAATGCCATTGTTATTATGATAGTTTAAAGAAATTAATGCAATATAGAACATACAAAAATAATTTTAATAGTACATGAAAAATATACATTTTATCCTTGCATATTGCGAAGAGTCAGACTGAAACATCCAAGGAAAAGAAAAGGTGAATCAACGCAATTGAAAATATGTCACAACATTTTTAGTCAAATTCTTTGCTTTAGTTCTTCCTAGCTGCTTTGAATGCTAAAGAATGAGAGTAATTACTTAGCAATGGAAGCACGATTGTTTGAAAAAGAAAAGGACAATCATAATAATTGTCTATTGCGCTTTGTGAGTCACCGGTGACCCCCAGCGCGAAAACTCCTTCAGGCATGATTGATAACTAATTTTATCTGCTTCAAATAATATTTCAAAGTATTCATCTCATAATAAAAAATTCACGTTGGCGTCTTGGGCTAACCATCGAAAATGCGTCTGGCAGTCAACATGTTAATAGATTCAATGTCTGTGCTTCATTTAATGAAAACAAAACAATGTACAGTCTGTATCGGTTATATAGTCAACTCAGCGGTCCAGAAAAATCAGACCATATAAGCGGGGTGACCATATATGTGGAACATTACAACCCTATTGTGCATTTTCCGTGCATTTTTAATCCATAACAGAAGAGTCTTATCCACATTCCCATAAGGTGACAAGCGCTGACGTTTTCTTTCTTGATCACCGATTTCAACACTCGAGGAGCAAAGTTTGGTAGCTAAAATATTGTTTAATGTCGTACGAGTAATCGAATTTGGGGGAAACGGAAAGATTAGAGTTTTTAGATTTTTCAATCAATTCATTTTTGGCAGCAAATGATAAATTCTTTCTTTTCGAAGCCTTAATTAAAAAATGAACGTTCTTATTCGTGACGTATGATCTAAATGCAACAAAATTTTCCTTTACTTGTTTCGTCTCAATTTCAGCTTAAGCACGGAGAGATTACTTTAACCGATAAACAGACAGATGTTCACCTCTTGTCAGAAGGCAAGAGAACAGAGTGGTGAGAAACTCCGACGATGAATCTACACAAACAAGAAAGGGGGAAAGTGAGGGAAATAAAGGCTTGAATCCAGGTCCTCTCCTATTTCGCACAAACTTAAAGCAGGAAAAAAACGGAAACTCGTTGAAAACATGAAACTGACCATATAACCGGTAACAAGAAAAAGAAAATGACTGTATAAGCGGTGCGCTTTTACACATGTTCCCTATTAAGTTTGACGGGACTTTAGAAAACTGACCATATAAGCGAGGTGACCTTATAAGCGGGTGACCATATAGCCGATATTGACTGTATATGGAGAAATCTATGAAGTTGATGAAAAATACAGAAGTTCAGTGGATTTCGATGATTTTATATTCGAAACTGTTTATAGCTTTAAGAATTTAGGATCCATCATTAACGTCTCTAATACGACTTTGAAAGAAATTAATTGTTTGATTTTAAAAGACAGCAGATGCTGTTTTTCAATATTCTTAAAGAATAAAATAATCTCTAAAAGAATACAAAACAATTTGGCTTGTGATGACATATAACAAAAGTTTGAATTTGCTCTAAAATGATGTCGAACGATGGCAAATAGTAGAGTGCTGGAGTTTGCGGGTTTGAATCCCGCTGTTGGAATGGATGCTCGTAGCCTTGCGGAATCGGCTTGAAGTAGTAGATCCCGGTCTCACTAGCCTGGTGTTCAAAGCAGTAGACTGCAGTGTTCCGAACGAAGCCACAGAATGATAATAATTTTTAAATATTTGAACTCAAAATATTGAGGAAGGTACACGGTGCAGTTGAGGTGTAATAGTAATGTATGGAAAATAAAGAGCTAATAAGGAAATAAAAAGATTATAAAATATAAAGACATGCTAAAATTTATTAAGGCCAAATGGATATTTTGGCTCGACTACATATAAAGACAAGCTGGAAGTCGAGTGGCAAAGATATTATGCTGCGTCCAGTGTGAAAGAGAATTAGAGATACACCTAAAATTATTGGACAACTTTTTGAATTATTTAAAGTACATAAGCAGAACCAATTGGGAAAGGAATACAGAGCAGTTCTGAAAAAGTAATCAAAGACCCACACTACATTATATAGAAAAATAAAGATCAAGAGGAAGTGCAAGACTATTCAGTTCTGTTACTGAAAAAATTTTTCTGTAGCAATCTCAATCAACTAGGTCTTTATTGAAAATTTTTAAAGTATAGGGAAAAAAACTGTAAGGAAGTTAAAATTCAGAGTCAGTTTTAAAAATTGCCTTTTAATGTGTTCAGTAACTAAGTAGCTTTCATCGCTGAATGGCGAGAAGCTATTTTATATGAAAGTAAAAAGAGATGAAAATAAAAAAAGTAGTACACATTCAAAGAATAAAACACTAAATTATTTGCACGCATAAATATTTTATAAGTTACTGATAGTTAATTACTTTATATACCCAGTCTATTTTTTGCCCACTGCATAGTCATTACTATACTGGTAAAAACTGACTCATTATTGCACAAATTAAAGAACATTAGAGTTTTTCTATTACTTTTCTGCACATTAATCAATTTATTTAACTTTAATACTTTAAAGAGCTGCCCCAAAAGCTTTAGGTAGCTGCTGATAGACAGCAGAAATACTTTTTTTTCAAACAAGTAGAGAAAAACTATTGAAGGTCTTTAATTAATAAAAACAGTATCGTAAAATTTTCAGGATTTTTTTCTACGAAATGACAGAAAATTAATTAGAACAAACGCTAAAAGCAACAGTTTCTTTTGAGGAACTTTTAATTAAATATTTATGTTTAATTAATCGAGAATTGAAAGGAATTTTATTTTTTTATAAAGCTTATTTTCAGAGAAAAACGGAAAGATTAATTGAGTTTTTTTACGGTAAAATATTTAAATTGACTGAATATTGATTAAGATTGTGAAATTCACCTATCCTTCTCTGACATTTTTATTAACTAGTTGAAATTGCCTTGGAAATAAAGAGGGACTGAATAACAATCTTCGACAGCTAAATAACATATTGTTACTACTTTAAGGAATGATCACTGTTAATTATTCATGAGGGAAATTAAAAGAATCCTATAGATGAATCTGAATAATATCTGTCCGACACTTATTGGACACTTATAAACACTTATTGGAATAATTGGAATGAAACCCATTCGGGGAAAATAATGGATAATTTAATAAATATTGAAGGAACAGCATAATTCTGTGGAAAAAATTTAAATTTATTTCTAGCTCATTTACTTAATGATTAAAAACGAATTACTTATGTTTTGTACATTTACATACTTCAAACTATCACTCTTTGAACATATCAAACTCAATTTAGTTATGTATTTAGACCAGGGTTTCAAACCGGAACTTCACCAAAAACTGAAGAGAAAACCATTATTTTGGTCTTGATGCAGACCAGAACTGAACCGGAAAAATATAGTTTTTTTTCGGTTCGACATATCTTCAATTCATTTGTTTCGGCAACCAACTTATCAATATTTTTAATTTATTGTCAACCATATAGTTATCGTCCTTACATATACACTGTTTCTCAATTTCCTGTTTTCATTTTCAATATTTTTCTGTTTCAGTAATTTTTCAGTTTGGCATGAAATTACTTGTAGAAGGCAGATTTAATTTAGTTGAATGTTCATTTGTCAAATGCAATTTCGATAATGGATAACAATGCCAATACTCCCCGCTGATATGTGCATGCTGGTTACTGGTATTAATTCACATAGTAATAGAATTAATTTTGTGTTTATGATAGAATTATATTTTTATATAAATAAGATTAAGCATAAAATAACATTATGTATTCGGAACTGAAACGAAAACCAAAAATCGTTATTTTTGGAAAAACTGAAGCAATATATCTTTTTTAGCTGTAACAGAACGGTAAATAACGATTTGAAGCTCTGTTTCAGACAATATAAATTTAAAAGGTTATTTACAACTTCGTGTTTCGAAGCATTAGAGTGGGGTGAAAATTAACCCTAAGATAACAAGATTAATAGTGAAAAGGATATTTAAAAACGATGGCATTGACTTGTACCGTATGGCAACTAAATAGTGAACAGTGAGATAACTAGGTTCTTTGTGTATGTATCAACAAAGGCTTTAGAGACTTTCAAGTTGTAATTATCTGTTTTCCGCGTCTGTCGTGAATTATCTGTTTTCCACGTCTGTCGTGAATTATCTGTTTTCCATATTCCTGGTAGATGCGTAGCACAACAAACACATGCCATTTGAAGTTTAAAACTCTACAAATAAAATATTAGAACACTTTAATGAAGCACAAATTAATAAATTAATTTCGGCACGACAACTTCCGAACACAACACTTATCACCTTTAATGTAGCATCCACTCTA
The DNA here is from genome assembly GCA_032207245.1 of Pardosa pseudoannulata. Lineage (NCBI taxonomy): Eukaryota > Metazoa > Arthropoda > Arachnida > Araneae > Lycosidae > Pardosa > Pardosa pseudoannulata. Next base: position 16,872,598 of record CM063508.1, read on the forward strand.
TGGCCAGTTATCCACCCCTTCCTGATGATGACCTTGGACGATGGTTTACTGGATGCATCCGCACATTGGGCCACTCAATAAGCCGAGCGAGTGGATTCGTCCATAAAGTCTACTGCGCACTTTAGTTGAGCACCTGGATGATTTTGATCGTTGGAGAAAAACCACTTCCGAAGCTATCCTCCGCCAAAGCCATTTTATCGTCTGCCATCGTCGACCTCAGTAAGCCATACCCCCTCCATAAGGCGGTAATGGCTTGTAGTAGCTCATAGTGTGGAGGAGCCTTAACACATTCTATGAGAGTATTCAAAGTAGTAGTTATTTTTAGTCTGTAGAAGTTGCAGTTCTTTACAATGTCTTAGTCGCATCATTACCACGCGCCCCCCAAAAGTTATGTTTTGGATTATATTTCCTGATGAAGATTACCCAATTAAATATTTTTTTCTATTGTACGAGAAATCTGAGCATTCTACATCGGGAAAACTAAATATGTCGCTTTTTCGCTACGTACGGGCTGGCACTTAATAATGCCCTTATTTTCTCAATTTGTTCAGGTTATGTGTGGTTAGGCCTTAAATCAAGTTCAAAATAGAAGACCTGTTTTAATCCCCTTGTAGAGGAATTATTATAGGTTTCTAGATTTTAACGGAAATATTAATTTTACACATCTCTGAATCAACTTAGATCAGTTTTAGTGGTTAGGTATGTATCGTGGATAATTATCGAATTGTTGTAGATTTTTGTAGTTAGGAATGAAAAATTCCCACTCCTTCAGCCAAGGAAAAAAAAAAAAAAAGTTTTCTAGTTAGGGCCGATACGACATTTAGTTCTAGACCCTGCCTTTTCATTGGAATGGAATAAAAAATCTCAATGGGGATTAACATTACTAGTCAGATAGCAGTGCTTGATTGAGCTTTGTCAAAATACAACAGAAAGATTTAGACGCAATTATTATGCATATTAAAGTTCATTTATAATTTTGTTTACTGCTGAATATACAGTTCTACTGCAAGAGCTATTAAAAATAAAATCTACTATTTATACAACATAATATTAAATTTTTAAGTATTTATTACTTCCTTGCATAGAGTTAATAAATTATTGGAATTTCGAAACAGTTTATTAATGAAATATCTATATAACGAGAAATTGGAAACGGACATTTAATTATTCTGATCGTCTTCAGATGGCAGCACTGGAGTACTACATTGATAATGACTTGAACGTTACTAACTGAAACGATAACGATTGTAAACCTTTAGGGGAATTTGCATAAGATAATCATGATAATCATGATAATGCTTCATACAGTAAAAAAAACCTGTATAATTTATTAGGAATAGGTTACTTTAGTAAATAGCATATACTTTTAGTAGTGTATAACTTTAACACTAGATTTACCAGTAATTTAAACATACATTGTACTGCAATTGCAAAACCAATTATTTTGACTTGTTGGTAAATCTAGTGTTAATTAAATTTGCCTATCAATAATAGAATAACACGTTGGTATTTTATTAATTATAATAGTGACTAGCAAGAAACAAATAATTTGGCGGAAGTGTTGAGCTAAGATAATGTTTTTTTAAATTTTTAATTATTTATTTATTTTTTAATCATGATAATGCCTCATAAAATCAAAATTCAATCTATATAATTTACTAAAAATATATAACTTTAGTAAGGAGTACATATTTTTAGTAGTGTATAACTTTAACACTAGATTTACCAGCAATTTAAACATACATTGAATTGCAATGGCAAAACCAGTCATTTTGACTGGTTTGGTAAATCTGGTGTTAATTAACGTTGCCTATCAATGATAAAATAACTTATTACTATTTTAATAATTACAATAGTGACTAGCAAGAAACAAATAATTTGGCGGAAGTGTTGAGCTAAGATAATGTTTTTTTAAATTTTTAATTATTTATTTATTTTTTAATCATGATAATGCCTCATAAAATCAAAATTCAATCTATATAATTTACTAAAAATATATAACTTTAGTAAGGAGTGCATATTTTTAGTAGTGTATAACTTTAACACTGGATTTACCAGCAATTTAAACATACATTGAATTGCAATGGCAAAACCAGTCATTTTGACTGGTTTGGGACATCTAGTGTTAATTTATGTTGCCTACCACTGATAGAATAACTTATTGCTGTTTTAATAATTATAATAGTGACTAACAAGAAACAAATATTTTGGGGGAAGTGTTGATCTAAGATACTATTTATTTAATTTTCATTTATTTATTTTTGTTTACCAAAGACAAACGATGCTAGAACTAAATTTTCTGGAATTATGTTCTTTCAGCATTAGAAAAAATACCCTGTGAACTACGACATGCTCAATGAAATAATTATATATGCATTGTGTGAGCAGTAATATAGTTTATAACCTGCATCATATTTCATATGTCATTAACTCCGATGGGAATTTTTCGTTCAATTTATAAGTCATTGTTAATTATTAGTAGATTAACGTTTAGATAATATTCACTGCCTTATCGTAATGTGATCAGATATAATGAGCACTTATGTAACGAAGATTACACTAATCTTTCCAAAGAGATAATTTACAGTAACATTTTCTTTTCGTAGCTCTGTTAAAAACATGCAAAGTCCAATGTTTTGGAAGTTAACTTAATTGACACTAAAAATGAACGTCGTTACAAGACAAGAGCTTTGCATCGAATATTCACGATTCCACACTTCTTTCACATATTTCTCTACCAGCGAGTGATTACGTGATATTTTTAAGAAAACAAAAGATTGCTCACCGTTTTGGCAGTCAGAAATGAACTTTGATCTTTAAAATCAGCAAGAAAACCTCATATTCAACAATTTAGACATTGGGGGAGTGAGGTATTTTCTTGAGATGGCTGGTTAGTGGACAGAAAATTAACTTTAGTTTTGGGGGATGTGTAAAAAGTCCGTGAACTATCCTTTAAATCTGATATTATACGGTTGGGAAATTAGATATGAAAGAATGAGAAAGGGTAAAAGGAGATATTTAGATATATATTTTAGGTAGAATTATTTTGATATTACACAGATATATATGTGTTGCTTTTTTAACATAACTACTACTTCTTCTTCTTCAATGAAATTGCTGTCCTGGGTGGGCTCTAGTCTTTTTCAAAATTTAATACCAGGCAGTCCTATCTTGGACTTAATTCTTAATTAACCGAATATTTCTTAAAACATTTAAGTCATTATCAATATAGCCTAACAACCTGAGTTTTGGCCGTCCTCTTTGCTGGCTGCTTATTGTTAGCCATGAAAATATTTTTTATGATCTATAATCATTGAATTTGATCATGTGTCGAGACAATCTTAAACTGTGAATGCTGTTAAAATTAATTATATTTGGAACTCTATAAATTGAATATAATTCAATAATCATAATTCTTCTCCATACACCATTTACCTCGATACTCTCTAAAAGGCTTCTTAAAATTCTAATCTTAGTTAGTTTGCTTAACTTTGCTTTTGATTCTCAGCGTTTCTGTGTGATACACCCTTAACGTCTTTGATTACCTGTATTTATGTAATAATTAAAAAATATACTAAGGCTAAAAATAAAAATAATTATCTCTTTAAAAGTTGCTTAAAGGTCATGTGTCCTCTTAAATCAATCTGAAGTGTAAAACCTGAGTTCAGTATCCAAACACTACCGTTTATTTCAAATCACATTTATATATTCACTATTTTACAAACTTTTTTAAAACATAAATATAAATTATAATTTTCCGAAATTCCTTAACTTTACCTCTGTTATTATTACAACATACTACCAGAAAATCATTTTTCTTAATATTATCCATTTATAGGTTTTGATGTTATGGATATTAAATAGTCCACGGACAAAATGAGATAAAATACACGTACAGTGGATTCAAGGGTCTCATAAATAAAATTTATAACTCAAAGCAAAATTGTTAAGCTCTGAAACTTGCAAGGGTTAGCGGTGTTAAAAGGCAAGAGTTTTCTTTCGAACAATATGGCTAAATTGTACTTTTACCGGAAAACTCTTAAGACAAGCTATCATAATAGCGACACTTTCCAGAGATTCCCCTAAAAATCACTTTGTGGAAACTCACTTTTCAGAGTTATATGCTTCCATTAGCTTTATCAAAGCAGTTGAGTAACATGTTATGAGTTAAAGTAAGGAAATATGTTATTAAGAAATTATTTAACAGGTTTTACACTCAATAGGATTATAGTTTTATAAAATAATAAGGATTTTAAAAATACTAAGAGTTTAATAAAAATTAACTAAAATTAAAAAAAAATATTCGAAAAATATGTTTGTGTATTAAATATTTTTTTCCGAAATCAAGTATTATGTCGTATAAAATATTTAACTTCACTATATCAAAGCAATAAATTAATAAATTATTGAAACATATGCATCTCTTGTAGTCAAGGGTTTAATAAAAATGGACTGTTGGTGTTTATTGTTTTCTACCAATCAGAAGTTTTTAACTATACTTGAGATCTGGAGTAATTTTTCTGAAGAATTAAATTTTTTCCTCTTTAGAAATTCTTTAAAAAATTCTTTAGAAATTCTTTTTAAAAATACAAACAGAGGTATAATTTTATGCAATATATAATGGCTAAAACGAAAATATGTTACTATTACTTAACACAAGAAAAGTGGTAAGGGTAATTTTGACCCCAAAACTATTTTGAGTCCAGTTTTTTCAAATAGTTAATTGCGAAATCGAAATAAATTGCTTGATTTTTTTTCTTATTTTATATCCGTCAAAATCTATAAAAATGTAATATTGGCGAATCTGTCAATATGCCGAAAATGATTCATTACTAAGCTTCCAAGTTGGGAAACAAAACTTCAGATATTTGTTCCAACTGTAAAATATTAATACGTGGAAATGTAATATATATATATATATATATATATATATATATGTGTGTGTGTGTGTGTGTGTGTGTGTAATATATCAAAATTATTTAACTTTAATATTTCTTCAAAAACCTCCTCTCTACCATTCTAATTCATTTAAATCTCTTTCCCAGCGTCTAAATGGTTTAATCAACGAAGTATTTTCCACTTAACATTTCTTGCTGTCATAAAACTGTATACTGTCTGTCTATACAGCTGTTTCCGAGCTGTTGGCTGAACATGATTTTGCATTTTGCTGATGGTGCATTTAACTCGCTTATTAAGTTGTTTTTTATTGTGGGAAAATTCTTGTTGTCAGCTCTCTTGGGTGCAACTCAGAGTGAACTATGTGGCTTTTAGGTGTATGTTATCCAGAAGATGAGATGTGCGTGTTGCGCTCTGGAATAAAGTTTAAATTAGACTTCTGCGTTCTCTTCAATGTTGGCCTGACTACATTTTTTTTTATTGATAGCTGTTGAGCTTTCTTCTTTTGAAGGAGTTTTATAAAAAATGGATCACACACACACACACACACACACACACACACACACACACACACACACACACACACACACACATATATATATATATATATATATATATATATATATATATGTATGAATATGTTATATATGACTATTTAGAAACTATATAAATATATATATATATATATATATATATATATATATATATATATATATATATATATATATATATATATATATATATATATATATATATATATATAAACATCTTGCTCCAGAACTATTTAAGAAACCTTGACTATTTAGAATATATATATATATATATATATATATATATATATATATATATATATATATATATATATATATATATATATATATACATATATATATATATATATATATATATATATATATATATAATATATATATATACTATATATATATATATATATATATATATATATATATATATATATATATATATATAAACATCTTGCTCCAGAACTATTTAAGAAACCTTGACTATTTAGAAACTAATAAATTGTTTATATATTTTGTTTATATATATAAGTTGTTTATATATTTTTCTAACTGAACATGATTTTAAATTTTTCATACATCTTATTATTATTTTTTGAATTATTAGAATAATTTAATGTCTAAAAATGAATAAATGTCACTGTGCACAAATGCAGTGTACATTTTTGAAAAAAAGCAAGGATTCCTAATTATCGGAATATATGCAATCTATCCCACGGTTTAAAGTAGAATGAAACTCAGGCAGATCTAGTGTTACATACTCAAGACATAGGAAAATTCTTAGTTATTTTAATGATGCTACAAAAATAGTAATATATTGTCACATACAATATAACAAAGTAATTGAGAACATAGTAATAGATAAACTTAAAATAGAATATAATTCTTTAATGAACAAGCAATAAAAATAAAACTAATATAAAATAATTACAATGATAACAGCACATAGTAATTTCTGTTGTAATACTGTGTCATTAGTGTGAAATGCCGTAGAAGTGTATTATATTATTAGTGAAAAATATGGTGGTTACATGATACAAGGTATTTTTAATACATAACTACATATAGTTTAATATTTTTATTATTTAAGAATGAAGAGAAGCAAAGTCATTGCATAATTAAAAGGCATTTTTAACCTTAATTCAATTAGAATCTGTTTAGTCGGCAGTGTTTGTTGTGTATTTAAAAAAACTGCATTCACATTTCACTTGAAAAATCTGAAACAAAAAACCTATCTGCATGTATTAATTGTTGTATAATTCTTTAATGAACCCTTTCGCTGCGTATTTTTTTTTTCAAAATAGGTTAAAAAATTGTGTTTTTTTTATTACATATTTAAAATCTATATACATTTTAGAGTTAAAATATACAAAAAAGTTTTATAAAAGAGTCTTTTTAATATAGAATTAGGTCCTAAAAAAAGGTGTTCAGAATAATGAAACTGAAGAATAATGATATAAAAGCTAAATTTTGAAAATTAATCTTGGTTAAATTATCATTTATTTTATAAAATACAAAAGCAAACCGTATATACTAATTAAAAAATGCAAAAGATTTATAAAACATTTATTAGAAATGAAGTCTTGTATGTTAAATTTCGAAACAAGGCTCGAGGTAATGACCTACCTCGCAATCCTTGCACCAAATTATCTTTTCTTTTCAAAGTTTTTTTTCCACCTTTAGTTTTTTTAACAATAGGCAGTACACTATTTACGAGGCTCTTTCTTGATGGGATTTAGGTGTATGTGACTAACACAGTGTCGAGCTGTTAGTCTAATGGGTCTGTTACTTTCATGTACTGTTGGTCTCTTTTACTATTATTTGCAACATAACATCGTCAAAATAAAGATCAAAATAGTTCAAAACAGTTGCATTATTTGCCATAGTGAAATTTAGTCCGGAATATCCAAGGAAAGGATATGAAGCAGGAGCTAGTGGAATATTTTACATATTAATTTTGAACCACTATCGAATATTTTGAATAGAAAAATATTTTTCAGATTCATAACTATCCGCAGAGGAATCCGAGAAATTCTCGTCAGTTTCACTATAACTATCTTCAATATACTTGTAATCAGAGTCAGAAGTGCTATCAGTGTCGGAAATATCGTCAAGAGTATAGGTTATATCACTCGCGAAACACTTCCTGCCAGACATCTATCAGCTATAAAGAGA
>CM063508.1:16885210-16890210 GCA_032207245.1 Pardosa pseudoannulata
ACCGCTTAACTTAACAGATGAATTTATTGAAGCTAAGTACCAACTCGCAACTTTACAAGATCAGGAAGTTACCTACAACTAGGTATCAGCTTTTATACTCGAACAGAATATTCGAGAAATAACTAATTTACATATTAAAGAAAGATCTAGAATTTTCAAGAACACAAGGAAACAATAAATAACATTTTTAAATTAAAAATCCGTACTTTGGATAAACCGCCATGGCAAGCATCGAAAGCGCAACCCTACGCCACTGTGTTATTTCACATTTGCTGTAGGAAGACATTTCGGGATATTGAATGCGATAGCAAACGGAGGTACAAAGCTCCAACGGAGGTACACAGAACTGATGTCATAACAGCTCTAAGTACAACATTTCTATACATTACGGCTAAGTGCTTTAGAATTATGTCTAGCAGTGGTAGTATCGATGATATTGAATTTTTTTCTATCAAATGCATATCACAATCGAAAGGAATGTGCACACGCAGATGTTACAACACTCTTAAATATAAGATGTCTACATCAAACCTTTATCCGTTTTTGAGTGATGCGTGAGTCATGCATTTGTAAGTAGACTTTAGAGAAGAAGGAGGCGAAACTAGAGAACAACAAATTGCACGCAGGGAAGGTTGAAATAGATAGTTAAATTTTTTTACGTACACACAGACGTAATGCATAAATTAATCAAATTGGGTATATCCGTTAATACCTGAATATCGAAATTTTCCAATGTTAAAATACATCCTGTACATCGTACCAGAAAGTAAAAAGAATGACCTTTAATAATGCTATCATTAATTTATCCTTGTAAAGCAAAATAGTTGATCGTAGCAAACGAAACCATGTTGAACCAAAACCGACAATATTTTTCAAATGAATATTGGCCTTTAATTAATTAGCTATCTTGAATCTTTCATTTCAGGAGGAACTTTCATAATGTTTTATTTAAAGTAATGTACAATATTTGTTAAATTTCTTTCGTTCCATGTGATTACACTGCCATAATATTTACTTTGATTAGTGTAACTGAAATTACATAAGAATTTTAAAAAAATTAATACAATATTAAAAGAATTTACATACTTTTAAAACGATTTTTATGTAATTGATTCAATAATATCTTTAATAATTTTAATAATTCTAATAATATAACCTATAATAAGTTTAAAATTTTTTATTACTGATCACTGAAGATATAAGAACATTATCTTTGTGATTTTTCCGTTAAGACAAACTGTAATATCTCCAATTAAATCTTGTAATAAAGGTACGACGATAAGCGAAAGAATTAAAATTGACGTATGAGGGATTAAATTGTAATGTATTAACGAGTATGAGAATAGAAAACTGTTTTAAACTCCTTCTTACTCTCTATTATGAAAAGAAATAGTAGGCTGTCTAAATATTAAGGAGAATAAGGGTACTTTAGCAGACAATGAAGAATATATTTATAGCGCACAGAAGTGAAAAGATATTTTTCGCAAAAATCTGGGTGTTTAAGTAGGCATTTCTGACAAGAGTGTCGCCATTTTTATCTACGACTGAGAAAATATGAATTACGAACAGCCTGCCTGTAGTTTAGGATGGCAGTGAAATAAAAAATATTTTGAAATATCGTGCATCTTTCTTCATCAGTTTTCTCATCCAACATGTTGATTTTCTTGACACGATTGCATGCAATTATATTGGTTATGGTAGAAGCAGAGCACTTAACATCACTGTTCTGAAAGTAAGCGATAAGTTCAGAGAAAAATGAGAAGAGGACCATTACAGTCTAAAATATAGATCTTAAATCTCTTTTATTCACACTAAATTTGTTTTTTACTTTTTTTTAAATTTAATTACTTTATGTTGACTACATGCTTAAAATAATAGAATTTTTATGTAAAAAGAATAGTTTACCGTTTTGTAAATCCGTTTTAAAATTATGTAAACAAAAATTTTTCATGTATTTTATTTTCTATGAGAGCTTCTAAATCATATACTATTAAAGAAATTTTCTATATATGCACAGTATATAGGCACATATATCGCAAAACTAGATTTTAAATTTTATCTTCATGGAAATATGGCGCCTGGATACACACTGGCTAACCAATTGATTTTATACTGAGACAGACTGGTGATAATTTAAGTGTTATACAATAATTCCATAAAAGACACATTTCCAAATGAATAAAACACATTTAATAAAGATCATATCGTAAGTGCTGTCTCGGACGTTTCTACAACTTTTTTCCTTCAAATATTCAGTAATGATAGAATATCTCTCACTTTTCCTCATCATACGCAGACGTGAGGATCAAATCCTTTAAAATTATTTTTCAGCATTGCTTTTTTCAATGTTCTTCCATACATTTTACTTATATCCCGAAGAATTTTAAGCCTCCTTTTAATCTTTTGCATTAAGAAAACGATTGAGGGAGTAGGTTTCACCACAAGGGGGATTTATAATTGAATAAGACATTTTAAACATCAATGAAAATAGACGAAATTCTACAGAAATGGTTCTTTGCAAAGGCAGCAATCTATAACTATAAGATTACTGGATCGAAGATTGAGCAGGACAAACATCCGTCATGTTCAGCAATGTCGATTGAGGTATGTGATATGGTTACGTGCAGTGTCCTTGAGTTCAGAAACGATAACTCTAGCTGTGGCAGGTAAAATCTTGGTAAAATTTTTAAAGAGGTTTAGAGGATAATATAAAATCTTTACAAAATATTCTTTTTCTAAATAAACACTTTGTAAACTGTATTTTATTTCAATAATAATAGCAAAATTTAACATGAAATTCACATTTAAATGCGATTCTTTAAGTAAAATACTAAATCACTAGCTAATAATACATGTGTCTCAGAGTGTTAAAGAATCTCTCATTTGAATTTCATAAAAAATATAAAAAATGATTAATAATCATAGAGATAAATTCTTAAGAGGTTTAAAACATAATATAAAATCTTTACAAAATAATTTTTTTTTCTTAAAGTAGCATTTTGTAAATTGAATTCCATCTTTATAGTAACAGCAATACAAACATAAAATTAACATTTAAAAGTTGTTATTTAAGTAGACTACTAAATCAGTAGCTAACATTACACATAACTCAGAGAGTCAAAAAATCGTTCATTTAAATTTCGTAAAATATATAAATAAGGATTTATAGACATGAAAAAAATGTTCTAAAGAGTTTTAAATGATAATATAAAATCTTTACAAAATAATTGTTTTCCTAATAGAGCGTTTTGTAAATTGTATTTCATCGCGATAGTAATATCAATATTTAAAATGAAATGATATCTAAAAGCAGTTCTTTAAGTTGACTACTAAAGGTAGACTACTAAATCAGTAGCTAACACTACACGTAACTCAGAGAGTCGAAAAATCGTTCATTTAAATTTCGTAAAAAATATAAATAAGGATTTATAGTCATGGAAAAATGTTCTAAACAGGTTTAAACGATAATATAAATTCTTTACAAAATAATTGTTTTCCTAATAGAGCGTTTTGTAAATTGCCATTCATGACGATAGTAATAGCAATATTTAAAATGAAATGATATTTAAAAGCGGTTCTTTAAGTAGACTACTAAATCAGTAGCTAACAATACATGTAACTCAGAGACTCAAAAATCACTCATTTAAATTTCGGAAAAATATATATAAATAATGATTTATATACATGGAAAAAATGTCCTGAAGGGTTTTAAAAAATATTATGTTTTAATAAATAGATTTTTTTCAATAAAAGGCATTTGTTGATTGTATTTCATATCGAAAATAATAGCATTGTATAACATGAAACTGTCATTTGAAAGTGGTTTTTTAAGTAGTCTAGTAAAAGTAGACTACTAAATCACTAGCTAAAAATACAAGGAACTCAGAGAGTTAAAGAATTGCTCATTTAATTTTCGTAAAAAAATATAAATAATGATTTATAGAAGGGAAAAATTTGTCCTAAAGTGGTTTAAATGATAATATAAAATCTTTACTGTTTTTCAAAAGAGTATTTTGTAATTTGTATTTCATCCGGATAATAATAGCAATATATAGCATGAAATTGACATTTTGAAAGCGGCTCTTTAAGTAGACTTCTAAAAGTAATAAGAAATTCTTAGGGGTTTAAATTATATAATAAATTTTATATCTACAGTAAATAAGAATTTTAATATTACTTCGATCGTTTCCTTAATGTTTAGAGATTTTTGCCAAAGAACTTCCACATAACCATATATATTTTCCCTTTCAAAGCTGTTTATTCTCTATTTCCTATTTCTTCGATGGTCTAATAAGTCAACACATTTCGAAAAAAGCTGAGAAGTTATGTGTTGCCCATTTCAACTAACGGAATGATCTTACCGGTTCAGATGATTCATAAAAATTTCTCAGACAAATTTCTTTGCCTCTTTTGATGTGAAATAACGTCAGGTACGAAATATGGACTTGGGTATATGGAATATATAAAGCGACATTTTTCTAGTTTAAGGAAATGGAAAGCTGAAATATTTATTATTATATTCCTTTTTCATTAACTCTTAAATTCTCGATTTTAAAAATTAATGAATTTTTTTTTTGGATTTTCTACCACCAAAAATAATGAGAAAAATAATTTAAGAATCTTATTTTGTTTTAAGTGTAGTTTACGGTTTGAAAAATACTGGGCTTTAATTGAATAAAATATTTTTTCTCGATAATATTTTAAAATATCAAACAGTCATGGATTTTAATAACTATGATAAGGAATTTCAACAAGATATTTTTAAAAGTAATTAATTCTTGTTACAAATGCAAATTTTATTGCCAAACATTGAAAAAATCAATGTAGAATAAAAGATAAATTGCTTAATTTGTGATACTTGACGATAGCACAAATTATCCACAAAAGTTTTTAAGGATCACAAACTTTAACTTTTTAAATGTCACCTATATAAACTCTTTGGAATTTAATGAAATTAGTTCTTAAATATTACCTATGAACCTTATAAATGCAAAATGTAT
>CM063508.1:16895210-16930210 GCA_032207245.1 Pardosa pseudoannulata
TTAACTTTTCAGAAAGCATAATATTCACGCTATACCAGTGGAGGAGTTTTTCAGTTAAACCACTCCTCCTTAGGTACCCTCTAAGGCAAACCTTTCTAAGGAATAAAAAGAAAATGTATCATATATTTCACATTTATAAGGTTCATAGATAACATATATAAACTAATTACATTAAATTCCAATGAATTTATTTTGGTGACCTTTAAAGGTTTAAGAGGACATAGGTCCTTACCCCATGGCCTTAGGTGGCCCCTGTCCACTACTTCATCTTAATGGGCCATTAACTTGTTAGTTCGAGTACATTGCCACAAGACTCCCATAGATTCCCTAAATGAAGTCACTCCTTCATACATCACCTTAATAGTCACCGCCTGCAATACACAGATCTTTACCTTTGGCAGGATTAATCTGCCAGCATTAACTTACTGCATGGTTAATTAACACTCTTACAAGTTTACATAAAAATGATAGTTCCACTTGATAATTATATTAGTTTTTTGTAGATTTTGAAAGTGTTTTGAACATTTACCATTTTTAACTGATTTAAGTTATATTTTGGTTATAAGAACATTGAGCATACCGAACAGTTCTAGTGAACATTATATATTAAAATTGAATACATCAATTATAAAAAGGTTTAATATTATTTGCAAATTTTAACTGTGATTAAGTTTGTTTTTATTCTCCGCTAGTCAAAAATCTTACCATGAGAGAATAATTTTTTAACTCTCCGAGTGGGACACCTAGAGGAAAAAGTCTCCAAAAATATGCTAAAGTTTTACTGTGTCAGTGTCCAAAGCGTTCTATGATTTTTTTCTTCACCGTACTAGAATGGAATACGGGAAACCCACCCTCGTCACTGTCCATTTACGTCCAGTTATAAATAGATATATAAATAGATATTATAGGGTGTTAATTTTTAAAACACATAAAGCTCGTCAAGTCTCGAAGATCATCCTATAAGAAATAATTGATTCTAAAAATACAAATAAAAATATTTTTTGATAGATTTATTTATATTTTTTTACGAAAGACATCAAAGATATATAAGTGGTGCGGTTAGAGATACATCTGTTACCGCAAATGAAATACTTCGAATTAGAGATTTATAAAGCCATAAAAAGCTATCAGCGTCTTTGTGCCTCAAGTGGTATGGGTGCATCCCTCAATAAATGTCAGTCAAAGAGTGGTACAGTTCCTAAACAATATACCTGACCCTCCTAAAAACACTGGCAGAAATGTACATTACATCTATTTTCAGAGAGTTTTTGGAGATCGAAAATTGTATGTGACAACCGCTTTGAAGACATCATCGGTTTGGCGGAATTGTACGTGCAAACCGCTTGGAGGATTAAAGAACAAAATATGCATAAATTTCGATTCCAATACATAGGTAAGTATTGAAAATAAGAAGAATTAGTGTATAAATACAAGAAATATGTGTGTTTCTAAAGAGCAGATAACTTTTGTAGTCAGTTTTGGGGTATTTTTTCTTCTGAGATAATGAAAAGTAGTAGTACAAAACATATTTTCAAATACTAAACATAAATTTGTTTATTATATATTGAAATTAAAAGAAATTTGGACAGAAGTACACAAAATGTGTGAGTTGTTAAAAAGCAGATACTTCCGAAGTCAGTTTTGACGTTTTCTTTCTTCTGAGATAATAAGAATTGCCAGTACAAAACATATTTTTAAAAAATTAAACTTAATTTGACTTTTATGTCTTGTAAATAAAAAAAATAGTATAGAATTGCACGAAATTTGCTTGTTGCCAAATAGCAGACAATATTTGTTTTCTTCTGAAATGATGAAAATTGATAATAAAAAGAATAATAGTTTCATATTCTAAACTTAAAAAAGCTTAAGTATGTATTGGAAATAAGAAGAATATCTGTTTTAAAAATACATGGCAAACGTGTACTGATAAATTCTATGCATATGAAAAATTTAATATAGAAGTAAGACAACTGTCGCTGGTATTAATTGCTCCCCAATACTTCCAAGAACGCAACATAAACATAGTTTGTTCAATCTTTTAAACATTAAGAATATAACTTTTAGAGAAGAATATTAACCATTACTAACGGACTTTCAAAGAACAGCTGGAAACATATTTTCGACGACTGTAAAAGAATTGTTGAACTCTTGTCTGGAAGATTTCATTAAGAGAACTTTGTACTTGTGTAATGTAGTTAATCTAATTATTCTTTCCTTAACATGGGTTGGAATTGTTTTCCAGATTTTGTTTCATTAATCAACGATTCTTACTCTAGAGAGATTCGCCCGCTGAGAACTTAATCTTTCAGCAAACGAGCTTTGAAACAAGCTGAAAGACATTTTCGTCTCAGCTGAAAAGAGATAACCTCACATTTGATAAAGAAAGGGGATCTTGTTCAAACATATCTTTCACTGTGTGAAATCAGTAAAGGACGAGAATGGAAAAAAGCATAAGGTATATCATGTTATATAAATTAGATTATAATGTAAAAAATATCTCATACTTTTCTCATTCATAGTTATTTTTCCTTATTATAATCATGAAGCATTTTATAATTAAATGCTAATTAGCATCTATGTATGTTATTAAGAAAATTAAATGTATGAATAAAAAGTTATTTTAAGTCTTTTTAAAACTTAATTAAAATTATGCACAACAAAAAACACATTATGTCTAGTTTAAAAAAAATGTTTTCATATTTTTAAGGTATAATTAAAGTATTCACTAAACATTTCTTTTTACTTATAAAAAAGTTAACGAATAGATTGGAGGTAAAGAAAAAGAATTATCACTCGTTTTTATAGACGTATTATATGTTAATAGAAAATTTAAAATAAATACCTTCTCTGATAAAAATTTTAAATATAAAATTACCTTTCTCAAGTTTTTAAACAGAGAATAAATAATTTATTATTGTAATTTACAAAATATAAAAATTAATAAAACTAGTGATGGTTAATTTAGCGATTTAACACTAGAATTACGGTGGTCTTTATATACCTAGAATTACTGCGGGTGTCATTTTGATCCCTTGATAAGATATCTGTATATTTCTCTATATAATATAATATATTTGTAAAAAAATAAACTAAAATAACCCAAATCATGACAACTACAGTTTGTTTTTAAAAATATAGAGACTTTGCAGGTATTTAGGATCAATTAGACGATTTACTACGTTCTCTACTAAACTTTGATCACTTGGTCTCATTTCATCTTTTCCTAGATATGGAAATCCATTTAATAAGTATTTTGTCCTAACATCTACTTCGAGATAAAATTTTATTCCGAATTTATCGAGCTTGTTAGGCATATACTGCATCTTGTTTTTGTAGGGAATAACTGTTCATCAAACGTAATATTTTCATTTGGTTTGTAGCAAAGCTTACAGTTTTCTATAAAAGTATTCCATACCTCGGATATTAGTGTAAATTTATCACACTGCAAACGTGAAGACCTTGCTAGTTTATTTTCAAAACGAAGGAGTTTCATAACTTCCGGAAAGCTATCTCTACTCATAGTTTCATGAAAAAACTTTGATCCACAAACAAGAATTGGTAAGCCATTGGCGGCTAATGCCCCCTTACGAACAACAGCGCTATGAATGCTTCCAGTTCTGCTAATAAAATAATGAGTCATTATGAAGTTTCCACTTGTCTTCAACATCAGTATATAGCCTGGTGTATTTCTAGATATAATAATTTGTTAGGGCTAAAATAAAAATACGATTTTCTTGAAATCTTTACTACTTCGTAAATCACAATGATTTAGGAAAAGTCAAGAAAAGATTAAGATATTTGCAAAAAGAAAAAAAAATAGAAGAGATGTCAGAGATAAATGTTCGCTAGGTGTCAAAATGACCCCTTCCGTAATTCTAGTGTTAATTCAAAACATTCTGTTGATAGTTCACTAATAGAATGAAATTTCAGCTAGTTTATATGAGTTGCATAAAATATATTTATAATTGTGGTATAACACATATTTAGCAAACAGATATATTTTATAAAGAAAATTTAAAACATATCTTTTTATTTGAAGTTAAAATATTTTACAAATAGTTTCTCATATTAGAAAAAGAAAAGAAATAATTTTTCATTGTAATTTTCGAAATATTAAAATGTAATAAAATTAGTGATGATTCATTTAGTAATTTAGATCAATTAAGGCTGTTATTAATTCACTAAAAGGATGTATTTTCAGCTAGTTTATATGAGCTTTATAAAACATTATTGCTTAATTGTTGCTTAAAATTTGTATCACAAACTTATATTTTACAAAGAAAATTTAAAAGTTATATTTTTAAGTGATTATAGAAACTTTTAAAAATAGTTTCTCACATTAGTAAACAGAAAAGAAATAATTACTATTGTAATTTCGAAATATAAAAAAATAATAAAATAAGTCATAGTTAATTTTGTACTTTAGCATTTTAGTCTGGTATTCATTCTCTAAAAGAATGAAATTTCAGCTAGTTTATATAAATGGTATAAAACATGTTTAGCATATTTATATTTCACAGTGAAATTTTAAAACTTATCTTTTTATGTGAGGATAGAAACTTTTAAAAATACACCTTAGTTATTAATATAATATTGAGAAATCTTCCATGTGTAAATATTAAAAACTCAGGAGTAGCCTTCTTTGGACTTTCTCATATATTCATAAAATAAAGTAGTCTTAATATTGTTAATTTTCATTCAAATAATGGTGAGAAATCCACAATGGTGTAAATATTAAAAAAACAGGTTTGGTTTGGTTTGGAGCTCTACAGTCTACTGTTTTGCCCTCGAGAACTAATGAGACCAGGACCTACTGCTTAAAGCCGATTCCAAACGGCTACGAACATCCATGCCATAGTGGGATTCAAACCCACGAACTCTGGTACCGACGATCAGTGCCCTAACCAATCGGACAGATTTCGGCTTTAAAAAATCAGGAGTAGACTTCTTTGCACTTTCTCGTATATTCATAAAATAAAGTAGTCATAACATTGTTACATTTTGGGAACAGAACATATTAATTAAACGCAAAAAGTTATAGATCATGAGTGAAAGTTGTAACTATAGTCAATATGTGGAGCCACAAGTGATTTTGTAATTTTATTTAATTTCATTTATAAATAAGTACAATTTTGTAATTTAAATAGTCTGAATGAATTTAGCTTTCAGATGTGAGAGGATAGTCTGATGTACATAAAGGTTAATTCCCAGTGAATGGTACGCTCCTTGTCCGCCATCTTGTTTTTGGTGACTATTGGCGAAACACGCCTCCGCGAAGCACATGCCAAGTACCTAAGTCTAGGGCAGGTACTACGCAGAGGGACACCGACCGTGCTCCATCGCAAAATCGGAAAACGTAACGCCGACGATGTTCCGATGGCTAGCGGTCGATGTATCTTCGTGCTAGACCTAGAAACGCAGCGTGAACTCTATGGAGCCGTGCTCCGAAAATAGTCACCAAAAACAAGAAAATACAACAAAACAGCAATAAATTTCAAAAATTTTAGAAAGACAAAAAACTCTTTCATAAAATCAACAAAGGCATAAACACTTCCGATAACGCATACAAACGAAAGGAGTGAACGAGGTTACCATCTTTTAACGGGAGAGAAAAAGTGAAGTTGACAAGGAGAAAATAAGTATCGCCCGAGAAATGGCGCCAAAAATACGCCAAAAAAATCTCCAAAATAGCGTACCGTACACTGGAATACAGCCTACATAAAAAGATATGCATGGATAGATACATTTGTGTACACTCGAATTTTGGTAGTTTTTTCGTATGTCCGGTAAGTGGCCGAAATGGTCATAAACCCTCTTGCAGCCCAATAAAAACTTGGAAACAAAATTTTCAGTAAAAAAGTTAAAGTATAAAAGCGCTGGGCAGCGTGTGGAATGAGTAAAATCCATAAAAGTTTGTGAAGGACACAAAACACAAATAGGGCTATCTACTAAGCCATTCCGACTCAGGTGCCCTTGCAAAAAGTTATAGCCAGGCACAATTCTAAAATTAGCAGTGAAGACCGAGCGAGGAAGGTTCATGGGGAGTAGAGAACTGAGTAAAGAACTCCAAGCTTTATCGGCTACGGCTTCAACGTAATTATTTCGCAGCTTTGTATTTTTTAATTAATATCTCCACAGATTTGTTTGTATGATGGAGTAAAGAGTGGCTGCCGCAGGCTACGCCGGCTGTTGTAAGGATTTCGGTTTTTTGTACCCTGGAATTCTGCAATGACGAGGTATCTATTAACCTAAACTTTCCCAATCAACAGAGATTAACTGACTAAAAAGCTTCTCAGTTTCTTCAACATGGAAGGAATCACTATTTACATGTGAAGTTAGAGAAATAATTGCAGCATGAGAGTCTACAAAATCAGCAACCTTCCTAAGAGGAGTACAAATATTTTGCATATTGACAACGACTCGCCTTAAGGCATCTATTTCAGAGTTAAAGTTAGTAAAATTAATGCCCACAGGCTAAAATTCATTAAAGAATCCTTTACAATATAAACCGGTCATAGCCGCATTCTTCGTTGCAGAACCATCAGTATAAATATGGTGCCATTTGGCACTTGAATATTTAGCAGCGATGGTTTCCAAAGAGTAGGCCCTAAGAATTTCAAGAATGACATCACATTTCTTTAAGAAGTACCAATTGTGAGGTAAGATGTACGGACTTTACGATGAGGAGGGCCACATTAGCAAACGAATTTGAAGAACTGGAAGTAAATAATTTCGATAGTGGAGATATATATGCTACGAGGAACGACAAATATAGGGTGATAATAATGCCAAGAATGAGAGAACACTTATTTATTCATTCCAAGTGAACAGTCATTTATTCATACTTAAACAATAGAAATGAATGTGCCATGCATTTAAATTGTTTTTCGTAAGTTTATTATTATTATTATTTGAACTAATTGGAATTTGGAAATGTAAATGTCTTCTATATGTCTTCCATAGAAAATCCAATCTTTTGTAGCCGCCGGTGCTTTTCGGTATCTAGCCATTCATGAGAAGATAGACGCACATACATAGTTACAATCAGAATTTCAATGGATAGTAACCGGAAGTAGGCATTCAGTATCAAACTTCTTGCCTGGTTGCTGGAAGTAAATAAAAAAAGTGATAGAAAGCTTCAATTTCAGTATAAGGTACGTATTTCAATTTTAGTTATTCTGAGATAAAACGTACTCACATATCATAATCACAAACACACACATACTCAAACATTACTTACAAACGGTATTTTTGGACTGTGCCTGCCAAAAACATGAAAAACAAATAAAATCTCGAGGTGAAATTTTTCTATGATCCTGTACACTATGAATTCATTAAAGCAAAATAGAAATAAAACAAACAAAATAGACATTTTTTAACAAATTTAAACTTTTATACAATACTGGGACACTTACTCTAACTTAGAATGATTAATTATTGATTTTATCAATGCGTCTGTATTTGTTAAATATTGCGTATTAATGTCTCAATTCCATTAAACCATATAGTTGTGGGTGGTAAATATTTCCATTTCCTAGAATTATTTTAGTCTTATAAAAGTTTTGATATTAATACTATGATTACAAATTACTTATTTTTATACTATCAAAAGTTTAACAGATATTTCCGCAGTTTATTCATAGAATTTTAAGAGGAATTATAGCATATTTTGTTATTTCTCCAAATAATAAATGTTTAAAAATATTGTTAAGTAGAAAGTATTAGAAGAGTATTCGTGTAAATTAAGCTTATGTCCCAATACCCAAAGCAGATTAGATTGGAAAGAAATTAATATACTGATATAGATTCAATAAGATTAAAAAGTTTTGCAATGAAATGCCCATTTCACTCGTTTACGTTAAATATTCTTGACGCGTATTTGTTCTCATAAATGTCACAGCAAATGGACAGTTAATTTCGGTATAATAATTTAATTTTGGTACTGCAATATCAAATAAATTTTTGTAATTGAAGTGAAATGACATAATTTGTTAAATGAATGGATAATGATCTGAATGTAATTATCCTTTCCTAATGTGTGCTGTAGAATTGATTGTCTACTTGAAAATTTGGAATTATATAAATCAAATTTAAGTATGTGATCAATACATTTTTTAATTATTATGCATTATTACAGTACCTATAAATTACTTTATATTTTAAGACACCTTCTACGTCTTAAGACGATTTATAACAATCTTTAGAACCCAATATTTTAAAATTCGGAAGAATATAGAAAAAATGCAAATGGAACATTGTTTATTAGTTAATTAGGTAATGAAAAGTATCAAATTAAAAGCGAATTCTTCGGTTTTAAAAGAAAAATTCAGAAAGAAAACACATTTTATTGAATAAAAAATCTATCATACGTGTACTTTCAAACATTAAACTATAAAAATGTGTGCTAAACATGAATTTATCAAATTTAAGTTTATTGTATTTTTCATTAAATTCTATCCTTTGAGGTATACCTTAAGTTAGGCAGCAACTGCCATATTGGATTTCTTTCGTTCAATGTTTGAACCTAAGAAAAAATGAAAAAAATCCCTGTAGTTGGTTTACATGTAAACGATACTTTAAAAGTTATACCACGTGAAAAGTAGAAAATTTTAAAGGATGCTATATTTTCATTTAAAAATAAACACCAAGAAAAATATATTTGCTTTTAAACTATTTGAGAGATTTTGTATATTCTTTTGTAAAAAATAAAACATTGAATAAATATTCATTAATAAACGGGAAAAATAGCATGCTAGATAATTTCCTGTTCCATCACTACATTTCTTCTTTAAGAATTCTTTAAATGGGAGATGGCTATAATAAATTTTACATACCCCTAACCTGAATTTTTTGTCTTAAAATCGTATTTTTGATTGAATTTTATCATTTTAAATAATCCTTAACCATTTACAAATAATGCGATTTTGTGTTCTCTTTCCTGTCTATTCTCCTTCTATTTTCCTTCTAATCGTAATCCCCTAACCTACTTCATTAATATTGGAGAGTAAATAATGTGAAGTATTGTTCAAATCTATTAGAGTAATTAATTGTAAGAATTAGAAGTTGAAGAGAGCTTATTTTACGATTCAGAAGGAATTATCGCTAATGTCAGACAACATTTTCGCGTCTGAGTACGTACTCAGATTGCATGCATTCACAACATCAAAGAGATATCCAAAGTTTATGTCTTCATTTATCAGACGATAATTAATTTTGGTCTGCTAAAGTTTTTGGCTGCTTTATTGAGATCTGAAAGTGTTTTCAGTCTGCAAAATATTTAGCAGCGTCTGCAATTTCTTAAGTAATAGGGCTTAGTATCCTTTCAATTTGGAATATTTGGAAATTAAGCACTTTAACAAGCCACTGGATACTAGATTAGACTAAAAGGGTGTATGCAAGATCAGAGTTTGAAAATGTTAGTTGAAGTCTCGTTTATAGAAGTCAGTATTTCAGCCTATATGAAAATATTTTACGCTGTGCAAGCATTAATCAGAACTTACTGAAAATATAATTGTAAAAATTCCAAAGAATTGCTGTATGTTGTTGGAAATATGGATTTTAAATAATGTTATTCTTACATTCTTTCTTTGTATAATCCTTTGAATACATGTAAGTATGTATGTATGTAATTCACTCACTGGAAGGTATTGTTTTAGTTATGTATATTCTAAACTAATTTTTTTTATCAAATTAACATACCTTTTGACGTACTTGACGTTTTAAAATCCCCTATATAACAATAGTCTAAGTTATCTGTCCGTCTCCCCTCGAATTTATGAAGTGGTTGGACCTGGAATGGATAGAGGCATCCTTTTCGATTCTTGATGAGTTAGGGTTAGCAAAATTCAAAGGAAATAAAGTTTATCTTCTCCTAAACTCTCGATCTGATTCTAAAATAAATTTGTTTAAATATGCTTCATATCACAGCGAAAAATACTGTAGTCTTTAAAATGTTCGAAATCCGCCCCTTTCCCTCTTTTCGAGCGTTTTACGCCATTATATAAAGCCTTATTTTCCCCTGTAGAATAGGCGATTAAATTTATAAATTTATAACATAATAAATAGGTAAAAATAATATTTTTCTAGCATTATGACGTCATTCCTTTAACCCTCTCATTTAATATAATTTTTTATTTAAATAAAGGCATTATTTTTATTCAGTCTGCATTATTTTCATAAGTTTTTTCACTGAACTTAGATATTAGGATATAATTTTCTTTTATTTTTGGCTTGATTAGGTACATATGTGATAATTTTAAATTTAATCATAGATTACTTTTTGTTGCAAGATAATTCTCAGCCAGAAAACAGACCATTATTTTTCCTGACTCATAGGGTACTTTACAATTCTGAAAAATTCCAAATTTTACTGATTCCATCATATGATGGATTATATGGAAGTTTTAAAAAAACTAAAAACTGTAAAGAAAATAGATATCTTAAATAAATTAGCCTTTATCATACTATAAAAATATATACCACTCATATTAATAAAACTCAAGCTTACGGAACAAGAAATCCTATTTGATGTAAAAAAATATACAAACTTAAAAATGCTTATGTATATTTTATTATTTTCATTTCTTGTACACATTATTTTACTTTTATAGATATTATTTCCTATAACAGCACTAAATAAGTTATTTAACCCTCTAAGCTGTTCACACGTACAATTCCGCCAAATCGGTTGTCACGTACAATTTTCGACCTCCAAAAACGTTCCATCCCACTGTGGCATGGATGTTCATAGCCGTTCGGAGTCGGCTTCAAGCAGTAGGTCCCGGTCTCATTAGCCCCCGTGTTGCAAAAACGTTGACCGTAGCGCCCCAAAAACTTTCCAAAAATGGATGTATTGTACATTTCGGCCAGTGTTTTCTTCATGGAGTTTTGAGGTAGGAGGGTCAGGTCGATTGTTTAGGAACTGCACCCCTTTTTGACTGACATTTATTGAGGGATGCACTCCTACTCCCTGAGGCACATAGATGCTGATAGCTTTTCATGGCTTTGTAAATCTCTATTTCGAAGTATTTCGTTTTCGGTAACAGATGTATCTCTAATTGCACCAATTAAATAGCTTAGATGACTTTCGTTAAAAAATATAAATCATTCTCTTAAAGAATATTTTTATTTGTACTTTTAGAATCCATTTTTTCTATGGGATGATCTTCGAAACTTGACGAGCTTTATGTGTATTAAAAATTAAGAATCTATAATGTCTATTTATATATCCATTTATAACCGGAAGTAAAGGGACAATAACCAGGGTGGTTTTCCCGTATTTCCATCTAGTCGACAAAGGGTGAAGTAAAAAATCATAGAACACTTTGGTCACCGACACAATAAAACTTTATCGTACTTTTTGGAGACTTTTTTTAATCGGTGTGTTCCAGCCGGAGGGTTAAAGTTTAAAAGTTATTAACAGAAGATAAAACACCTTTTATTAAATAGAGAAGAATATTTTATTTCATACCGGATCAAATATTGGCAATTATAATAAGGATTTTTGATCATGAAAGGTACTATGTCTTCTTAAATATTTTTTTAATAAAAATGCCTATTATATCATTGTAAATATATATTAAATCTAGTGATAAGGAATGTCACATAAATCAGTTTTTTCTCGTGTCTTAAATTCGACTGTAACTCACTACATAAAGTGTAATATGAAAGTAAAGTTATTATTAGTAAAGTATATTATTACAAAAATAGAAATAGTACCTGAAAAATTGTATAGAAAACCCAATATTTTAGAAAAATAATTATATGTTTCCTTACATTTATCTTACTTTTAAAAATATATAATAATATTTACGCATAATGTTGAAAGAGTATAAAAATATCGTCATAATATAATAAGGAAAAGATTTGGTTGACATGAATGAGTAAAGAAATCAAAAACTTTAACAGAAAAGTGCAAGAAATACTTACGTATTTTTAAACTATTTTTTTTTAATATCTCTTGATAGATCCCTATATGGACATAGTACTAGAAAAGTACTTGTAAAGCATTCATATCAAGCTTCATAATATATATTTTAAGCTACATTACGTCTGTTATTGCTTTACTTAGTTTTACAGATGATTTAACAAAACCATTAAGAGCAAGTATATATTGTAACACTGAAAATATATATTAATTCTAGTGATATAGAATTGTATATAAACCAGTTTTGTCGCTGGTATTTTATACTCTAATTTTTCATACTACTTATAAAAGAGTATAAAAGAAAATTATAATATTTTCACAAAAATACAAACGGTTGGTACAAATGTGTAGAAAAATCCCCAATTTTAAAGAAAAAGTGATACAACCTGATTTTTATGTATTTTTACAAATATGGAGAAATAATTATGTATATTTATAAGTAAAAGTAGATAATAGTAGTATAAGTAATAGTAGAAAAGTAAATGTAAAGAGACAATAGAGTGATGAAAACGTAAATGGTTGCAAGAAAGTTAAAAAATAGATAATTTCAAGAGGAACCTTTTTTTTCATTTTTAAACCTATTCTACGAATCTGCAGTAATAGTTCTTTACATCACTAAAATAATAGACACTTTGTATTCAATCATATTAAGTTTCTTATAAATTTAAAAAGTTTTGTTACTATTTTTTTCTTGCTTACCATTATTTTAAAGATTATTAAACGAAGAAAAACCTTTAAAAGAAAATGCATGTTCAATAACTTTACATTTTGAACTATTTTTCTAAAAAAAAGTTTTTGTGAAAGTTAAAACCATTACCTATGGAAGAAATACGAAAACCTGATTAAATAAAGTGAAGCTTAAATTAAATTTAATGGATTAACTCAACTACTTTTCATAAGTTCTCCTTGAAATTTTGGAATCAATAAAAGTTTCAAATCTTGACACTTTTAGATATGATATTGGTAATTTTGTTTTTTTCTTTTCAGTAACAGTATAAAGACATGTTAAGTAAAAAATGATTTTCAAAAGGATATTTTTTGCTATATTTTTATAGAAGGACATACTACTTCAATTTAGATAGTTATGAATTATTTTCCATTTTCTCAGTTGGGTATTACATAAACCGGATTTAACCCTCCGAGTGGAAACACATCGAGGAAAAAAAAGTCTCCAAAAGAACGCTAAAGGTTTACTGCGTCAGTGGCCAAAACGTTCTATGATTTTTTCCTTCACCCTTTGTCGACTAGAATGAAATACGGGAAACCTACCCTCGTTATTGTCCCTTTACTTCCGGTTATGAATAGATATATAAATAGATGTTATGGATTGTTAATTTTTAATACACAGTAAGCTCGTCTATTCTCGAAGATCATCCCATAAGAAATAATGAATTCTAAAAGTACAAATAAAATATTCTTTGAGACACTTATTTATATTTTGTTACGAAAGTCATCAAAGATGTGTAATTAGAGTGTGTTGTATTTAGAGATACACCTGTTACCGCAAACGAAATACTTCGAAATAGAGATTTACAAAACCATGAAAAGCTATCAGCGTCTTTGTGCCTCAGGGGTTAGGGGTGCATCTTTCAATAAATATCAGTCAAAGAGGGGTGCAGTTCCTAAACAATCGACCTGATCCTCCTACCGCAAAACTCCATGAAGGAAAGCACTGGCAAAAATGTAAATTACATCCATTTTCAGAGCGTCTTTGAAGGTCGAAAATTGTATGTTTTGAAGACGTCATCGGTTTGGTTGAATTGTACGTGCGAACCGCTTAGAGTGTTAAAACTAGTAATAGTAGATAAAAATTAGCACAGAGGACAAGGCATCTCCGAAGGGAAGTTAATGACTTTAAGTTCTGAAATAATCATATTAGTTTTACGCTCCATTATCAAAAGACATTTGTAGAATAAAAAAATTATTTTATAGAATTGATACCCATTTTTTGTCAACACCTTTGTTTTAATTTTTTTGTTTTAAAAGACTTTCTAGTCTTTTAGTCACCTTTGTTTTAAAAGACTTTCTAGGTGCCGAACGATGGCTGAATGGTAGAATGCTGCTCTTCGGTAGAGTTCGAGGGTTCGCGTCCCGCTACTACCATGGATATTCGTAGTCGCACTGATTCGGCTTTAATCAGTAGGTCCCGGTTTCATTAGCCTTCGAGAAAAAAATACAGTAGACCGTATTAAACTAACTAAAATATTTTCCAGTTACAATTTTTGAATTAAATAAGTGGTTTCGAAATGTCCCAGGTGCATTACTTTTATGTATATCTTAGTCAAAATCTAGAAATTATCTATTAATGTATTTCTGTTAACGGTTCTATCTATTAATTATATTAATCTAAACTAAACCCCTCGGCGAAACGGCACCTAGGGGGTCAGGCCTACGGTGCCAATCGCCGTTTACGCGACCAAGGGTCCTGGGGTGCGAAATATATGCTCCGGTTATGTGGTCAATCATACGCGGAACAACCAGTGTTTAATTCCCTAGCACAGTGATTCTCAACCTGTGGGGCGCGAGCATATCCAAGAGAAAATGTTATTTAAAAAAATTGATTAAGTGACTGAAAGGAAAGGACACACACACACATACAAAACAAAATACATTTCGACATATTTAATAATTAACTTATTAAATTAAAACAACTTACTAAATTAAAAACAAATTTAATAATTATTAGTGACTTCCTTGGGCCTGTCTTTCAGAGCAAAGTTTTTCGAAGGAGGGTTTAATATTAGAAATAGACACTCTCAGTTCTTTTTCTATATTTAGCTGAGATCTATATTTTGTCTTCAAAGAAGCCACCGCAGAAAATCCAGTTTCACAAAGGTAAGATGTTGAAAATGGTAGTAGAATGCGAAATGCCCTTGTTTTTAGTGCAGAAAACTCATCATCCACTCCTGCCCAAAATTCAAAGAGTGATTTATTACTAAATTGTCTTTTGGTTTCGCCGCTTGCCGTGAAGTCTATGAAGGTTTCTTCCTCTTCAATTGAGAGTCCTTCGGGAGTATTTTGAAATGGATCCCTCACCCACTTGTAATTTGATATCAGTTTGTCGTCAGCCAGAAAGTACTTTTTAAAATTCTTTGCTAGCATTGCTAAATGATTTTCAATGGTTGCAAAAACAACTTTTACATGTTGTTCTTCAGCCTTGTAAGTTTTAATACAATCATTCAAATTTGCAAAACATTGTTAAGTTTTCTTGCTTTAAATTTCTGCTCCACAATTCCAATTTCCTACAAAAAGCATTAACTTTATCACTCGTATCCAATATATGTGTATTTGCTCCTTGCAGATGAAGATTCAAGTTATTTAATTTCTCGAATATGTCGACCATGTTGCTCAATTTCATCACAAATAAACTATCGCGAAAATTCTCAGCTTCCGGTCTGTTTTCCTCTTCTAGGAAAACGGCGATTTCTTCTTTTAATTCATAAACACGTTGCAAAAATTTCCCTCGTGATAACCATCTTGCCTCGCAATAAAATAGTAACGCTGAATGTACTGCACCCATGTCTTTACAAAGTGCGGAAAAGATTCTTGATTTCAGGGGTCTCATTTTTATATAATTTACTACGGTTACAACCGTAGTTAACACAATATTCAAACCAGGACTCATTTCTTTGGAAGCCAAAGCTTCTCTGTGGATCATGCAATGTGTCCAGACGCACTGTGGCGATTTTTGTTTCACAAGTGCTTGAATACTTTGGAATCTTCCGGACATAGAACGAGCACCATCGGTGCATATTCCGACGCAATTTTTCCATTCTATGTTTGCCTCGTTCATAAAATCATTTAAGATAGCAAATAATGCGAGTGCTGTTGCTTTGAGTTTTATTGGTTTGCAGAAAAGTAATTCTTCTACTACTGACAAATCATCACAAAATCTAACATAGGCAATGAAATGAGCATCTTTATTACTATCTGTTGCCTCATCGAGTTGTATTGAAAACAATTTGTCACGCAACTTCGACAAAAGCTGACACTCTACATCTTCAGCTATATCAGCAATTCGACGGGCAACAGTATCATTTGAAACAGGTATAGACTGCAATTGTTTTGCAAAATTATCTCCAAACATAATTTCTACAATCTCAATTGCGGCTGGCAAAATAAGCTCTTCACCAATGGTGTGAGGCTTTTTACATCTGGCTATTTTATATGAAAGTTTGTAAGAGGCAATTAAAGCTTTTTCATTCACAGACAAAGTTTTTTTAAACAATGATTTTTGCTTTTCATATGATTTTAATTTTAATTCGAAGAATTCTCTGGGTTTGTTTACGTACTCACTATGAAGCGTTTCCAAATGTCGTTTAAGTTTATTAGGTTTCATGCTGTCTGCCGCCAACATTTTTGAGCAAATGATACACAGGGGCCTTTCTTCTTCATTTACTTCAGTACTAGTGAACCCAAAATTTAAGTATTCTTGAGAATATTTTCTTGATTTTATTTTCGGAACCACGCTCGTCTGTGTACTTGTTGATGCTTGTCTATCGTCTAATGCTCGCTTACGCCCGCTTAAAAAATTATCCATGATTCTGCATAAGTATGCTGCCATGAATATTTAATACCGTGAATTGCAATTACACGAAAATATATATAACATACACATTAAGAATAGATTCAATAGCGATAAGAAGGATCGACTCGAATGAGATTGTCTGGAATTGAAATTGGCGTCATAGAACTTTCTCCTTCTCCCTATGAGAAAACATTTGTTCACATCTGCGCACGCTCCTAACTTAACTTTTAAGCTGACCAGACAAATTCCAGACAAATCGAAACTTCTCGCGAAACCGTGAGAATGCCCGACATGGCGGGACGCAAGAGCAATAAAAAGGCATAGGATTATTGTTTTTTCAATGCTGAGTATCAGTGTTGCAAAATGTCAATAAATTTCCGTATTTTTGGTAATTTGCAAAGTTTAAAATTAAGGTTGTAGTTCAGGTTTAGCGCCATAATGCTCAAAATGCATTATTATTGTATACATTTTATTGTACGCGGTGGGGAGGGGGGCGCGATGAAAATTATGATTGAAAATTGGGCCGTGAATACTAAAAATGTGAGAAACACTGCCCTAGCACACTTGGTTCTCAGTTCATCTACCCACTGAAGGGATAAAAAGCTGAGTCATCCATGCCCAGCCTGGGGATCGAAACTCTGACCTGTGTCGTGAGAGCGTGAAGCGCTACCCCAAAGATACTGGGCTTCAATTATATTTATCTATTAATTGTATTATGTTATTTTGTCATTAAACTGTGTATGCTTTATAAAACAGCAATGTATTTTCTCCAGTTACAGAAGAATTAATATCGTAAAGTACAGGAAACCTTTTCTGAAATATTGTAAAATTTTAAATAATTTAATGTAAGTTAAAAATTATACCCAGCTTTTTTTTAATTCTAAAGACAAAATAAAAAAATAGAAACAATTAGAATATAGCCTGTGCACTGGGAACATTTTTTATGGAATACTGTTGGAGGATTTAAATTCTATCAAATATCTCGCAAATTAATCAGAAATATTTTCTAAAAAAATTTTGTGTCATATATTTTATGTAATAAAATTATCTCATTATAATTATTCTCATTATAAAAATAATGCTAAAAATTAAAAATTAAAAAAATTGTAACTATAAGTGCCTTTTTACCTTTAAATCAATTATTTAATATTTTTTCGAACTCAAAGTTTTTTGTCAAATTTTTCTGTATTTTTACAAAAGTTTCCATATTCTCACTTCTTTATTTTATATTTTTGCTATTTTCATATTAAATGTATATATTTTTTTACCATTTTTACAACGTATTTTTTTACCATTTACATTTTTTTTATTTACATTTGTGACTGATTCAGGTATTTCTTTTAAA
Source organism: Pardosa pseudoannulata (assembly GCA_032207245.1). Taxonomy (NCBI): domain Eukaryota; kingdom Metazoa; phylum Arthropoda; class Arachnida; order Araneae; family Lycosidae; genus Pardosa; species Pardosa pseudoannulata. Next base: position 16,913,010 of record CM063508.1, read on the forward strand.
GGGCACGACTGAAGCAGCTTTCACTTACTTCTCACGGATTTCCACTTTCCTAATTAATAGTATGTCATTCTCTACGCTTTGAAAAATAAATAAATGAACAAAAGAAGTAATCGAAATGAATCGGCATGATAAAAAAATATCGCTTGTTACAATTAAACTTTTAATTAACTAGGAGATAAAGAGAATATGTCACCCGAGATGTCAGTCTGTCTGTATTTTTTTTCATCTCTCATTATAAGAGAGAATTGCAAATCTCTTGATCGTGTACTTTATACAAGATTAAAAAAATCGAATTTTTACTTCAGAAATTTTATTTGAAACTGTTAGTAATAATCTGCTACATCTTTTTACACTCTTTCAATGTATTTATTCCTTTTTAAATACATTTTGAAATATAAGTAATTTTTTTAACCTTCTTTTTTCATTTAGAAGTATAATAAATACAGTTTTTTAGATTGTCAATTGCTTTCTTTATCATTGCAATGCTATTATTATATTTGTAAAAGTTTAAATAACAGGTTTGTGTCTGGTGAAAATAAACTCCATGCTTTCTCTCGTATGGAGCAAGAGAAAATGTAACATAAAATGTTTTATACTTTTCAGTGTGATGCAATGCAAAATCAATAACTAGTCGTGGAAATGTATTAAAGTGAAAAATGTGATAGAGTAAAAAAAATCTGGACTGGGGACCTAAGAGAGACAATCCTTTGATCGGAATACACTAGTTTCCAATGAGAAGTCTAACAAAAGCCCTCTTAAGCTGCTATGAGGACAACTTAATGTGATAAATACAATATGCGCTGGGTTTGATTTTAGCCAGTCATAATGTGGTATTCTATAGGCCTCGAGTATTCTTCAAGGTCACTTTACTGGCAAGGATGCTGTGAATATCTCCGATCATTTCCAACCCCTAGTACAATGATTTTGCTCCAAGTGTAATGCTGTGTTCCAAGACAAAAGAAACACTGTTCATAGTGCTCGTATACAGAGGCACACATTTTTTAGTCGATGTATATTGTAGTCGCAAAAAATTCTTGTGTTTAATATGTTCTATTTGATAGCCCTTATTTTGAACTATCTTGCGACACCATAATTTCCAGGATAATGTTTTTAATAGAAGAGGTATTCTATCCCATTGTATAGTTTTCCAGAGTCCTGTAAGTGTTGTGGGACGACGTTTGGATGTTGCAGATTTTAAAAGTCCGAAAGTACAAATATCCATAGGTGATAGATACATCGGGAGATTTAGTAGGGATATCAGTGAAGGGTATGGCTTTGATACCGTTTTTTGTTCCATTTCTTCGAGGAAATTTACAGTGGATTTTGATTGTGACTGCTAGCTTTGTCTTGATGGAGTTCCACAGATTGAAGGCACTGCGGGTAAAGTGATGGTATTAAAAAAATTGGCAATGAAGTATGTTCCTCATAGTATTTGGAGTTAATCTTGACAATTGTTTCAACTCTCTTTATTTTTAACTTGCCATTATATGAAAAACCAACAAATGCATCCCTTAAAAAACCTTTCTTTCGATTCTTTGAACCATGTACTTAAATTTTCTTCTCCCCTTTTATGATAATAAATGTCTCTTTATTTTTGTTGAAATCATTTAAATACACCCATGATTCATCTATTGTGACAATTGATTTCCATTTTCCTTTTGATAAATGTTTCTCAAATAGAATTCTGCAGCTTGTCCTGCTTTCAGCGATATGCTTTACAGAAAGACAATGCACATTGTGTTTTTCAGATTTCTTAAGATTTAAATCAATGTTTATTATTTTGTTTGCAGTGGACACCGAACATTTTAATGATTTTGCAACTGTCCTTTGATTAGGGGATTTTCTTTTAGTATATTTGCAATAGTCAAAGATGTTCGTTTTTTCCTTGGATACTTGTTTGGAATTTTTGTTCCAGTTGAGGCTCCAATATAACATTTTTTTCCTTTATTTTTGACGATATTACCTATCGATGATTTAGATATCACAAAAACATTACTCTCGCATCATTTTTGGATAACGGAATATGAACACTTCTCTTCGGAAAGAGCATAAATATATCCTTCGAACCACTCTTTCGTTAAAAACGGCATTTTGAATACAAACAAACCTCTCAAGCCGCAGATGATAATATTGACTTTTAAAAACAGAGTAGAATTGCAGTTATTTACTTTGCAACAAATGATTTTTTAATACCACTAATCTAAATCGTCTAAAAAATGTCCAAACAACCTCTGAATTTTTACGCAACACATATATGTATAAATATATCAATATGCATAAAATTATTTTTATATAATATGCCATTTCTAATGCTTTCAAAAGTAGCTGGATTAATCTTAAAAAAAAAAGACTCTAATAGTTAATTGATTCTGAGCATGGATTTTAGACAGATCAAATAAATCGGTATTTAAGGGATTCGGGAAAATATAATTGTTTATTACTCTTTTATTTCCCGTATTAATTTATGATGTAATAGATTAAATCTTTACTTTTTTGTATTGCCCAAACAATATTTAATTTCAATGTTTATTATAGATTTCTTTTATGAAAGCTCGAGAATTAATACTAGTAATTTGTATAAAGATAACCAGTAAAAATTTTGATCATTATGAAATTTATAATTATGTTAATATTTTTTGTTTTATTAGATAATCAGAAAATTCTCCTCAAAGAAATTTTAAATGAATCAAAAAAATAAAGCAGTAAAATTTTATAAAATGGTCATATCGAAAGGTCCATTAAAAATTATAAGCTATTCGTAAGATTTATTATCTTTGAATTTCAAGATTATTCAAGAGTTTTTTTTTTACCTTGTCGGCATTATACTACCCAATTTCGAAATGCTAAACATTCTTTACTTTTGAATAATTTTGATAAATGTCTTTTTTCTCCCATTAATTCTTATGTATTGATTTAAATATTTTCAAAAGGATATGAAAAATAGAGTTTAAAACTTACAAGATATATTACATTTTTATTGAGAAGAATGATATGATGAAATTAACATTTTTTTCTTTTGCATTTAAGTCATCTTCTATATCTATAAACTAAAAATAATGTTACTATTACTCGATCCATTACTTAAAATCATCTTAAAGAGAAAATTCAAGTCATTAGTTATAGTTATTTGATAAAGAAAAAAAGTATTTCCCTGTTTTCAATACTTATGATCTTTCAAGTAATAGTGAGAATTCGGAAAGAAATAGTATAAATTTTAATGATATATTCATGTATATAATAGAATATCTAATAGAAAAATTTGAGTAAATTTATATATTTCAAAATAGAATAATGTGAAGTTAAGTATGATAAAATAGATTATTTATTAAAAACTGCAAAATAGTTTATAATTTATAATTGGATAAAGTCTCCTATTTGAACAAATATATTTACTCAGAATTTCTCGTATATTAATCATATACATTTGCTTGATAAATTTTTTCCTTGATTATAATGCAAAATACAAAAATTTAATTCAAAAATGGAAGCCTTCCTATTAACTATGAATTAAAAATAATTTTATAAAGATAAGTTTAATCAGGTGTATATGCTTTATATTTATTACGTCCTTTATACATATTATGAATATCGACATTAGTTTAGAATTTTTGCTTTCCTGTTTGTAAGCATTAAAGTTTTTCTATGGCCTTGTATAATTTTATGCATTATGTATTCTTATTCACAAAACAGATAGGTTAATAGAAAGAATTATAGCAAAAATGTCCTTTTTACATTTATAAAGACATAATAGCAATGATATATTGATTATTAAGTCTATTCATATGCTACTAGAAAGTCATTTGAGTTAATTAAGCTCGGTAACTCATTAAAAGTGTTAATTAACGGTTAAAAATTTTTTACTTAATACAAATTTATCTTTGAAAGAAAAGATTTGTTACGTGGGTAGATGTTTACAAAACAGAGTTAAAATATATATAGCTTAAATATTTTTTTCTTAAGAAGTTTAATCATTATAAGATTAATTCGGGGAAAAGAAAAGGGTTTCTAAAATTAACTGTTCTGTACTACAATTACTTTCTATTTATTTTACTTGTAGTTAATTCAAAGTTATAAAATCAAGAGGCGTGAAGCTTTACTGAGAGACATCACATACATTAATATAAAATTTTAATAATTTATAAATGCATATAACACACTTACATTAGTAGGTTTTACTCGAAAAATGAACTGGTGTATAAAATAATTAATATTTTACTTATTGTGATGCATTAATAAATATAACATATTTAACTAAATAATGGAATTTTTAATTTAATTAAGTATAGGAAATATTGTTATCAGGAATAATTTATGTCTTAGTAAATACTAATTATGAACATACCTGAATCCCTTTTAACTAGTTTAACACCTTATGTCTGTACATGTATACAAGAAGACTTACCTTTAAATGAATATCCATTTTGATGAACTCTGAACATAATTGAACTAGTTTCATTATGACTCTTGTACGTACATAATATTATGTACCTATATATCTCTCATAACTCAGAAATTATTAGACAGAATCTCTACGTTTCTCTAGTATTTTTTTATAAATTAGTTTCTCGAAATAAAACCGTTACAATGCCCATAGATTTTAATACACTTACTCTTAACAGTGAGCTAACTATAGCTTTAACCCAGGTTATGTGCTTGGTAAAAATAATGATCAATACTTAATTCTTCAAATTTAACATCTAATTATTTATAAGCATTATTTAAAATTTCATATTCAAACAATCATGATAGTGTTGAACACGAAGGCAGCAACACTAACGATTCAATTACCTAATATTTAACAATTATATTCTTTAATTACGAAGTGGTAACCAAGTAAAAATCAGTAAATGACGTACTCGGGACGCCGGACACCGGAGCCACATCTAATAACAGAGACAGGCATCTGACGAGGTGCCGCTCGGGGCGAGTTTATGCGTCAATGAACAGGCAGTTCAAGCTTGAGGCTGCGTCGTTCTTGAGACAGAGATAGCTGTATCGGGACGCAAAGTACGGGCACACAAAATAGCAGAGACGGGCATCTATCGAGGGATGTCTCAGGGAATCAGGAGAGACATCAATCTCCGAGAGATGGTAACCGGGGTGTCACGTCCTACTCCAGGACAGCAGCTCATTCCTTATCTCCAGGAATCACCTTTAGTCTCCCTCTCTTCTTTCCCTGTCTCTCTTTTTGAGACCATTCTCACCCAGTCACTATTGAAATTCAATCAGATTTGTTCATAGTAATAAATATCAGATGTAACCATTTTAATATTTGTTTACTGCGAGAATTATAGATATTCCCCTAGATGCATCTCAGGGTCCTATATTAATTTCCCTCGGGAACGTCTTCATGTTGCAGGTAGACACATCACTGGACCTTTTGGCCTATCTTTATCCCTGTCCACTGCACCTTAATGTGTCATCAACATGTCCGTTTGTGTGCAATGCAATAGCCCTCCTTTGGAGACAATGAATCAAGTCATTTCTTCTGCCTTCACAAATCCCCTTAATAGTCATCTCCTGCTATGTATATCTTCACTTTTGGCAGGGTTAATGTATCAAGATTAACTTCAAAACAAAACAAACTGCAAAAGCAAAAATGTCTTATAGCAGCAAGGGGTGTGTAAGATCTCTCTGTATGGACTGTAATTGTCCTCAGGTGAAAGTTAAAACCTGGGCTTTTCTTCGATTAAAATTGAAAACCCCGAGAATAAGATAAAACCATTACTTATTTTTGTTACACCGTCTGCCCAGCATTACTCTTTGGGTTCGATTTTCCTGTGTACGATGTAATTACAAAGACGAGGCTTTTTCTTAAACAACAAACTTAACATTTATTCAAACTAATAAAAAAAGAATACCGTAGAATGAACAGTTCTTCATATTACCTATTAATTATGTCTAGTTTCTATCTTTGTGACATCACTCGCCTTGTTTGGTTGATTAATTCAGAGTTTTCCCACCAATACCTCAGAATATGGCTTTTTTTCCTTTGCCGAATAAGTCCGTTTTGTACTGATTCTATCTTGGGCAGATATTTTTCACTTCAACATAACTGCAATACTTTGAAACATTTAATTTTGTTTTCAATATATATATATTAAAATGTTTCTTCTTCAATAATGATTTTTCACAAATAAGTTTGAAGAATATTACACTTACTCCACATTTTACATTTTATGCTTAAATTTTTTACATCAGAGTAAATCATGTTCAAACACCTTAAAATCGGATATAATAAAACTCAAAATTTTATTCAAAGAAAAATATTGCTTTGTAAAACAGAAGTAAATGTATCAAGAGCAAATTCCCTTACTTCAAATGTCAAAAATGCTCCACTCCATTCAGCATATACTTATAACATATTATATATGTTTATATCTTCAATGAATTTCAAAACTTTGAAAAGCAGCATAGCTGAATAACTCTTTTATTTCCAACAAAGTCACACTCTGTTGCACAGATACATTTGCAGATAATTAAATAACATTTCTTTACCTCTCAGAATTTGATTAAAGTTTATGTCATTCAACTGATTCCTTTGTGTAGTTTCTGCCAGGAAGTACAGTCTTTTTTATTATGACATGAAATATTTTATCCAAAGCTTTTCATAAAATTAATTAGTAATTTGATTTCGTTGAAATGATTTCATTTTCATCTCTCTTCTAAGCGTAACATGAAATATTGTCAAAGTTTGCCTAAAAATCTCTTGTAAAGATAAGTTACACTTTAATTACAGTTTTAAACAGTGAACTTTGAAAAAAATCAAGCGCTATATTATGTAAATACATCCTGAAAGATAGATATTTCTGGAATATTTTAAAAAATGTTCTTATGTTTTAATAACAAGTGTATGATAACAGTTACTTTTGAAAACTATATTTAAATTATGCGTTGATTTTAAATATATCTTCTTGAAAATTAGATAAAATATTGATTAATTTAAAAGTTATAAAAATTCTGTTTCACCTACATTTGCTCTCATGGTTTTAACTACTTTTTTTTGCTTCATCATCTTAGATTACCATTAACAGAGTTGGTGGCAGATATGGATTTATTTCTTGATGCAGGTGACCATCCACAATACTTCTATCTTCTTCACCAACACTACAGCCTGGTGCAGCTCAAGGCTTACCCAGTCTGATTTCTCCAGACGACACTCCTTTTAACCAGGTTTCTCCACCTATTTATTCCAAAGATCCCCAAATCTCTCTCTACCCTGTCTGTGAAATGTTAAGAATTAGTGGAATGTATAATTAAATATATAAACTAAAATAAAGACATTGTGATTGAGAAATGACCAAAGGGAAGGGATTTGCTAACAGTTTATTCTAGATTAGAGTTTGACATTACAAAGCAAATATGTTACTATCAATAGAGAATTAATGACTACTAACATTTAAGATTTTAACACAGTACAATAGATAAGAATAATATGAAAGAGGGGGATACATGATACATAAACACAATCAAATATAATTAAATGTATATGGATTGGATTTATGATTAAAGGAATTACGAATTTACTTACTACAACGACTTTGAATATTTTCACCCCAAATGTCCTCCAAACCATACACTTTAAAGAAACATCAAGAAAAAACAGAGTATATTGGTTCGAAGCCGATTTAATCCCTTCGCTTCACTCTCTAAGCGAACACTATTATTTTTCTTTTTTTTCAGATGGCGCTAAGCTCAACGGTAACAAAATAAATACACTTTAAAAAAGCAATTGCTGCCGCTGATCCAGCATCATGGTTGCTGGACGAAACACTGTCCAACTACCTTGTTGCTGTTCTCCCTTTTCTCCTTGTACTTTCAATCTTTGAAAAAGTTACTGGGTTCAAATCTGGATGCCCCAGTCATCTGATTTGGTTGGATTTAATATCTCTCAGGCTGCTAGGTTGTCTGTAGTAGACAACCACAATGCTTCAACTAAATTGTATTCTTTTATTTTAATTATATTAATAATTGTAGCTTGTTGCTAGGTAATTTTTTCTTGCTCTTTCTCAATTCTTGTAAAACTGCAAAATTTAAAGAACAACTGTAAACACTTTCGTTAATGAGCCACTGTACATAAGGCAAACAAATGTAGTTGGACTGACACTAGATATATAAATAGGAAATATCCAAAAATGTTTGTTAGCCAAATAAACCAAAATACCTGAATTATTGTTATCAACTTTGATATATGGCTGCACCCCTTCGTAGAAGAAATCTTGGTATTTGACAGAAAACAACACTGTGCATGTAAGGAAGGAAATTGGAATGAACCTGGATGGTCGAGCTGGCCTCGTAAGAATGACGTCAAAATTAGTACTTCTTGGAAATTTCAGTGTTCACTCAAGACGAAACGTTCTTCGAATATTACGACTTTAATATAGTTATTCAGCTTCATTTAACGAAAAATGAAATTGATAACCTATTATCTATCTTTTAAAGAAACAAAATTTAGAATACAAAATCAAGAACAAACAACTGCGAAAGGTGAGGCAAAAATCCAGGATCAGCAATCCTTTTTATCTTTTCATGCGACAAAAAAAAATATTAAGTTCTTATGTCCTCCATATCCAATAAACAAACTCTTCTTCTCTCTCACATTTAATGTGAAATTTTCTTATAGATCTCTAAAAATATTTATCAATTTAGAAATTGCTTTTATGAAGAAAATCCTAACTTTTCCTCTCATATGAAGTTGTTAAAAGCAAATCTTGAGGTTTAGAATTTCCAATTTCCTTATTAATGTGATTCTAATGGTAGCAGTATCTTAAAGTGAAGCATTTATTACATGATTTCGAATTTTCTAAAAATCTAAGATGTACAGACATCCGACTTTTAGAAGTTTTCAAATATTCTAAATTTGGCAGGAGATATTTTTTCAACATCAAGAAAATTCGACACCAACAAATTGCTACGAAATTTTCAATACGAAGTCTTTAAAGGAATATATTTTAAAGATCTTTGAAATCCCTTAAAACATTTCCCTAACTTCTACTTCTTTCGTTTCACTTATTAATGCGGGAGCACCATATAGGTAGAATAACATCGATCCCTGTTAAAAGACAGGACAGATATTTATAAACCTTACTCGGAAATCGAGCCCTAACCCATGTAGTGGGAGAACACTATGCTAACCACTATACAATAATCTGGGCGCAAGAACTGATTGATTTATATCCACATATAGGACTAAGGAAAACACAACGAAAGGTACAAACCTTATGTCAAACATAGCTGCACTCTAACATTTTGAATTTTTATTTCCTTTTACAAATAAATAATGTTTACGTTGTCAGTATTATTTTATTGAATAATTAACTTCAATTATAAGCAGAGAGAAAACGAACTAATGCATTATGTTTATATTATTTAGAGGGCTTTAATAATGCATTAAATAATCCCCATGGTCTTCAAAAAGGAGGTACAGAAACTAAGCACTTTAAGATTTAATATTAAACTACTTTACTAAATTTTCTGAGTTTTGACAGTTATGTAAAATTAATAAAAATGCCAGTAATGACAATATATTTGAATATAGCTTTGCCGTACTAAAACACAGAAACTTTGGTACACATTGAAAATGTCATTACAAATGAACCACTTACCTAAGTAAACTCTGTCTGTAATTTCCCTTGGATTATATATATGCAATACAAAAGATATTTTCATTAGCATTCCATCAGTGATGTTCATAAGTGTATTTTTGAATTCTGGCGAAATTACGTGATGGCTTATTTTCACTAGAATTGATGTTTAACTTCTTTCTTAGTTTGCTAGTGATCAAATATTTGAGAAAACTTTTAACTATATTGTAAAAAAGACTTTCCTAGATTTACTTTTCAGTAAATCTCAAAGTTTTGAAAAAACAAAAATGCAAATATCTGAACAAGACATGTTTGCTTTTACTTAATTTATTCATTAAGTATTTATTTATTTTTTTAAATGTATGATGAAGTTTTGAATTAATGGAATTGTTTTATACTGAAGAAAAGTTATAAATTAAGAATTTTAATACTTTAGAAATTCTCTCCCATTAGAATATCTTCTACCATACTACACTGTCTACACTGTCTACCATAATTAAGACACCTGTGATAGATAGGGAAAACTAACTTTATTCAAAATCAATAGTTGGTAGAGCCTCCACGAGAGGCAATTACAGCGTGAACCCTCCGGGGCATACTTTCCACAAGTCTTTGTATTACAGATAGTGGTATTGTCTTCCACTCGGCTTGGAGTAGACATACAAGTTCCTTCACCGATTTTGGACGGGTAGTGCACCCCTTAATTCGGCGATCCAACTCGTCCCAGAGGTTCTCGATAGGGTTCAGGTCTGGGCTCTGGGCAAGCCAGTCCCAACTGGCATTGTCATCCTGAAAGTAACAGGGGTCCAACCCTTAAAACTGCCACAACGTAAGAAGCACATTGTCATCCAAAATAGTGCAGTAGGCATCGGCGTTGAGCTTACCATGAATGGGGACCAAGGGTCCCAGTCCATACCAGGAGAAACACCCCCAGACCATAATTCCACCTCCGCCGAACTTGACTGTTGTCACAATGCATTCTGGCAGGAGACGTTCTCCAGGCCTTGACTTTTGACTCCAGATCTTGACTCTGTCATTAGAACGGTAAAGGGTGAACTTCGATTCGTCGGTCAAAAGAACCCGTTTCCATTGATTTACGGTCCAATTTCGAAGTGCTTTGCACCCCATTAACCGATCAGCGCGGTTTGAATTTCTGATCAAAGGTTTGTGGGCAGCGGCACGACCACGAATATCAAGCAGATGTTCTTCCTTACGAATGGTATTCATTGAAACAATACTCCCAGATGCCGGTTGAAACTCCTCGCGGATGAGGGCCGTCAGTTGGGTGCGGTTCTTCCGAATTTCTCTGGGCAGCACTCGTTGGTCTCTATCTGCCAGTTTCGTTGGTCTGTCGACTCGGGGCACATTCCGAGCTTCCACTTTTTAATCACATTAAACATTGTCGATTTTGGGTACTTCAGATGTCCCTTAAGGAATTGGGTGGCCAATTCCTTAAGGGATTGTTTTGTGATACATGCTAATTATGCCTTTCTCTAGCTCCGAACTGCGCGGCATATTGCATGCGAGTAATGCCGATGCTGTTTCCTACACGATGTATACAGGTGGAGGCCGTGATGTACGTCAGGACCGCATATATCATCATTTGCATATGTTCCCAAATACTTATTGTAGACAGTGTATTTGTATATGTATATATTCTATCTGTAAGTTATCTATGTTTTGCTTTATCCTGCTTTTATTAGATTTGGATTAGATTTCGAGAACCACAGTCAACTGTTTTGCTACATGAGTGCCATCGTGTCACTCATGAAACAATCGAATGTATCATTTAACCAAAGCATGTTTGGCTGCTCTTTCTAGTTACCGCTAAACAACCGGCTTCTAGAATTTTTATGCTATCTTAGAACGAGGTTTCTTTTACGAGTAGGTAGAGGTCAATTTTATAAAAACTTTACAAAATTTTCAGGTAGTTTCTAATTGTAAATTTTCCATTTGGATTGACACTTTATGATATTTCGAACAGGTCACATATATTCACTTTTTTCGCAAGTACATAATCTAAAACCATGACAAATTGCTTTATCTGTTATAAAATTCCATTTTACAGCACTTATTTTACATGTACTACTAAATAAATCTTTATTCAGGAAGTTTTTCCTTCTCCACACATGACATCCCATGAAGTTTAAAACTATAGCTGATCAATAACGCGATAATATTCAAAGTTGTTTAAACTTCATATTATTTTGTTCTGGGAAGTATGTTATAACTTGTATTCAAGATATGCATCGGTATGGAATAGGCAGAAATGACACAGAAATTAAAGGCCTCAAGCAGATACCAAATGGCTAAAAATGTAAAATAGCGCACTACACATTTGGCCATCGTTCGACCATTAGACTAGGATTTAGCACTGTGCTCTACCAATTAATTTTCTTTATTCACATTAGTCTAGATCTAAGTACACCTTTAGTTGTGATCAGTTTTTCTCAATTTTAACATTTGGTATGCGGGTATACTTCATTGCCAACTTACGAGTATATCGCACAAAAGTTTAGTTATTCAGAAAAATCGCATTGAATCGAAAACTACTTTGTTTTTATGAACGAAACTTTTTTTATTTTACACTTTAATATATACTGTATCATTATTTAACTAAAAAAACCAATATTTTTACGAAATCACAAAATTAAAGGATTTTTTAAATTAAAGTCTAATAATCTGCCAGCCCATATTTCTTCACCCCTATCTTTGTCACAACGGTTCATTTTAGCAATTTTGTATTCAACAATAGAAAACCAAGTTTTAATTGACAAGCAACAGCTTTACGTTCTGGAGCTAGGAATTCGATTGAAGACGAAATAACGCAACAAAAGACCGAGTCACTACAATCATAACTTGCGGGAAGATAAAATGCAAATCGTTGCATAGTAACGCAAACAACACGAATATAATGTCACACATACATATACTTACACGTATTCAGTAGATTTATGGTAGTTAGCGTGTATCCACCACAAATCTGCTAAATACTGCGAAAAACGTAAAAATTACATTGCCCTCACGCCTAAGTGTTAAATTACACATTCACATTACATTTTAAGCTTAGCCTAAAAGAATGATGAAATCGGGTTAGGATCGATACTGTAGCATAAAATGTTACTGTTAGAAACGATGCATGACGGAATATATTTAACAATGAAAATATTATCATGAACGTAAATGCTACTTAACTTCTGTCTTCAAGTGAGGTAACTATCTTGTACTTTAATAATATATTCCTTGACAACTGTGCACGTTAGATACGGATCTACAAACCAGAGGAGAAAAAGTGTCTAAAAACATTAATTTAGAAATTATAACAGACAGTATTTTTACATTAGAAAAAACACGTGCAGATAAATTCAAATTGAAATAAACACTCCAAATAACAATTTGTTAAATAAAATAGATCAAATAAATACAGTCAGAAAACCAAGAAATATTGTATAACATGAAAAAACATTTGAAACACCATCACAAGAATTAAGTTATTATAGGGAACATATTAATTTTAAGCAAATACCAGAGAAGATTTATTTTGTAATTTTTTGCCTTATATCGTTCTTGATTATTATCGTAAATACATGGGATTTTCGCCATTTGTACTCTATTTGTATTTAGTTTTGCTGAATTTATTTTGTTTCTAAAAAACTTTTTATACAAAGTAAAACGTTCCATGTTATTTCAAAAATTAAAAATATATCCTTATACACGATTCGAAGAATTACAACAACAAAAAGTTAGTTTTATTAGTAGATTTAGATTTATTTGAAAACAATGATTATCAGATAAAATTTTCCACTTATTTAAATTTTAAAAACGTTTCATATTACACTAGGTGATTTAAAAAAAAAGATAAAATAATGTTTGAAAATTCTATTTCTAATGCCATTAATACTAAATGGAATAAGCAAGAACAAAAACACTACGTAGAATTTCATCACTAGTCTATAATGTATTTACTATGAAAACTTGAAATCAGTATTTTGTTTTTATTTAAAATTGAGGAAGTTTAAAAAAAACACCACTTTCAGTAAAATGCATTCAAAGTTTCATAATTTCCATAAAAGCTATAATATCAAATGAAAAGATTGCAAAGTTTACAGGTTTGAATTCGAACATTTCAGTGGGGTTTGATTTAAGAGATTCATTCATCTTCGATTTGTATATTTTTCAAATTCAGCTTATTACCTAGAATCTAAAAAAATATACAAATCGAAGAATCAAATTTTGGAAGGATTTAAAATGATATGTCTCTTTAATTTTTTAAAAATTTAATTCGTTATTAATAGAAAATAGATAAATATTTTAAATTTTATGTAAAAAATATCCATTTTGCAAACATTATATTTATAAAATGGACAAAAGTGTTAAAAGTCATTAGACATGCACCCTATGTCTACAAAAGTTTTTTTTGACCAGAAAAAAACATTTCGGAGATTCGCGTGAATACATATATAAAGGCTGCAAGGAATACCAAATATTGCGACTAAATGCCTGTTTTTTCAAATTGGAGTCCGCACAGCAATGAAATTTGGCTACGAAACTTGCCATCATGTGGTTTGTATCAGCTAATTCTCAATATTTCAAACACAAGTACTCAAAATTGAATCAAATTAACTGAACGGTATTTTCTGTGTCATGTTGAAAGCTGTATTAAATGGAATACCGATTGGTGGAATTAAGTAGAAATAATATGTGAAAAACCTGTTACAAATAGCATAAAAGTAAAATAAATAAAAAACTAATTTTAACGTTATGAATTGCTTCGGGAAAGTTTACAGTGACATGAAAAATACCTGTACAATATTCCATGCATGAAGATCTCACCATTTTCAAACAATCATGCTTACACACAGACACACAAATACTCTTATTTATTTTTATAGAGATACATTACGGAAAGATTTGCTTTATGTAACTGAAGTTTTATTAAGTGTCGTAAGAAATATTTTCAAACTGGAGAGGTTATTATTAAAATGTGTAACCCTTTTAAAGTGAAGTGAAATAGTATTTTCCTGTTTCAATCCCTGTCATGTTAAGGATGTAGATATTGATTTAAGATTAATTTGTAAAGATTTTGCTAAGAGAATTTGCTAAGAGATTTGCTAAGAGAAAGTATAATTTGTAATAATGTGGGGAAAACAAATGATAGTTTAACAAAAACATTTTGTTTATTAAAGTTAATTGGTGATTAATTTATAATAGCGATTATGACGAGGAAATACAATACTTATAAATTGCATGTCCAGGAAGAAATTCATGAATGTGCCTAAAAAGGTCTAGAATTGGGGACGAGTTCTAGTATGGGTATGACGTTAATATTTCTGTTTCTTACACAAACACACACACATACAGGAAAATCTAACATGTTTGCTTGAAGTATAAGATTAGACGAAATCTTGAACTCGTTAACCGAAATAATATAAACACCTTGGAAATCGAGACTATATCTGATCAGCTGCTAATAGCCCGTAAATCAGAAAATATTGAGCATTATTTATACGAACTATATTATTTGAAATTTTCGTGCAAACGTGAAATTAAAAGAGTTGATTAAATAACGATTTAAAATGAACCACTGAAAATCTTCTTACATCTATCAAACTTTAGAATTTAAAATTTTAGTGATAGCTCTATTCCTTTTCCTTAAAATTCTATGTTAAAAGTGTTTCATTAATTTTCTCTAAGTCAAAAATTTTGTAGTGTAATAATTATACGAATTTTTTTCTTTAAAAATTCCATGTAAATGTAAAATTAAAACGAGTTAATTATTTTATGAATTAAAATGAATCTTAAATCATCGAAAACCTTTTTACCTCCCTGAAACTTTCGCATAAAATTTTTAAGGACAATTGTGTTCTTTTCTTCAAATTCTACGTTCATCAGTTTTTATCCCCTGTAAATCAATTATGTTCTTTTTATAGGAATTATATTCTATAAAAATTTCTTGCAATTGTGAAATTGAAATGAGTTAAAACGAATTAAAATAAACGCAAGCAAACAAATATACATACATACACACACACACACACACACACACATATATATATATATATATATATATATATATATATATATATATATATATATATATATATATATATATATATATATATATATATATATATATATATATATATATATATATATATATATATATATATATATATATATATATATATATATACATATATATATATATATATATATATATATATATATATATATATATATATATATATATATATATATATATATATATATATATATATATATATATATATATATATATATATATATATATATATATATATATATATATATATATATATAATATATATATACACTCATGTCTATAAATTAAGGATAATGAAGTTCAGGCAATAAAAGAGACAAAAGCAAAACAAATTTGACTTATTTGTAAAGTCAATTTTTTAAACAAAAGGTAAAGAGCAAAAACGATGCTATATGTTTGACATAATTAATAAAAATTGCGATTTTTACTCCCTGAAGCAAATTTCAAAAAAGAACCTATTTACAGAAAACAGTATAACATGGTTAGTATGATGGTTAATACGGAGTATGTCTCCCGGACGATGCAATACAAGCGTTACAACGCCTACGCATGCTGAGTATCAGATTATCAATCTGATCTTGGGGAAAATTACACCACTCATCAAGCAATGCCCTCCGAAGTTCCGATAGACAGTTGGGAGGGGGTTGACGGGCTGCAATTCGTCGCCAAGCATGTCCCACACATGCTCTATTGGATTCAAGTCCGGTGAGTATGCTGGCCAATCCATACGGGTGATATCCTCCGATTGAAGGCATTCGTCTACAATGTTTGCACGGTGAGGTCGGGCGTTGTCATCCAAATACAGAAATTCAGGACCCATGGCGCCCCGAAACATGTTGTTCCAGAATGACATCCCGATAGATGTGGCCTGTCATCGTTACACTCTGAACATGCAGGTCAGTTCTGGAACCAAGAATAATTCCTCCCCAAACGAGCCATCCTGCACCACCGTAACGGTGTCGTTCAATGGTGTTCTCTTGGTGGTAATGGGTACCTGGCGCTCTCCATATGAAATTCCGGCGAGAATCAGAATGTAAACTGAACCTGGACTCTTCAGAAAACATCACACAAGACCACTGTTGCGGCGTCCACAATGCATGCTCTCTAGCCCAGCATAATCGCAGACGACAGTGAGTTGCGGTAAGGGGAACACATCTGACAGGCCTACGAGCATATAGACTAATGTTCCCTAAGCGTCTGTACACGGTCTGCCTGAAAAGTACCGGTAGCTGAAGAGAGCTGACGAGACAGGTCTGATGCTGTGCTCCGTCTGTTTCTTTTGGCAGTAACTGCCAAATACCGGTCATCATTCGGCGTAGTAACTCGGGGGCGACCTGTGCTGCAACATCTACTCACATTACCATCATGTTTGAATCGATGCCAAAGCCTGGAGATGACACTCTGGGCGATTCCAAGTTCCTCGGATACTTCCAGCTGGGTACGTCCACATTCCAGTCGTCCGATAATTCTACCACGTAAAAAATCATCCAAATGCCATAACTATGTGGTTATTGCACTGAAAAGCTTTTAAAGTG
>CM063508.1:16932710-16940210 GCA_032207245.1 Pardosa pseudoannulata
ACACACACACACACATATATATATATATATATATATATATATATATATATATATATATATATATATATATATATATATATATATATATATATATATATATATATAATATATATATATATATATATATATATATATATACATATACATATATATATATACATATATATATAATATATATATATATATATATATATATATATATATATATATATATATATATATATATATATATATATATATGTATGTATATATTTATATATATATTCGTTTCTACATACAAATACACACACATGTATATATATATATATATATATATATATATATATATATATATATATTTATATATATATATATATATATATATATACAAATTTATCTATCTATCTTTCTATTTCTCTCTTTACATATACATATACATATGAATAATAAATCTAGATAGATCCAAGAAACAAAATTAAAAATTTCATATAACAGTTTAAATTAAACTTAATCATCTTTCGGTAAACTTATTTCTTAGAATATAGTGAAAGATTCTTAAAATCACACAATTATTACACTACATCACATTTAGAACGACATTTTTTTATTCATTGGTGTGGGAGATACTGTACAAAATTTTCTTACTGTATTGAAACTAACTGATCAATGTCAGATTTTACATTTTTTATCTGTCCTAGGATATTTATTTTTCAATAAACCTTTATTTCTAGAAATGTTTGCTTTAGGATTTGCTTTTCATCTTAACGGAAACATTTCTAAAAATACTTATTTAAATATTTTAGTAGAAGCAGAACTTTTGATCCATTTATAGAATAAAATGCAAGTAATAATTTACTATTACTACATAAATGTTTGTAATTAGCAAAATAATTTCTAGACATTAATATTAAACTACTCGAAAGAGTGAAAAGCGCTGCAAAAAGGTATAACAAGACTGTGATATAATTATTTTAATTGTATATTTATCTTTCATAATATAATTAAATATGGTATCATAACGCAAATAAGGCATCATTACCCTAATTACTGTTATTGTATTAGTTAAATAAATTTATTTTAATGTTAAAATATTTCACTTGAGAAAAATTCTTATTCATTTAAGAATACTGTAAAGGTCTAAATTTAAATTTTCCTAATACAATTTTTTCTGTACTGGAAGGCAATTATGGAACATATGTCCCATATTCCAAATTGATTTTAATTAATTGAATTTAATCATTAATTATAATTGTATAATGAATTTTAATTATAGTGTTGCATAAACTATGTGTCTGCAAAATATAAATAAATAATTTGTTTTAAAAATGAAGCAATATAGTAACATTAATTAAAAATGATTCAAGTGCACTATATAAAATTATTCGATTGTTTTTATGATTTTTCTGAATACAAAAAAAAATTTGAGTTAATAACAATTTTTATTCATCCCCTATATAATAATAGCCTAAGTTGTCTGTCCATCTGTCCTCGAATTTATAAAGCGGTTGTACCTGGAATGGATACAGGCAACCATATTGGATTCTTGATGAGTTAGGGTTAGGAAAATTCAAAGCCAGTTCGAAATCCACCCCATCTCCCCTCTTCGAAACGTTTAATGCTATTATTTCAAGCCTTATTCTCCCTCTTATTCTACACTAAATTCATTCTTGATAGGACTGCGAGGGCGGAGCTTAATATGTAAATTTGTGGACTATTTTTATTTGACCCTCATATATTAATTAGTTCCTTCAACGTTTGGAGGTTTCTACACTAAATTCATTCTTGATAGGAGGGCGAGGACGGAGTGTAATATTTAAATTTGTGGACTGTATTTATTTGACCCTTATATATTCTAATTAGTTCCTTCAACGTTTGGAGGTTTCTACACTAAATTCATTCTTGATAGGAGGGCGAGGACGGAGCGTAATATTTAAATTTGTGGACTGTATTTATTTGACCCTTATATATTCTAATTAGTTCCTTCAACGTTTGGAGGTTTCTACACTAAATTCATTCTTGATAGGAGGGCGAGGACGGAGCGTAATATTTAAATTTGTGGACTGTATTTATTTGACCCTTATATATTCTAATTAGTTCCTTCAACGTTTGGAGGTTTCTACACTAAATTCATTCTTGATAGGAGGTCGAGGACGGAGCGTAATATTTAAATTTGTGGACTGTATTTATTTGACCCTTATATATTCTAATTAGTTCCTTCAACGTTTGGAGGCTTGGTACAATCGGTAGAGTGTCTGCCCATTACATCGCCGTACTTCTCGGGATGACGGTTCTGTTTCTGATGCAGAAAAATTTTCTAAATGTCTAATTAATTTGATATTTTCTGCTTTTTCTTTTAAATTCTTATTTCTAAAGTTAGTTTTATTATTTTTAAAATTATTTTTTTACTATTTTTCAACTTTTAAAGATTTTTCTTATTTTTCTTTGATTAAATTCACATATTGTTGTACGGGTGTCCCTGCCCACATAGATATTTCTTGTTTTGTATGCTTAAATTTTCTTCTCGTAATATAATAGTAGCCTAAGTTATCTGTCCGTCTGTCCTCGAGTTTATGAAGTAGTTGGACATGGAAAGGATAGAGCATGCATATTGGATTTTTGATGAGTTAGGGTTTGCAAAATTCAAACCGAGTAAAGTTTATCTTTTCCTAAAACTATATATCAGATTCTAATATAAATTTGTATAAATAAGCTTCGTATCACAGCAAAAAATACTGTCGTCTTTAAAACGTTCGAAATCCACCCCGTGCCCATTTTCGAGCGTTTAATGTTATTATATCAAGCACTATTTAAATAGCACATGGTTAAATTTATCAATTTGTCACATAATAAATAGGTAAAAATAACAATTTTTTCTAGCAATATGATGTCATTCCTTTAACCATCTCATTTAATCATTTATTTCAGATTATTTAAATATCTTCTGCATTATTTCCATACTTTTTACACTAAACTTAGATAATGCTTAAATAATTGGCTTCTTTTATATTTGGCTTAAATGATAGATTAGGTACATATGTGATAATTTTAATCGAATATTTTGTTGAAAGATAATTCTCATCCTAAAAACAAACCATTTTTTACCTGCCTCATAGGTTGCTTTATAATTCTGGAAAATTAAAAATTTTACTGATCCCTACATACGACGGGCTATATGCTAGTTTACTTATAATTGATATAAAGCAATTATTTGACAGTTATTATATTTAACAACTTTTTGTTGTGTTACTGTATTATATTCTATTTTGTAAAACTAACTGTTTTACATTTTAAAAAAGAATACTCAGTTTTATTAAAAAAAAAACCAATGAAAAAATGTTTAAAATTTTAAAAGAGAGATCGAGGGAAACAAAATGCGTTTAGAATAGCAACACTCCTTTCTTATTAGCTATTTTCAGGTGTATTACAAATAAAATTATACAAAAGAATCTCATTATTTTAAACAGAAGAATTAATCTGTAAATTTTATGATTTAATTAAAATTATTCAATACAGACATACCTAAATTTCGTAAATTTAAGTTGCTTCAATTTTAATAAAAAATATTCGTATTGAAAATTTTTAATGTTACGCAATACTGTTGAATATATTTAAATGTTACGCAATGCAGATGAATATATTTAAATGTCATGATAATTAAAGGACATTTTAATATGGTTTTTTACTTCTTAGTCACATTTCTTAATTGTACCGCTACATGTTCTTAAATAAAATTTTACAAATTATCAAACAAAAACATAAAAGTTAGGCAGTAAAATAAAAGACCAATTATGTGTTAAACTTTCTAACATTTTCTCCAATTTATTCTTTTAAAATACTTCAAGATATTTCGGAATTAGCAATTAGGGGTATTCGGAAACACTGGCTTTTGAAAAAGGAAATTCCATAAAAAATATATAGATGCGTCTCCTAAAATTTAAAATTACGTAAGTTTGATAAAAGGAAGAAATTTTTCTGAAAAAGAGTAAGATCTTAAGTATCATAGGTATTTCACATTAAGGACCTTAAAATAGACATTCTAATAAGAATTTTATGAAAAATATAGTGCAAAGAATTATTTTAAACAAAAATGGTCTTGACTGTAAACTATTTCAATACTCTAAATTATATAAGGAATAATCTTATATAAAAATATTCAGTAATTGCGATTTCCTTCCGTTAATTTTTAAAATATGAACAATTTTTGTTTTTATGGAAATAATATATATTCTTGTCATAACGTCCCATTTACTTTCTTTTAATTCCGTTCCATTTAGTTTATTTTAATTCTATAAGCTTCCCTTAAACAAAATACCATTTGTAACTTCCCTGCCAAGCTCCCAATTATAATGTTGATGAGTCGAAAACCCAGTTTTTCATCGCATAAGCCACTCTGGATTTTCAATCAGATGACATCATGCATACCAGGAGCGTCACTTGACATCCTCTTTGGCGATGGCTGCGTTGCAATAGTTCCATAAATTCGCACTTTTTTTGATATGACATATCCCCACTCCACACAAAGCGTGTTTTTAGTGTTGCGCTTGGCGGTGTTCCACTGTGCAGCCAGGCCAGTGGAATGTTGATGAGAAAGAAACAGTTTTCGTTATCAACCCAGCAGACACAAGCTATTCTCTTCACTTGCAGACTTGCAGACTTGCGGTTGACATCCCAGCAATCAGAATGGAGGAAGAGGAGAACTTTCGAAGCCCTGAAAAGAAAAGGAACCGGGAATTGCGTCCTCCCTAATTTTCGTTTTCACAGTCACTATAAGTGACATTTTCTTATTTTTTTTCTCCTTTCCTTTTTTAAATTTAATTTTTATAATTTTAAATGTTCATAATTTCAATTTAACGTCTTGTTTTAATAAATGCAATTAATTCCATAATAACTTCTCCCCTCTTTTTTTAATGTCTATTGTGTTTTCGTTTTACTTTAAGACTCAAACTTAATTTGGCGAAAAGTCAAATATACTTTAAATATTAAAAATAAAAAAATTAAGATATTGCATAACGCGTACTTCCACTATACATCACCACTCATCAAACAATAAACTTTTTTATTGTCTTTTCTGTCGGTTTCTTTTTCAGGTACCAACCTTTTATGTTTTACTCGACGCGTACATTCCCATAGAATCCCCCCTTTCACAATTCTGTGTATCCAACATATTAAAAACTTTGAGTCAACATCTTATTTAAAATTCTTTGCAATATAACATAAATTAGTTTAGGAATTTCAGTATAAAATGTTATAAATTTTATCGCTTATTATGGTATTAACTATAAAAATAACAAATTTTATTTTGGTTGTACTAGTTTATTTTTCAGTTATTCTACAAAATATTATTAAATGCAAAAATAACATTTTATCCAACATGGGAGACTGCATAATTCTATTTTTCTAAATGATAAACCATTGATATGAATACTTAACCATATTTTATGTTTTACAATACGCATGTCTATATTGCCCAAAATAAAATGAAGATGACACGTACAGAGCCGTTCTAGTGTATAGAACATGAATTCTAGATACTCTTTTGGAATACCTTGAAAATCGGAACATTTTCTGATATGTATGGTGGATTTTTTATTTTCTTGAACGGTAAACCATTGCTATGAAGTTGTCATCCCTATTTCATATTTCAAAAGAAGCATATCGATATTACCATCAATTAACTGAAGTTAAATCCTAAAGAATAATTCTCTTGTACATGAACTTCAGAAACTGTTTTGGAAATCATGAAAACAACTTAACAACTTTCAGGCATTTCCCTAAGGTTTCTATATTTCTGAATGGTAAAATATTGCTATAAAGTGTTTAATAATATTTTATGTTTATCAAGAAAAATGTTTATATTACCGCCCAAAAATGAAGTTAACTCGAAAAGAAGAGTTTTAGTGAACAGGAAGGAACTTCAGAAATTCTTTTGGAAATCGTGGAAACAACTGAAGATATTTCAGGCATTTATCTAAGGTTTCTATATTCCTGAATGGTAAACCATTCCTATATAAGTGTTTAATTAAATTTTTTGTTTCCGATGAAACATGTTTATATTATCCCCAAAGAATGAAGTGAACTTGAAAAGAAGAGTTTTAGTGAACAGGAACTTCAGACACTCTTTTAGAAAACCTGGAATATCTGGAGATTTTGTACACCGTTTAATCATGAGAACCCATTATTTAATAAGAAAATGTTTAGCGTTCGAGCAAACTGAATCATATAACAACAGTTAATTTTTTTGATAAAAATAAATAATTTTAACAATTAATTATGATTTCATATTTATGAAGATAAACAACCTAAGGAGCTTAATTAACGATTATTAGATTTAAAGAATGATTATCTTTAAATTTTTTGGTGAAATGTTAGACCATCGAATTTCTTCTGTGACTCCGTGACTATATTCATAGTATGGTATATAATGATATGGTATGGTACATAATCTAATTTGGTGCAGATTTGGGTGAGATATCATCTATGTCATCATTCTAAAAGAATCGGTCATATGACATCGTCGTAGCAGATTACCAATGATATGTGAAACGACAATTTTGGAAGAAGAAAAGCACTCACATTTGAAGTATTAGACCATCGATGTTATTATCTAAGTTCAGAATAATATTTAAATTGTAATATGGGGTTGAAGGTAATGATCTACTAAATTGGTTAAGCCAGTATTTTATAAACACCAATCATTGATAACAATATAGTGACAGACTACAATAACTATGTGATAAAAAAATTTTAAAAACAAACTCTCTCTCTTTTTATCATTTTCTTAATTTGTCAAATATTAGAACTTTCAATTGATTGCTTACGTAAATTCGTGATTCCAAAGTATGATAGATTCAAGGTAATCTACTACTGTGTAGATTCAATTATGAGAGAATCTACGCCACTGATATATCGTTTGATTAAAAGAGGAATAAACAAAATTTTTAGCCCATCATTCCTTATCTTAAGAAATTATAATTTTAACTCATATGAATATTCGCCATTTACTTTTTAAAGTAAATGGCGAATATTCATATGAGTATCTGTTATTAATTTTTTTTAACATTTTTATAGCTTATTTTCATGCAACTTCTTAAATGTAATATTAATTTATTTTAACAAAGAAACATTTCTCTTTTTTGGTCTTTTCAATTTAAAAAACATTTTAAATAATGAAACGCCTATAAAATTATTTTTGTATACAGAGATAAATCTGTACTGGTGGTAAGTGATTTAGGAAAAGATTTTTCTTAAAAATCTTTAAATCTTTCCTCGTTTACAAAAGCCATAAATGGAAATTATCAAAAATAAAATTATAAAGATTACAGTATAATGTAGTACATAATTACAGAATTATGATAGTCATATATATATCGTTAATAAATAAGCAGGATATAGCTTTTTTTCTTTCTTCCTCTTAGTCTATCGCTCTAAATATTTTTATATATATACATATATATATACATACATATATATATATATATATAATATATATATATATATATATATATATTATATATATATATA
>CM063508.1:16947710-16977710 GCA_032207245.1 Pardosa pseudoannulata
CAGTTTAAGATGCAATGAAAGTTGGATGCTGTACATTTCATTGAAAGTATATTCTTGATGTTTCAAAACATTACTATACAAAACATTTTGTAGAACAACATTGCATGTAAATATGCGAAACATATAAAATTTATTCCTATATAAGTAGATAGATAATTATTTACATTTAAGTTAAAACTCAATTTTTTTATAAGTTCATCACACGTATAGGGCTATTTTAAGTAAGGATTTTTACAATTATTATTTTTTTAACAATATGTTTTCCTTAAATATATTAATAGAAGATATTATAGACTAATCACACTATTAATCACACCTTATTTACGTTCTGAAAGCCTTTTAAAAGGATTCTGTGCAGATTCTAAGAAAAGTCTGTAGAGAAATAATATTTGTATTTTACGGATAAATTGCAGAAGTACAAATATTATTCCAGATAAAAAGAAAGAAAAATATTTTCAGAACTTTTGAACGAAAATTCCAAAACGTAATCTAAATACCAAAGAAATATTTTAAGAATTCAAGAAACCTTTCTTTAGTAATTTTATACGAATTTCTAAGTCAAAATTTAAGAATTTTGATGTTCTTGATTTCTTTTCATTTTTATTTTTCCGGTAACTTTTGATGGAAGAAAGGTTGGAGAAAGGCTTGATATATCTTTCAAAATTTGAAAGTTCAGGACGAATGTAATTTAGTTCTCTCGAAGACGGGAAAAATTCAAACGAAGCAAATGCTTCCAAAATTATGTTTCCTATTAACAAGAAGTACTACCTGCATGACATTTTCTTTAGAATATTCTTCCCATTTTAAAATCTAGTTTATTTTTCATCTAAAGAGACATAATTTATATTTCAAGCGATAAATTAGGACTAATATTTTATTAATAACTTTTTTAAAAATATATCTTAAAAATATTTTGTAACTGTGACGTCAATTCACACATCATGTGGGTAATATATTTAAAAAACTATGAGCAGTTCTTTTTCTTTTAATTATTTTCAATAGAATTTTAAAGATATCAAATAAACAAAATTAAAGTTTAATTTAATCCATGCTACTTGCATATACACGAGAACGCTCGCCAAGTCTCAGAAGCCCGTTGCTTTTCTCAGCCAAGTACAAAGTAAATTACTTTTAACCATGAACAGAATAATTATACTCAGTTTAAAATATATTTCAGATTATTTCAGATATTTAAAAGCCAAAAACTTTTAAAAGTATTTTGGATAGTTGATCTTTTTTTAAAAACTTTCCATGAGCACAAACATTAGACACACACAAGTCCGTGGTTCACATTTTAATGAACTAAGTCCCTTTTTATTGTGGAGAGTGCTGACTAATCTGGGAAACTTATAAGGATAAACTGATAAGGATTTCATCTCTGCTTCCCAATCTGGGGTCCAACCCTGCAATCTACACACGTGTTCATGATCATTTTTCCCTCTGTCTTTGACAAACTAACATGCCACGTTCTCTTAGCTCAATAAGTTTAAGTTCCGCTGCGAGCTCTACTTCTACTTTCTATGGAATTAACCCACTGCAATCTATTCCCCAAGCTAGCTGCTTAGATTTCTCTTTACTCTATAGTCCGGGTAAGTAAAAATAATAGGGGCTAATAATTCATGTAACCGGCAGTGAAATTTTCGCTGGTTTAGACACACACAGATAAATATAATAATATATATATATATATATATATATATATATATATATATATTTATATATATATATATATATATATATATATATATATATATATATATATATATATATATATATATATATATATATATATATATATATATATATATATATATATATATATATATATATATATATATATATATATATATATATATATATATATATATATATATACATATATATATATATATATATATATATATATATATATATATATATATATATATATATATATAATATATATATATATATATATATATATATATATATATATGTATACATATATATATATATATATATATATATATATATATATATATATATATATATATATATATATATATATGTATTAGCACAAACATTAGACTTGTTAAAAACTCAAATCACATCTTTATATTTCCCCATTTTAATCAAACAACGATGCATTTTTCTCAGCATCTCTTCTCCGACTATAAACACTAAATATATCTCTTTCAGAGAAAAATATTCATAGATAATTGCTGAAAAGCATGTTATTGGTTTCTTGAAAACCTCTAAGTTAGCTACTAAAAATTTAATAAGTTTATTTCTATTGGGTAATTTTGTATTGAATATTTTTATAACGGTCAGGCCTGGTACATTCCCGAATTGTAATATTTCATCAATTTATCCCGTATTGAGAAACTTGTACCTTTTGTATCTATCAAACAGAAAAGTAAATAATATTGAAGAGTTTAAATCAAGTACATATTCCTGCATTTTATGTGAAAACGCTTCTAAGGGGACAAGGGACGTCAAATTTAAATTTTCAAAATTTTCAATTTTTAACTATATATGTTTAAGAATACTACATAAAGTTTTTACATAAATCATATCAGACACAAAAATTTATTAGAAAAGAATTTTTTAATAGAATACGTCTTTAATAAAAATTCAAATATAATATTTAAAAATATTCCTAGTACAGCATACGAACCAATTGCGATTATTTATTTTTTATTTTATATTTAGAATTTATGTAGAAACTGACCTAGATATCAATTTTTCCTTACGTTGTATGATATTTATATATAACCATTACTTAAAATTACACAATAATTTAGCAACTTTTCTAGCACCTTTAAGATATTAAATACAAAGTCCGGCTATTAATTTCCAGGACTGACATAAAATTATCAGAACAAAAATACCGGAAGATGACGGTAATGATTGGATATTGAAGAGCGTTTTCTTGCGCATGTGCAGTGCAATCGGCGCCATTCTGAAGTAAGTGTTTCTCGTGGGAACGCAGCTCTTAAACTCCTGTTTTTGAAGTGAAAATGTAGCAAAGAATTAACATTAAATTTGACAGTTGAGGAAACTTATAAAATGTCAAAACGAGTTTACGGTGAGGACGCATTATCCCGCTCAAGACGCGAAAGCGTCGAAGATGATACACACATAGGTCAGCTACAGTCCGTACGCACTCCGGAAGACTGTAAGCTGCAACGTTACTATTAATGAGCATTCGAAATGAGGACTTTAAAACTTCTTTCCGAAATTTGTACAACCGAGCACAGACGACCATTAAGGCTGATAGGAATTACTTCGAATCATATTAAATGGCTATGTGTTTAACCTTTTTCCTTCTGAATTATTCCATGAGTCCTAGAACTTAATAGCCGGACCTTCAAAAGCGAATTCAGTCTAATGCTGAGGATATATACATATACATATATATATATATATATATATATATATATATATATATATATATATATATATATATATATATATATATACATATATATATATATATATATATATATACATATATATATACATATATATATATATATATATACATACATATATATATATATATATATATATACATATATATATATATATATATATATATATATATATATATATATATATATATATATATATATATATATATATATATATATATATATATATATATATATATATATATATATATATATATATATATATATATATATATATATATATATATATATATATATATATATATATATATATATATATATATATATATATATATATATATATATATATATATATATATATATATATATATATATACATATATATATATATATATATATATATATATATATATATATATATATATATATATATATATATATATATATATATATATATATATATATATATATATATATATATATATATATATATATATATATATATATATATATATATATATATATATATATATATACATATACATATATATATATATATATATATATATATATATATATCCAGAGTTAAGGCGATTGGAAAACAGTCTTCTTGATAATAATAATTTTATTAACTCATAGTTCTATGTGATAGCAACTTTCCCCATTTTCATTGTTCGTGTCGGAGCTAAGTGTGGAATAGGTTTTCACACGCTGATTGAAACTTATATGTTTGCAAGTTCATCAAATAGCTCGAAAATGCTTCCGCCTGACCCGATGACCCCAAAAGGTTACGCAAGCGTCGGTCTTTTTCATTTATTTATTATAAAAGAGTTTCTTTTTTAGACCTGACATATATATATATATATATATATATATATATATATATATATATATATATATATATATATATATATATATATATATATATATATATATGTATATATTATTTTTTTCGAAACGAAGTACTGAACTAATTATAAATTTTAAGATCAACATTATTGCTTGTAAATATAATTAATTTCAATGACAGCGGTAGAAATGTTTTAGTACCTCGGGTTGAAATTATTTTCTCATAGTCCAAAACATTTAAAACTTCTTTCTCTTTCTAAACAGTTTTATCCGAATTAGATTAGATTATAACTGGAACAGAGCTAACTCAATAACGTCTGACGCTAAACAACAGTTATTTTCGAGAAAATAAACTGATTCAATTAAATCTTCTTAGCTCTGTAATTTTCAGTGAGAAAATAGGAGGTAACGGTTTTTTGCACAGCGTTTTTAGAAGGGACATTTCTTCGGGTGAAACAATATATTTTGAACTTAATGAACTTCGAAAAATATCTGCTAGGTAAAATAAATTAGATTATAATTTCATTTGTCTATGTGATATTTTCTGAAAACATGAAAAAATTTAAATTGGGAAATAAATAAATCAGATATAAATAATATATTACCTATATATATTTTATTCGTGAAAGTTTTAAATCTTGTTTCATAATTAAAATTACTCAAACCCTTAACTACCGGAATATTTCTACTTCAACCAATATAAGCATATATGCATATATATATATATATATATATATATATATATATATATATATATATATATATATATATATATATATATATATATATATATATATATATATATAAAAAATATATATATAGAAAATATAAAAAATGTATAAATAAAAAATATAAAAATATATATAAAATAAAAAAATAATATTTTATTAAAAATATAAATATTAATCATATTTTATATATATATATATGTTTATTTGTCGTGGGTGTGTGTGTGGTCTTATTTGAAAATATGTAAGAAAAATGTAAAAAAGAGCTATTTTTTTTGTTTATAACTTAAACAAGCTAGATGATTAAACATAAAATTTATTTTCTATAACATAACATAGCTGAAAATAAAAATGACGCAATTTTGTTTCCTTAAGAACGATGAGTTAATAAAACTTATTATTATCAAGAAGACTGTTTTCCATTCGTCTTAACTCTGGAACACGTCTTCACATATATCTATATCTATATCTATATCTATATCTATCTATCTATGTAACTATCTATCTCTCTCTCTCTCTCTCTCTCTCTCTCTCTCTCTCTCTATATATATATATATATATATATATATATATATATATATATATATATATATATATATATATATATATATATATATATATATATATATATATATATATATATATATATATATATATATATATATATATATATATATATATATATATATATATATATATATATATATATATATATATATATATATATATATATATATATATATATATATATATATATAGAGAGAGAGAGAGAGAGCTGGGGTTATGTATATATATAGCTAGGTTTATGTATATATATATATATATATATATATATATATATACATAAACCCAGCTAGCAATGTTACGTTGGGCCAACGTTTATATGGCATGTTGGCCCACCGTTGGCGAATAGTTGGCTATTTTCCCAGTCACAAAATATCTTATCTAAAGAAGTGTCCTCGACTTAAATGTTTTCCAACCTTTTCTCCACTCTCTACATTTACCAGCCCAATATGTAAAAATAACAGGGGTTACTAATTCGAAGTAATAGGCAGTATAATTTTCGTTGGTTTACACACACACTTATATATATATATATGTATGTATATATAAATATTATATATATATATATATACACATAAATATATATATATATATACAAAAATATATATATTATATATATATATATATATACAAATATATATATATATATATATACACATAAATATATATATACATATATATATATATATATATATCACATATATATATATACATATATATACATATATATACATACATATATATATATATATATATATATATATATATATATATATATTATATATATGTATATATATATTAAAAAAATTAGGCCTCTGAAAGTGTATCTGTTTATTAATTTGTAAAGTAATTTGAGCAATATTATGCTCTTTTGTTGAGACAAACAACTCGCATTTTCAATGTACAAAATATGATAATGCTTTATCATAAATACTGTGCTAATGAATCTTGGAAATGATGAGTATCTTATCTGAATATTTGTTGCATCAGAAAAATTATGTTTAACTTTATCTGATTCTGTTTAATTTCATTGTAATAAATGTGCTTTATTAATTTATTACTGAACTTGATTATGATGAATACTGTGAATAGTAGAGTTTCAAGAATATTAATGCATGCTGCAATATTTTGAAAGTAAAGAAATCGCTGATGTATTATTTATTACAGATATTGAAATATAAATATAAACCTCTTTGCATGTTTAATAAACTTATTCATGAAAATTATGTGTTCTAGGAAAACGGGATTAATAAAAATTGGAACCCCTTTGATGTAAAGCTTTCGATAACTATTATACCGGGATAGAGTGAGGAAATTAAACTAATTAACCCTTTTGCATTATCGTTTAAATTGAACGAATTTCTTTGTTTGTTTGTTTGATATGTGATCTGCATTGTTTATCTCTTTCCCTGTCTTGTACATCTCATATGATATAGACATCTAATTACTATATACTCTTTGTTATCACTCTTTCTTATGACATGTGACACACAATGGACTATATTTCAAGGAGAAAATACTTTGGTATAGCGTCTGAGATTTAGTTATATTTAGCTTTGTTTAACAGATATGTGATCTACATTGTTTAATTCTTTGCTTCTCTTGTACATCTGATATGATACAAACATCTAATTACATTATACTCTTTGTTATCACTCTTTCTTTTGACATGTGACACACAATGGACTATATTTTAAGGGTATAATAATTTGATATAGCGTCTGAAATTTAGTTACATTTAGTTTTGTTTCTTAAGCGATATGTGATCTACAGCTTTTAATTCTTTGCTTCATCTTTTATGATACAGACATCTAATTGCATTATACACTTTATATATCACATGGGATACACTATGGACTATTTTTTAAAATTCATTTAAGTAAAATAGTGCAGCGGCTTAAATTTAGTTATATATCTTTATTTCTTAAGAGATATGTGATCTCATCGTTTAGTTCTTTGCATCTCATATGATTTAGAGATCTAATTTATTTATACGTTTCGCATATCCCATGTGATAGACAATGAACTAGTTAGCCATCTCGTTGCAAAAAGTAGACCGTAGCACTCCAAATCAAACCAAACCAACACAATGAAATATATTTTAAATAGTTTAATATAGTGTCTTAAATTTAGTTATATTTTTAGACGTATAAAATTCAAATCTTAATATATGATATACATCATATAAGTGTTTTCTCATATGGCGACAGTCTAAGAATTAATACCAAGAATTATAACATTGTTAGCTTTCTTATATGGTAATCTGTGGATATAAATAATTAATCATACCAGTAACTACTTAAGCCTCAGCGAGTTCTGATCTGAATGTAAAGAAATTCATAGGGAATAATTTGATAAATAACGTCTTGTATTTAAAAGAGAACAATAACTTAAAAATTTTAAAGTACCACTCACACATTGTATTACAACACATAATAAAGTGAAACTACGTTTGGTTTTTTTTATTATGAGTACACTTTATTCTTGGGCATCAATACTAATGAAAATATAAAAAATACAAAAGAAAAGGAAATGTTAAGGATTAAAAAAAAGTAGCACATTGAAAACGCCAAGCTGTGTACTAAATTGTAAAAATTTGTGATTATATTTTTCACAGTGTGTTAATTACCTTATTATTTTCTGCTATAAAAATGTTTACTTTCACTGATATTGATATGAATAATATCCTGAAGTTTTAAAATCATCCTGAAACTCATCATTTCTGTATAATTTGGACATAATGTTCATAAACGGGGTATTTGTATGGAAGAATTCTAAATTCTCGAATGAATCGTTACTGGCATTACTTTTAGAATTTAAATTAAGATAACGACTCTATGAAATATGATGCCATCCATTTAGACTTATTAACTAAATAAGTTCATTTTGGAGATCATATAAATTCAGAAAATGTTATGCTAATTCATCGTGATTATACATAGTAAGATGCTATTTACGAATCATATGAACATCGTACGACATCAAATTTATTGCAATAATTTATGTTTTAATCTTGTGAAGTGCATTTAAGGAAATACATGCAAGTAATAAATAAAACATTATCAAATAATGATGTTAATTAAGATTAAAATTTTAGAAAATACTCTCTACTGACACAATAATCCACGAAGCTTTCATTACTCTTCAAGCTTTAGGTTACTCTATATGGGGAGATGTATATAAAAAAACACTTGCATAACACCATATTATTTGCAATAATTTACTTTTAATCATGTGAAGAGCATGTAATGAAATACATGTAAGCGGTAAATTATAAATTAACAAATTATGAGATTCATTAACCCTCTAAGTGGAACACATCGAGAAAAAAGTCTCTAAAAATACTCTAAAGATTTACTGTGTCAGTGGCCAAAGCGATCTATGATTTTTTCCTTCACGCTTAGTCGACTAGTACGGGAAACCCACCCTCGTTATTATCCCTTTACTTCCGGTTATAAATAGCTATATAAATAGATATTATAGATTGTTAATTTTTAATACATATAAAGCTCGCCAAGTCTCGAAGATCATCCGATAAGAAATAATGGATTTTAAAAGTATAAATAAAAATATTCTTTGAGAGGCTTATTTATATTTTTTACGAAAGTCGTCCAAGATATTTAAGTGGTGCAATTGGAGATACATCAGTTACCGCAAACGAAATATTTCGAAGTAGAGATTTACAAAGCTATGAAAAGCTATCAGCGTCTTTGTGCCTCAGGGGGTAGAGGTGCATCCCTTAATAAATGTTAGTCAAAGAGGGATGCAGTTACTAAACAACTGACCTGACCCTCCAACCACAGAAATCCATGTGGAAATGAACTGGCAAAAATGTACACTACATCCGTTTTCGAAGCGTTTTTGGAGGTCAAAAATTGTACATTTTGAAGACATCATCGGTTTGGTGGAATTGTACGTGCGAACCGCTTAGAGGGTTAAGATTAAAAATTTAGAAAATACTCTCAATTGACCCAATAGTTTATAAGGCTTTCATTAGTCTTCAAGCTTTAGGTTACTTTATATGGTGAGATGTGTATCAAAAAACACTTACACAACACTGAATTCCTTGCAATAATTTAGGCTTTAATCATGCGAAGATCATTTAATGAAATACATGTAAGTGGTAAATTATAAATTTACAAATTATGAGATTCATTAAGATTAAAAGTTTAGAAAATACTCTCAATTGACTCAATAGTTTATAAGGCCTACATTAGTCTTCAAGCTTTAGGTTACTCTATATGGGGATGCCCATCAAAACACACTTGCATAACACCAAATTACTTGCAATAATTTACTTTTTAATCATGCGAAGAGCATTTAATGAAATACATGTAAGCGGTAAATTATAAATTAACAAATGAGATTCATTAAGATTAAAAATTTAGAAAATACTCTCAATTGATCCAATAATTTATAAGGCTTTCATTAGTCTTCAAGCTTTAGGTTACTCTATATGGGGAGATGTCTATCAAAAAACACTTGCACAACACCAAATTTAATAATTGCAATAATTTAGGTTTTAATCATGCGAAGATCATTTAATGAAATACTTGTAAGTGGTAAATTATAAATTTACAAATTATGAGATTCATTAAGATTAAGAATTTAGAAAATACTCTAATTTTATCCAGTAGTCCATAAAGCTTTCGTTACTCTTCAGAGTTTAGTTTACTCTATATGGTGAGTTGTACATCAAGAAGCAGTTGCATGACACCAAATTACTTGCAATAAATTATATTTTAATCGTGGACAGAGTATTTAAGAATACAGGTAGGGTGTAAAGAAAATATTAACAATTTAGGAGATTCATTAAGATTAAACATTTAAAAAATACTCCCAAATTACCCATTAGTCTGTAAAGATTTTCGTTACTCTTCAAATTTTATATTACTCTATATGGTGAGGTGTCCATCTAGAAGAGCTTGCACGACACCGAATTACTTGCAATAATTTACATTTTAATCGTAGACTGAGCATTTAATGAAATACACTTAAGCGGTAAATAAAAAGTTTACAAATTATGATATTCGTTAAGATTAAATATTTCGAAATTACTCTCAATTGTCCCAATAGTCCATAAAGCTTTCGTTAGTCTTCAAGTTTTAGGTTACTCTATATGGTGAGATGTTTATCAAGAAGCTCTTGCACGACATGAAATTCCTTGCGATAAGTTGTATTTTAATCGGGTGCAGAGCATTTAATGAACTACACGTAAGCGGTAAATAAAAAATTAGCAAATTATGATAATCATTAAAGTTAAAAATTTAGAAAATACTCTGAATTGACCATAATAAATCCACAATTAACTTCAATTGACCATAAAATATTCCATAAAGCTTACGTTAGTTTTCAAGATTTAGGTTGCTCTATATGGGGAGTTTTCCATCAAAAATAATTTCATCTACATAGCACGACATTCGATGCGATAACTTATATTTTTATCGTGTGCGTAGCATTTAATGAAATACAGAAAGCCGTAAATAAAACAATAACAATTCATGAGCATTATTAAGAATAAAAATATAAATAATATTCTCAATTGGCCCAATAGTCCATAAAACTTTCGTTACTCTTCAAGTTTTTGGTTACTCTCTAAGGTGAGATGTCGATCAAGAAGCACTTGCTGGAAAACAAATTCTTTGCGATAAGTAGCATTTTAATCTTGTACAGAACATTTAAGGAAATACACTTAAGCAGCAAATAAAAATTAAGACATAATCTTAATTAAGATTATAATTTAAAAAGAAATACTCTCAATCGAATAATAATCCGTATAGTTTGCGTTACCCTCCCAGTTCTTGGTTACTCTTAATGGTGATATATCATTTATGAATCCCATGAACAATGTAGGACTCCGGATTGCTGGCGAGAAGGTATGTTTTAATCATGTATCATCATTAAAACATACTTTCATACATACTCTCATTCATTAAACATTCCTTAAAATTTAAAAAGACATACTCTCAGTCGACCAATAATCCGTATAGCTGTCATTACCCTCCAAGTTCTTGGTTACTCTTAATGGTGAGATATCATTTATGAATCCCATGAACAATGTAGGACTCAGGATTGCTGGCGAGAAGGTATGTTTTAATCATGTGTCATCATTTAGTGAAAAATACGTAAGCAGTAAACAAAATGCCAACTAATTTTTAGATTAACTGAAATCAAAATCTTGAAAATAAACTCAATTGACCAATAAACCTTAAAACTTTCATAATTTTCCTAGATAAAATCATTTTTTATAACTTAATGCTAACACTATTAACACAATTTAAAGAGATAACTCATTACCTTAAAATAAGTTTATTAAAAATTCAACTTTAAACAATTGTGTTGTTTACTTTTCAAAAACACTTTTTTTCTGGAAAATAAAATATAGACCCTGATGTCTTAGATAAAATGAGCATGTTATTAAAACTTTGGAATTTACGACACTACTTTGAAATTTATGTTTTAGGTTTTACCACTAAAAAGTCTCTATTAATGAGCCCCAAGTAAGTTTTTTGAACACAGGTAATAAAAAATATGGTTGATATTAAATTCATAAATTATTCTTTCTAGAATCATGAAACTGTGTAATATATCATAAATAATGATTTGTGAATTTTTATTAGAAATTTTAAAGATTTGTTTCTTAAGATTTAAATCTGCAATAAAATTCTGCATAAAATCTGCAATAAAGTTCATATGATACTTGAAACCATTTATAAAATCATAATTCATACTGTATTCAATTGAAATAAATTCTAAAACGCTAAGTAAATATATCAAATAAAAATAAATTACTGATTTAATTAAACCTGTATTGCAAAAATGTCGTAATTTTATAATAAATTTGGAAAGATTAGTTTTTAAAATATTTATACATATTGTGAGTACTTATTTAAACACTTATGTTTATTTAATTTAAAATAATAGCTGCAAAAAAGAAATATTTTATTATACCTATTTTTCATTCTGTTTACTTACAAAATGAAATATATAGTTAAATAATCTTTCGCTTTGACCTCATAATTATTTTAAAATCTAAACTTTTGAAAATATATTCTTTAAGTAATTAAAGATATGATATCAATGAAAATGTTTATAAATTCCAAATCTTTTATTTTCTATAAATATATATGATAAATATCTTCTTCAAAAAGCGTTTTCCGAGTAAATGAAGAATATATCTTGGAAATTATTATAAGATAAATATTCCCTTTTGGGTTGAGAAAATTACTAATGAAACTGTATATTTGTGTTATTTTTCAAGTGATTAAACGGCTTACAAAACTGAAAAATATGTTTTAAATAAAATAATTTTTTCTAGATTGTACACTGGGAATGAAATTTACACGGAAATATGTTATATATTACAAAAACAATTCACCAAGGATTTTTTCCGCAGATAACGTACTCTTGTATATTAATAAGTGCAATAACATAAAAACTAAGACTTTAAGAACAACATTCAAAAGTAATATCTACAAACTACTTTACAACATGTAATATAATAAAACTAAAGTTGAATTTTTGTTATGAATATTTTTTACTCCTTTAAATAAATGTAAGTGAAGAGCATATAATATCTAATAAGAGTATATAATTACGCCCTTTCATTTCCCTAAGTAAATCACTATTTCTTTAATCTGAACCCTTTAGCGAAAAGTGATTTCGAAGCGAAACCACCTGTTAAATTCTTTTTCTGCTTTTGAAAGACATATGGTAGATTTTTTAGGTCTTCTATGTTCATGACATTTCCTACTGACAGAAGAGAGTATTCAATACTCTATACTTAATTTTTTTTCGTTTGGAATATACGTGTTTAAAATTACTTTACGTGAAAATATCAATAATATCATTTTTTTCACTTATAATTCCAATTTAAAAATATCTATCCAAACAAAAGGTTGGTTGGTTGGTTATGGTTTATTGGCGCAAGATCCAAGTTAGGACATGCTGCGCCAAACAAAAGAGCACATATTGAAACATAATTATAATTTAAATGTAGGAGAAAATACTAAAAATTTATAAAATTAAATACAGCAAAGACGAGGTAAAGACTCGCATTAAAACAATAAAAAACATTTAAATGAGGTCTAAAACACTAGTACGATAGAGAAACTCAAACAGTTTGGGATCAGGAGTTTCACCCAAAAGTTCACTCAAACTAGGATTAAAAGTTTTAAAATATATATTATAAAAATGTTTTAAAGCAGTGCATGAAGTTAAGATATGATGGACAGTGAGGTGAGTATGACAAATAGAACATTGCGGAGTAGGCTCTGCACATAGCAAATGTTTATGAGTGACTCGGCTATGACCAATACGAAGACGTGTTAAAATGACGTCCATTTTTCGACATTTGAGAGGTGACCGAAATGTGATGAATGACCTGATGGAGTGAAGTTTATTTTCAGTTTCTGTGTTCCACTCTGCATTCCAGCGGTCGTATGTGATACGAGAGATTGCTTTTTTTATATCATTATGAGGGAGAGGACCAGAATATGATTTTGTTGCCTGTCTCGACAAAGCATCAGCCTTTTCGTTACCGGAAATACCGACGTGACGTGGAACCCAACAGAAAAGTATATAAAACCCACGACGAGAAAGATTTTTGCAAACAAAAACCTTATAAATTGTTTATGTTTGGTTTGGTTTGGAGCTCTACGTTCTACTATTTTGCAACATGATGACTAATCAGACTAAGAACTTCAGCTTAACGCCGATTCTGAATGTCTATGGAAGAACTATACCTGTGGTGGTATTTAAACCGATGGATTCTGGTACCTAAAAGAAGCTCTCTAACATACGACCATTGTTCGGCTGTAAAGTTTTTTTTTGTTTATAATATACATTTATGATAACAACCATTATTTCCCCAGCATAACTAAACCTTTAAAAAAGCATTTCCACTCCGCACAAGATGCTGGATTTTGCACTTAAACTAACCCTCAAATTACGCTCCACAACCTCAAGAAATAAAAAAAAATAGGCATTTACATTTATCTAGTTGACAGATACCATTTATGAACTAATATCATTATATCTCTAAGAATTTATATTAGTGACCTTTAAAAGGCTAAACAGTAATATTTCACAACTTTCCCTCATTCTATGAGTTAAGGGCCTCCAGAATTATTAAAGAAACTAGCATATAGCCCGTCATATGACGGGATTAATAAAATTTTCAATATTCCAGAATTCTAAAGTACCCTTTAAGGCAGGTAAATAAAATGGTTTGTTGTTTGGCTGAGAATTATTTTACAACAAACTATTACCTTAAGAAAATTATTTACGTAATATCTAAGTTTAGTGATAAAACGTATGGAAATAAAGCAGAAGATATTTAAATAATCTAAAATAAATGATTAAATGAGATAGTTAAAAGAATGATGTCATAATGCTAGAAATTTTTTTTTATTTTTACCTATTTATTATGTGATAAATCGATACATTTAATCACCTGCTCTTAAAATGGAGCTTGATATAATAATGGTAATACGTGAATTTAATAAAAAAAATCATAAAAATTTGAGAAATTGTAAAAATTTAAAAATAATAAAACAACTTTAGGAATAAGAATTCAAAAGAAAAAGCAGAAATTATTAAATTAATTAGACATTTAGAAAAATTCGATTACGTCGGGGGCAGAACCATTAATCTGAGAAGTACAACGACCAAATGGGCAGACACTCTACCCCATGTGCCAGCTTACACGTGGTGAAGGAAATGGTTAGAATATATAAAGGTCAAGTAAAAACAGTCCAGAAATTTAAATATTGCACTCCGCCCTCGCCATCCTATAATAATGAATTTAGTATAGAATAAGGCTTGAAATAATAGCATTAAATGCTCGAAAAGTAGGGGATGAGGTGGATTTCGAACTCGCTTTAAATTTCACTAACCCTAACTCATAAAAAATCCAATATGGATGCCTGTATGTATTCCAGGTACAACCGCTTCATAAATTCGCGGACAGACAACTTAGGCTATTATTATATAGGGGATAAATCTATTGAAATT
Organism: Pardosa pseudoannulata; assembly: GCA_032207245.1. Classification (NCBI taxonomy): domain Eukaryota; kingdom Metazoa; phylum Arthropoda; class Arachnida; order Araneae; family Lycosidae; genus Pardosa; species Pardosa pseudoannulata. The sequence continues at coordinate 16,963,279 of CM063508.1, forward strand.
GCATGTCTTGCACTCCTCCACTTGCTTTCTTCACTTTTGAAATAGCTTAAATCAAATGAAGAAATTAATTCTGTGTTGTTTCAAATGTTTTTTCAGTGTTGTTTTCAGGTTAAGAAAACATTAAACTATGTATATTTTTACAATAAATGTACGAATATTCCTTATTTTATGCAAGTCCTGCCAAATTTTATTTTGAAAATTAAGAAATTTTAAGCAATTAGTAGCTTTAAGCATCCGTGTGTCATAGTAAAAAACACCAAGTAATCTAAATTAATTTTTTTCGTTTTGTGTCTTTCTAAGAATGTAATAAAAAAGCTCTGTGATGTTGTCTATTATGTGTTTCATAACAACTTTGGTGGTTAGCAGAATGAAAAACAATATGTCTTTTTCTATCTGTACTGTTTTTAACTAAATAATCACCAATTCTACGAAAAGTCAATTTAGAAATTTCTATTTTGACTTAAACTCATTGAACACTTTTAAATAATCCAGAGATAGACGACTTAGGAATGCATGCTTCAAAATGAGACTTTAAAATAGATTTCTCTATTTCATGTCTGCGATGTTAGTATAAGAGATCTTTTCCAGTTTTCATTCTAATAAATTGTAAGCACGTTTCAGTCTTCCAGTATTAGGCGTCACAAGGTTAGGAATCCAGTATATTCATCCCTTATTTTTCGAAATCAAGTTGTAAATAGTTGCTGATATGTTGTATCTACTGCACGAAGCTAGTTGAATGACTCCTAAGGCTTTAAGATTATTTCACGTATTTTTCTAGATATTCAAAAACGTCTAAAATCACAAGTGACTGGTTATCATTATCTATTTTGTGTATCGGTATGTGTAATCTGAATTTTGTGTAGGGTGAACTTCTTTGCTTATTTTCACTGAAATAAAGGCAAAAAAGAATTATTATAAAACTACCACGCAATAAGAAAATTAATATAAAAGACGGAGATAGATTTGGAACATAGAGTATCAACTACTTGACTACCATTTTTAGGGACTACTAATATTCTGACTAACATTCTGCGGAATAAGTCATTAATTGTGAGAGTTAAGCTCAAGGATTTGGTACACCAGGTTTAATTTATCGAGAATACCCCTTGTGATCTTTTTAGTGGTTACGAAAATATATGCTATCTGGGGGATTTAAATCTACATATTACGATCTAGTATAAGACGAATAAAAAAGTCTTACTTGCTGTTCTGGGGTATGAAAGAATTGGATGTAAATACACTAGAATTTAAAAAAAAAACTTTTTCAAAGATTACAACTGTTTTTGTGAAGAATAAAGAAAAGTAAGAAACGTACTTAATATTTAATTTAGCGGGTAGTTTGATAAAGAATTGTTTCACTTCAGTAATGTTAATAATTTCTAAAAAAAATATTCAATATGTAAATTGAATTATGTTCATGTAGTCCCAATACTAGTAATTGCCTTTTTAAAATTGTTGATATAGCCCAAAACTGCATGCTGTGGTATTTAAAAACTGCTTTCCAATGATTTAAAAATTTCATCGTGTAAGAAAACATAATTATTTAAAGCCCTACTGTAGAATTCTCTTTCAGTATTTCTATAATGCATATGCTTCTCATTACAAATTCTTTTGATGTGAGGAATGCATAAAATGTTCTGTAATAAGATCATTGGGTATTCAGATTACAACAACTACGAATTTGTTAACGTTTAAAAAAGTAAAAAACATTTAACAAAGATGTACAGTAAAATTCAATTCGCATTATCTTATTTAAGTGATTAAAAATGTATTATTATTTTTGATTTTATGATATTAGTCCTTTCATTCATAATTTAATGTAATGAATTCTTTCACTCCAAGCACAATATTACAAAATTAGAGTTAAGTGGATATGTAAACTATCATAGAAAAAACATCTTCAAATTTTGTCTTTATCCTTCTTTCTTCTCTCAATCTTTTTTCGATCGATGTCCTTGATATGTCGTGTAATTTTAGCCTCTTTCTACTCTTTTGTTTTGCTATATTGCTCCGAAACTTTTGGAGAAGCTTTTCCAACTATATTTTTGGCTCCAAATTTGGCACCTTAATGACATTTTTACGGTGTTTTTTTAACCATTGTGGTGACATATTTCGCTTGGCTTAATACTTGTAGAACCTTCAAAGTCCGGAAATTTTTCGAATCATTTGTGGGTATTATATATAAGGCTGAAATCATCGACACTTCACATTCTGTTAGCAGGCAAAATACATGCTGCTTTGAATGGCTGCACTGTAGTGAACTTGCACTTGCCGTGTATTAGTATTTTTGTGTGAGCTGTGCTTTGAATTGCACAGATAACTTAAAGGATAATTTTACGTTATCTGTGTTGAACTAGATTGTTCTTTGGAGACTCAGAGCACTGAGTTATGAAAGTTTTGATAATAACTCAGAGATTTCAGTCGGAATGTTTTTTATTTAAATAAGTCGTTTCAAATACTCTCCTAACATGATCAAACTTTCACGGAATTGTATGTATGACTAGCCACAAATGTAGATATTTAAGGTGCGATTTCGAACACCACCACATGAGAAATACATCTTAGAATTAGTTTTTACTTAAAATAAATACCTCCTAAATTATTATTATTTTTATCAGAAAGATGAATTATATTCTATAGACATTCTACACATTTTTTTTCTTTTGTAGAGTAAAAACTATCGTATAACATATATTAAATTAGAGATATATACAAATAGTATTCCTAAAAAGAGCATAATATAAAAAATCAAATTATAATGATGAAAATTTATTGCAGCTTATCTTCCAAAGGCTGTTTGATATTTTCTTCGCTTATAAATTTATAACTGATTTAGTCTCATGTCAACTGATTTAGTTTTTAAAAGTCTTAATAGGTGATAATTATCTGAAGGTAGGTATTTCAAGTAAAATTAATTTTATTTATTTTGAGTTCAAAATGAATTCAAAATTTAAAAAAGGAATGCATATTGTATTATACATTCACATAGTTTTTTTTATGATTTTCTTGAATAAAAATAAGAACTTTTATAATCACTTTCATTAAAATAATGCGATTGTAAAGGGGTTAAACTCAGATAGAAACAAACATAGTACTAACAAGTCGAAAACACTAGTAGTCAAATATTGATTTACGACTAGGTATTCTTAAAACAGGCAAACATTTAGCTGCAAGGAAAACGTCTCATTAATATTTCAAGATGTTGGGGAAGGTTAAAAAAATGCGTAATAGTTTCAAAGGGCTAAGCTGTTATAATTTTTTTCGATACCTTATTTCCCAAAAGGAAATTATCATGTTTAAGAGGCAAAAGTTATTTTTTCTGTATGTGAGAGAGCAGAAGACATTAGGGAGATGAAAGAAATCTGAGCTCAGAAATTAATTAGAAGTTTCTGCGTACCGCAAGGAAAGGATTATAAGTTGCTGGGAAAGGATTAAAAACATAAAAAAAATAATATTTGTGGAGGCTGGCAATTTTTTCTGAAATTTTATTAAAACTAATTATTGTTAGTAATCTGAAACTTTTGGGGAACAGACTAAATGGATTTCTATCAGGCTCCTATCATCGCTCAGATAGATGTAAAAAATTCCTAAATCTTATTCAAACTGCTAGTGAAGAATTGGACAAGAAGTAGCTGCCATTGAATTGATTTTTAGAATTCAAATCTTAACATTCTTTACTGATATGTTTAATTTATAAATTACTCAAAAATATTATCATCATTTCCAAGTATAGAATGATTATTCATTAATATATTTAATTTTATTTACACTGAATGCATTCGATAAAAATAATTCTGGTATTAAAACGTAAGAAGTATTTACGAAATTCACCCAGTCCCTCAAATTAAATTCTTCAGTTGTTTTGTATATTGAAGAAAACTATTTAAATAAAGTTATGATTTAATAATTTAAAATATTACTGAATTAACGATTGAAAAATATATTTTTCATTAAAGTCTGTTCATATAATTATTCACTACATATTTACTTTTGTTAGACATCTAATAAGAGAAAGAATTTAAAAAATTACAAAAAGTTCAAATTTGTTTAGAAAACCTAAAATGTATCATGGTTTTTAAATAGTGTTTATTAATGAAAATGTAATATTTATTTCAGTTTTCAATATTTTAAAATAGACTAAAAATATTTCATAACTTTTAGACCTTTTAATTTATTTTCTTACATTAGAGCAGTTTAAATTAGTAACTTTATTTTATACCAAAAGATAAAAATACTTTTTATACCAACTTATAGATATAAAGTATGAAATTGTGTTTTATATTTAACATTTATTCTTATATTCTGTTTCTAAATTATTTAATTGATATAAATTAGATAGATAAACGATGATATTGATATACATGTTTCGAATTACTTGAAATAAAGAATTATTACTTTGATTTATCTGGAAGTAAATTAAACATTGATGTAATTTGGGTTCTTTTCAGAAAGGGACTGTTGACTTTCAATTACTTTTGATTTATGATTAAGCTTCAAATTTTAATTTGAAATTAGCAATGTATTTGTGTGAAGCATTTTGGACTTTTAAGATGAAATCTTAATTCTTTTAAGAGATATTAATTATTAAATATTTCATAAAGAATATTATTCAAACATTTTCATGTACATTCCTCTTTTGTGTAAAACGATAATTTTTATTAATTTGATACATTTTACTTTACTTTTAGGATACAATAATCATTTACTAATAATAATTTGCTAATAACCATTTTATGTAAATATAGATAGAAAAAGTACGAATAATTAAAATATTGAAATTTTAATTACAATATTTGCATAATAATCTATTTAATTAAAAAATATGTTTGATTTAAAAAAATAATTATTTTAACTAAGTTGTGTTTTATTCTCTACGAAGTAATCTGCAATTTTAACTTTTTTGTCTGTCACGCACTTATGACTAATATCCCGATTGTCGATTAGTGATTAACAATTATTACTTACTGTATAAATCTCGAAATTTTCTTATTATATTTGGTGAGATCGAGCTTTCATTATTTTTTTGTATGTGTGTGTACCTTGATTCCTTTAAAATGATTTCGGAACAAAAGTTACTTTTTTACTTCAGCAGATGATCTCCAAATGTAGTGTTAATAATACAAGTACAATATACCAAAATAAAACTCTAAATATAGTGTTAAGAATAACAGTAAAATGAAACAAAATGTATGTGTTATTATGTTAAAGTGAGTTGAAATTTATTAAACTACTGGAGTAATATGCTCTATTTAAATTTTGAATTAAATGCAAATTTCGTTTTGGGAACCTGGCTGAACTTGAAGTTGCTGGTATATAAATTAAATATAAAAAAATCTAAATATTTTATATGAATTAAAATAATTAAAATTTTGGAATAACGGATTTTTAATAACAATGGTCGACGTATATGTATTTATTAGTGCTATAATAATTTCTTAATTTATGTTCAGTCTAGAGAGATAGTTTCTTTTATCTGAAGTACATTTTGCAAATTATAATCAAATATATTAAAAATTTTAATTAGAAATCTACAGTTTATAATTAAATTCATATTATAAACTGAAAAATAGACAACAGAAACACATATTTTTACCCTCTAAACGTTACTCACGTATTTTTCCGCCCAGACGATGTCTTCAAACGGGTGTGTAAGATATATGAAGTGATTTAGATCCATATAAAAATCTCTTAATTAAATGGTTATAGTAGTTGCACTTGTAATAAAAGTTTAGGATTTAAATATAACCTCATAATGAGTGCACTCATTTGAAGACATTATTGGCAGGGCAGAAAATTACGTGCGTAACGTTTAGGGGGTTTTCAATAATTTATACTGAACGGAGAGCTCAAATATAGCAGAGTGGGAGGTTTCAAAGTTACATTTAGTATGGATATTCATAATTATATATTTTATGCAGAACTTTCCAGATTAAACTACCATTCTCCCAATCAACGAACTTAATAATGGTGATTAAAAATATTAATTGGTAAGACAAAGGCACGTCTAAACTCTTGGAGTAAATAAGGTACGTTCAAACACTAAGATATCTGTTATTAGGTCTCGGGTTTCTCCGAGCATGAGCTAGTACGTTAACCAAGTCTATGGTTGTATCATGCATTTTACAACTATGAATGAGCTAGGATTATAGTCTCTGTAAAGAATGAACGTTTTTCTTTAATAAAAGCATGAAATTATCTATGGCTTACAAGGAAAATCAGTATGCAGTCTATTCAATGCAATCTATTCATGGAACGTTCCATTCTTGTGATGCAATGTAACAAAGGGATTCACATTCATAATGTTTGGTGGTATATAAATATCTTTAGAACTAATAGTACATATGGTAAATTTAAAATTTACTTTTAACTACTTTTTACCTCCCTTACATTATATGCTGGAAAGTCTACCACTTTATCTCTTATAACAAAAATCCCCTATATAATAATAGCCTAAGTTATCTGTCCGCCTGTCCTCGAATATACGAGGCGGTACCTGGAATGGATAGAGGCATCCATATTGGATTCTTGATGAGGTAGGGTTAAAAACCCACCCCTTTCCCCCTTTTCTAGCATTTAATGCCATTATTTCAAGCTCCCTTTCCCCCTTTTAAGAGCAGGCGATTGAATTTATCAATTATTGTCTCATAAACAGGTAAAAATAACATTATGACATTATTCCTTTTACCATCTTATTGAATCATGGCTTATTTTAAATTATTTAAATATCGTCTGCTTTATTTTCATACGTTTTATCACTAAATTTAGATATTACATGAATAATTTTCTCTTATATTTGGTTTAAATAATATATTAGGTACATATGCTAAAATTTTAAATTTAATCATCAGTTATTTTTTGTTGCAGTGAAAATTTTATCATCGGTATTAACAATAAATTCTATCTAATTCCAGGGTGTAGTGGAAATTGATAATCAATCTAATTTAGTCAAACTGAAAATTAAACAGACTTCTTAAACAGTCTTAAATTGTAAAATATGGAATTATAAAAGTTATCGTTGCAGAGTATCAGCAATGTGTTTTAAATGTAAATGAACATAAACAAACTTTTAAAAATAAAACTAACATTTAATTGACTTAAAACAACTTAATTTACTTAAAAGGTTTAAGGCAAATAAACATGGTATAGAATCCTTTAAAATGGTAACTTAAACTGTTAAACAATACTACTACTAGTAAAAGAAAAACATTGAAAACGATTACAAAAATGAATACATTTGACCTTACTAAAACTTAGGCTAACCCAGAACCAGGCACGAGCAGAACCTCATAAAGCGAAGTTGTTTCGCACTCCTCATTACGCAGATCGACTTCTCAAGCAACAAACAAGTTAAAATGAGCCGCTTAAGTAAGAACTTGTATTATTCAATTCGTTGGGATAAATTTCCCTTACGCAATTAGAAGCTGACTATTTTATGGAGTTGAGAAGTCGGCCTGGCCAAAGGTTAGATAAAGACACGTACTTTTGACTAGTATTTTGTGTATGAGTGAACAAACAAAGGTGTTTAATTTGACAACAGAAATGATAGTTTCATTCCTTTACTTCCATTAATTACTGTGGCAAAAAATTGGGAAGAACTTCGACGTAGCTAAGACAACTGTAATCACACTATCGGGAGACTAGACAAATATGAAGATAAATAATTTATTGAGTGTGTACCAGATAATTCTGAGCCAAAAAACAAGTCATTTTTTATATGCCTTATAGGGTAGTTTACAATTCTGGAGAATTACAAAGTTTACAGGACCCGTCATAATACGGGCTATTTGCTATTAAAATACATTTTAAATGACTGGCATAGAATATTTTTATGAAAAATACCTTATATTTGTATTTTTGCTATATAAAAGGAAATAAATAATTCATTTTTTAAAACTATTACTTTTATTCACAACAATTCTGATTAATGTATCAAAGCGTATGAGTGTGCAGTAGTTATTGATTTTAATTTGATTAAATGGTATTTAAATATACCTTCATTGCCATTCTTAATACAGCTACTGTGATAACACAGTCTTAATAGGAACAACTTCGATTTTTTTTTGTTACAATACGAAATTAGAAAAACGTTTCCACTATATTATCTTAAGTAATAAAAAATAAAAATATTGCATTTTCTCTCTTTTTCCATCAGCTCCATTTATATAAAGATTCAAACTGCTTTATGCTACACCTCTCTGAAAAAGAAATCTGTTATTATCTTCATTTTTATTACTGTGAAAATGTATGTAATAACAATAAGTTTACTGATAAGTTTACTGATTCCGTCATATGACGGGCTATATGCGAGTTCAAAATAATTGTTGAAATTAAAATATATGTGCATTGATACCAAATACGTAGCTGACAACCAAAGAAATAACATTTTTTTTCAACTTCCACTCACTGTAAATAAGAAAAAAAACTATTGCACATATTGATTTCCATTTTTCACATTAATTACATTAATTACATTACCTACTTTTTACATTGTTGTTTGTTTCATTTGGTACTTATGTTATATAAATAAAAATTTTGAAGCATCATTTTTAGTTTTTTGAAAACTCTATCCCCTGATGTAGTATCCTTGATAATTAAAATAGGTGAAAATTACACCGAATGATTATTTTTTAGAAAGAAGAAAAAATTATTAAGAAACTCAATCTGTCTTGGTGTAAGTCTGAGCACAATGTGAAAGAAATAGTTACAACTTTTTGAAACAGGTTCTTGCTTTTAAGTTTATAAAACATGTTTTTATTTTTAAAAACAAGCTAATTCTTCTAAACTAATTACATGAAAATATAGAACAAATGCTAAACCATGCAATACAATACCAATGCAATACCATGCAATAACAACAATAATTAAAAAAGGTATGAGAAGGCGAAAAATAAAAAAAATCTTCAACTTAAAGTTGCTTAAAGATGATGGTCGTGTGACGTCGCTACACCCCATTGTCTTTACAAAGGGGTTTTGTTAAAGTCCAGGGCAGGGCGACACTTTGTCTGGGTTTTTGACACTACACCGCAAATAGTTGTCGCTTCGACCACGACTTGAGATGTCCGAGGTGAATCGGAAGGGTGGACGGGACAAAGAAATGTAAGACAGTGAGGACCGAAGGAGCCAATCAGAGGCTACTGGACAGCGACGCGGAAAGAAAAAGCCAATGGGAAGAGGCGAAAGGTGAGGTCAGACTGCGAGATTCTTTCGCAGGAGAGTCCACAGGACGAGGGTACGAAGAGAGGTTAGATTTGTGATGGTATGTTTTTTTGGAGAGCCTTTCTCTAGCTTTGTGTAGGACTCAAGTAGTTCCAGTTGTACCCCTGTAAATTGGTATCTGTCAGTACCTGTCCGCAGATTGTATTTTTAGGTTCGCTTTGAAACTGGGACTTTTAAGTCTAAAACAACCAGATTGAGTCCTGTGATTTCCATTTGGAAAATTTGCACATACTCCATTTTAATGAAGAATAAACGTTGTTATTGTTTTCTAAGCTGTAAATCGTGTTATAACCACTTCGACACACACAAGCTACCTGAGTATCCCATGACGTTACAGTTCCCTTAAATCTGCATTACAGGAAAAAACTCTTTTTCAAGAATAGTTCCTTTCAATATTAAAAAAGTAAAACATTTGGTTAAGTATATGAATGTGTTGTAAAAAACTTAGTTTTCGTTAAGATATGTCGAGCAGTTTAATTGATACTAATTTTTTAAATCCATTAAATTTACCCTTTACCTTAAATTATTCTTGAAATATATAGTTAGCAACCTAAATAATACTTTGATATCTGCTACGAAAGACGATAATCTATTTTCAACCTGCTTCTTTTAAAAGTTTTCCAATCTATAAATTATCAATTCGAAATAACAAAAAAAGTTTATAATCGATTTAACAATATTGCCTAAGGAATGTATTTCGTTTTCGATAACAATGCTTTCATATTTTATTTTCCATGAGTTTTTGAACAAATTCAATTGTGTTTCTGAAATTATTCCATCTTACAATTGCTATAATCGAGTTATTAAATAAATAATATTTCTAAACTAATTTAATTTTATGGCATTTTTATCTGAATATTCTTTATGAACTTGGCATTTCTTCCAGGCACATGAAAAATGCTATGCTCAAAAATGGATTTTACTTCATATAATTTAAGTGCGAATATTGTTTTTCTAATTTTCCTATCATTCCAAACTTAACATTTATTATTAAATAGAACGTAATAGAACATAAATATTAAAAGAGTTTTCTCAAACTATTGTACTTTAAATTTTTTAAAGCTTTTAAGCATTTTAAAAATACAATTTTAAACCTCATATTTCTTTCAATTTCTTACGTACTTAAGAATTGTATATTTAGGAGAATTTGCAAATCTCTAGTTAGCAGAATATAGCTTTAGGTACTTATCTTTGAATATTTGAAAATAAATCTTTTAAAACATCCTTCAAAACTATACATCTAAAATATTATTTTAAAATATTTTGATTTAATATTTTAAAGCTATGTTAATATGCATTATTACACTCTTAAATAAAAAATAATAAACTATTTTATTCATCAGTTAGAAGGAAAAAGTAAAAGGTTAACTTACACCTCCAGAAGAGTATTTTGAAAGGTTTTCATGGTCTATATAATGTTATGTTTTCAGGCCATAAAAGAACTTCAAAATGATAAAATTAAATCAATAATACGAATTAATTTTAGGGTTTCAAATATTCAGACAGGAAACACTGTACTTATATCAAAATTGTAAGATATATGGCAAGGTGTCAAAACTTCAACGGTTGTTTTAGTATTAATATTTATCTAAATCATTTAGATCTAGTTTTAACATTTGTTCATCCATACGTCGGGTGGAACTTTAATAGTGGCAACACTGCTATAAAAACGATACTCAACAAAATCAAAGAATGTTTCATATACCACACATAAGCCACATACCTATCTTACCTATCAGCAAAAATATTCGCATTTCCTACGTCATACAGATGCAGAGTGACGTAAACATTGATCCTTGTATTAGCTTGGGGTCTAAAGTAAGTGTTGTCAGGATGTTTTCAAAACACGAATAACGAAAATGGATAAAAATTCAATGTACCAGAGATCGTACAGCCCGACAATGTTCTCTAGGGCTGGTCCGAAAGATTGTACATACGACTGTGCTGAACATTCTGAAAGAATCCTGAGAATGAGAAAAATTCTGCAAAACCGCCCTATCATTCCGCAGGCTAATGCTAGGCCACATGCAGTGCAAGCTGTGACTGATTTGTTAGATCGATGGGGTTGGGAAGTGCTTCACAATTTAACATACTTCCCACACCTAAGCCCTTGTGACTTAATTCGTATAATGAAAAAAACCACTTCGTGGCATGCCCTTCAGAACTGTTCCAGATTCTTGCTGCTACAGTTGTTCTGCGAATTCCATATCGTTGAAAACGGTCTATATTTGTTATGACCAAAGCCCGAATTCGGCTAGTTGCCGAATTGGCCGGGCAAATCACGAAATATACAATATCGCCTCACAATGGCCAGCCAATGTCCGATATTTCCTTGATTTCGGGGTTTGGCCAGCCAATTCGGGAACTGGCATGGGGCGATCGGCCACAGTCAGAAGAAAAAGGTCATGAGGAAATTTTGAGTGTTTGTATACCGTAATGCTAATGATAATCACTTTATAGCTGCCCCAGAGGAATTTTCCTGTGAATCCGCCCCTCTTAGGTCCCTAGGATCATCCTTCGGAACAAAGGCCAAGGAGGTACGGCAGCCTTAGGTGGGCTGTAGTCTGAAGGGATAAGTTTTAGTGAGTAAGGATCTCACAGTACCAAAAACTTTCTGATCTCTTATGAAGATTTCCTCCTCCTTGGAGAAAACAAGCAAACAAAAAGATAATCACATTATCTACTGAATTAGTTTATTACAGAAAACTATCAGTATCATCACTTGTTACAACAAGATGAACTTTTATGTGAATTTGAATTGCACAACAGTTTGTTATTTTTACGTCTGCAGCGATTTGTTGAGCACTTGGTGGTGAAACTGCATCGAGTGTAGCCTTGGCCACCAGTCAGAGATTGTGAAGAGGCAACTGTTCGTAGAGCTTGTAGAAAGCGCTCTCAACGTTCATGATAACTGTAAGGACTCTTTGTGGATCACCGTGACCTCTGTCAACATTTGGTATGCCGATGCGTACATTATCTCCAGTATTGCTTCAGCACATCGAACATTGGCCAAAGTCACGTATACGCTATTCATTTCCAGTACATCGAACATTGGCCACAAGCCTTTGGCCGTAACATATACAATGCTGATCACTATGTAGAAGGACTGTAAAACATGGTGGCATGAATCATGTATTAATATTCTATGTAAATAAATAGTTTCCACTATTAAAGTTCAAACCCTTGTATATATACATTTCGCATAAATCAAATATGATTCACCGTTAAATACTGAAATTATACATTTACGATTTTTGTAGGATTCATTTATGAACCAGCATTTCTGACTGTAGTCCGCACTTTACATAGCGATAAACATGAAAGCAAGGGTAACACCATAGATTAATTCTAACAGCAATGTACAGATATATATCGACGTTTTCAAATGCAGTTGAACTATTACTTTTTAAATATTTAGAACAGTGTTTATTTATAGTCCATTTCTTCAAATTAAAAATTATTAATTAAATTAAAATTATTACGCAGAAAATAATTTTAATTATTTTTCTGGATTTTGCTTCTTACTATAGAGATAAGAAATTATTATAAAAACGAAAAATTTTGGTTTATAACGGAATATTAATGTAGTGAAAACATCTTAGTGAAACACTACCAGTTGTTCAGAGATAGAATTAATTAATATCTACATAGACAACATCGTTACCTTAAGGGTAAAATTTGCTTTGAAACTTTAAAGAAATTTAAAAAGGATAGTTTGAGGTCATCTGTTGCAATCAAATAAGAAAATTATATAACTCTATGGGTGTTATGGAAGTCGCACAGTGTTCATATTACATTTTAAAAAATGGAAATACATTATATTAAGTCTTCAATAAAAAAAAATTAAACGAAAATTCTTTTGTCATATATTTTAATTTCTTTTTATTTAAACGGGAGGAATATTTACTCTAATATAAATAATTGTGTATGTTACAATATGGTTTTGCAACAAAATGGGTATGAAGTCACGGGGACTATAACAAGTACAATGCGTTGTGAAGAGTAAACCTATAACTTAAACTTTAATCTATGGTAAATATATACCAACTCAAAAGAGACAGACTCCAGAGAAATAAAAATTAAAAGTATTTTATTAGACATAAATGAGTTGGTCAAATCAATATATTAAGAATATACATACTCACATATCATCAGTGGGGTCATTTTAAGTGCAGTCATACTCACTGCCTCAACACCAAAGTTTGCGCACCAATCGTGCGCAAACAGGTGCACTCATTTCTCGCCACCAGGATTGCCAAGGCAGAACCGTGTAGAGATACAGTGCCAACTGTGGACTCGACAGTAGTCTCCTGTAGCAGCAGAGACATTCCTTAGAGTAACCCTAAAGGGGACCCTACAATGCCTCTTGACCACAGAAACGGGAAGGTTAAAAGGTGACAAAACAAAGTTGCACTAAAGCAGTACCTTCTGACATTCAAACTGGTCTGAGGGGTCGTACACCATAAAATCTTGCGAACAACCTTTTACTTCAAAACAGTGTGAAAATTAAAATACTTTTAAAATTAAGATTTAAGGAAACTTTTAAAGGGCTAAAAAAATGTTTTGGCTACAACGTTATAAATGTGTTGTTATTTTCAGGTATGCTTGGAATCTACAATTTTTATTTCCGATTTACACATTTTTGTCATAATTTATGCCATGGTTTAAATTACGGATCCTGAAAATAAATATATTTTTCATTTAATTTCAATAGGTTTTAAAAGTCGAATTCTATATTTAGATAAAATGCCTGATACGAAGTCTTTTAATTAGGAAGGACTTTCAAATTTAGTGAAAACTTCTTTAATTACACGTATATCCGAATTTTATGGATTAAAAGTAACAAGCTGAGTAAAGTTTCGATCTTTTCTCTCCCATATCTCTAAGTTGAAAATTTATGTCAAAACCCAAAGGCTAAAATTGGAGTCCCTATTTTCCGATAATTCATAATTTCTGATAGCAACGATGGAAAATCACTGGTGACTTTTAGTCAGGAATGACATATTTTTGTCTTATTATTAATATTAAAAATATAATTTTAACAACTGATGTAAAGAGCAACTTTTAATAATAAAGGTAATTAGATTAAAATAATGAAGTCATATTTTTAACAGTTAATATCAAAATTCCTGTTGGAGTCATTTCGATAACAAGCGATGTATGTAGTCATAAGAATTCCAGTAATATATCCAGTGTGTGTGTGTGTGTGTGTGTGT
>CM063508.1:16982710-17005210 GCA_032207245.1 Pardosa pseudoannulata
GGATGATTGAGTTTCCTTTAATAAAGATTTCCATTTATCCTCTTTATATTTTTATAATTTTTTTGAAAGACATTTAAAATGTGCTTAATATTTAGAGATTTTTAGTTCGTTTTTAATTTTCAGGACTACAATAAATGTTAAATCTACCTACAGAGTAGCATTAAAAGAAACGTATTTGCTTTATATCTTAAAGTACTTGTATTTAAGTAGAAATTTATCATTAACTTTACTACATACATCAATTTTAATGAATTGAAAAATATTCATTTGTATAACATGAAATAACTTTTTAAAACCCTTTTAACTGTATTCCAAGTTTGACACTTTTGATATAGTTGCTGAATTGTAAAAATATGTTATAACTTTAATGATTATTACTAATTTACCAATGAATTTCAAATTTTTTTATTGTTTTGTTCATTTAAAATAAAGAAATTTGCTCTCTTTGTGGAAACATTTTTGTATAACCCCTGAAGCAATTAATTTTCATTAATATTTGTTGAGAATAAATTCATATGTTTGAGTTCCTTTTAATAAAGATTTCCATTTATTCTCTTTATATATTTTTATAAATTTTTTGAAAGAAATTTAAAATATTCTAAATATTTAGAGATATAATATGTATTTGGATTAATTATGGTTTAGGGTTGAAAGACTAGAAAATGAGAGAAATAGAAAAAAGAACTTATACAATATTTAATTTCACCGTCGGCAATGAATTCACTTAAAAGAGAATAAATAGGAATTTTTCTGATAGTGTGAAAAACTTTGCTTTGAGTTATTATATGTGATTACTATGTTTTGATTTGGAAAGGGTTATACTCTCCTTGTTTTCTTTTTTAAAGAGAATCCATCATTGCATGTAAGTTTTAACATATGAATTATGTTTTCCAGTATAACAATTACCATGACTATAATTGACTATACCCTCATATTTTATCTTAAAATACCTACTATTTAGGGAAAATAAAATGTTGTTAAATTACTTATTGTTCAGGAGAATTTTTATAAAAATATAAATTGCAAAATGAAAGAAATAAAAAAAAGAATATAATAACATTGATATTTACTATTATCACAGGCAATAAATTTTCTTAAAAGAATAAATATACATTTTTTTATAGTGTGAGAAACATACTTTTAGTTTCTTTCTTACGTTAAAAAAATTGATCACTATGTTTTGATATAAAAATTGTGATAAGTTATTACTATTAATAGATTTCTTTTGTTATAAAAATATTCCTATCTATATGTAAATTTTGACATTAGATTTGAAGCCTGCAAATTGTGGTAACTATAATAGACTAATTCCTCAATAGTTTATCCTAAAAAAATTGCCTATTTAAATACATGTTAATACTGTACATTGTGGAATCACAATTATGAATTTTATGTATATTAATAGATAATAAAATAAATAGACACTTTTTAAAACTTCTATGTGGAATTCTTAACAGGATGAAACGTTAAATTGATTGATGTTTTATGTTTTGAATAGTTATAACCATTTGTCATATTTGAAGTATATTTATAAAATTTTACTTTTTAAATGTGTATCAAAATAAATTTTCATTATGATTATAAAACAGGAATTGGTGGCTATTATCACCTCTATTATCACTTAAACAGTATTGAATGGTTTCAACAGTTTTTCGGTACGGAAGCAGTCTTAGTATTTTAGAATCACGAGCAGCTGAAGGGATTCGTAAACCGCATTTTGTAGTTTTATCGCAATTACGATTTCTCTATTGCAATAAAACTTCCTAAAGGTAAGGTTTCATGTTAACCTCTTAACGTGCACGCTCGAGTTAACTCGAGAGCTCTAAATTGGTCAAACTGTGCACACTCCAGATAATTTGAGCGGCGTTGTACTTTTGTAAATATTGCGCTGTGTGTTTTGCTAAAAGATATAGCAAAGTAAAAGAAAAGAGAGTAGTTACATGTGTAATACTTGCAATGTTGGGCTACGTGCTGCACCTTCTTTCAAAATATATCACACAAAAGAAAATTTTGATTAGTTTTATAAATGCTTGTATTGTTATTATTTATGTTTTAAAAGTATAAATAAGTAGTTTTACTGATAATAATGTTTCTTCTGAAATGGAAATTCAATAAGAGAGATAAAAAAGATGCGCGTGTAATATTACAATATTCGACTATTTTCTACAATGTTATCAAAATCCAAAATTGCAATAAAAATTTTGATTATTTTTGTATTTTTGTAATTTTCTTGGAAGGCAAAGTTCTAAATTGTGTTTTTTACATTAAAAAATTGATTTATTTTGGCCGGCATTAGTTAAAGAAACTGTGCATTAAGGTGTTAAACGAGTTTATTACGCGGGAATGAAATGGTTCCCAAATTCATCATTAAGTTCTATTTCTAGGGTAGTTTAAGTAATTCTCTGTAATTCTCTGTAATTTTAATCTTTAAAGAAATATTTTGTATATTTTGTGAAATATATTTCTTTAGGAAATTTTTGCTTTTAAATCCTAGGCATTTATCATTTTTGCTTTCAGAACGAAAGGAAATTTTTTTAACTAAGATTGGGCTCACTTAGTATGGTATTCAAGTTTATTATAAATATTAAAATAATATTCTAGTGTAAAGTAATATTCTTAAATATAATCAGAATTTTACAACCATATAACTATACCAGTGTTATTTAATTGTTAAGATTGGTTTAAAATTATAAAAAGGTTTAAGCGTTGTCTATCTTAAATGTTTTTGTTTTTGGGAAAAAAACCAGGATTTTATGGGAGTAGAAATACTGGGAATTAAAACCCAAAGGTATGTAAAATCATTTATACATTTATCCAATTTTACTTAACATGTATTAATATTTTATTCAGGCTAATCACAGCTCTTCTGTTTGAAGACATAGACAAGTCAAATAATTATACATATATCATATACACACATTTGTAGTAGTATTGCGTTTTATAAATAGAGATGGATGTAATAATAAAATAAAAATTAGAGGAGGCATTTATTGTGAGACCTCTCATTAGCCCTCGCGTTGCAAAAAGACCGTAGTGCTCCAAAACCAAAACCAAACCAATTCTTTGGTATTTTAAATTTAATGAAAAGAAATTTAAAATCTTTTAAAAGTCTTTACTTAATTATACATACATTTTTAAATAGCAATACATTTTTATTGCCTTTAATATTATAGTTAAATTAAAAATTAAAGTTTCTGAAATTAAATATAATTTTTAATTTTATATTTTAATTTTTAAATATTATATTTTTTTAGTCAACAATTTAAATAAATTAGTGAATAATTAGAAAATGATACCTCCAAGAATAATAAAATTATACTTGAGTTAATTATATATATTTTTTATTTTATTTTTTACGATATTTTGCTTTATCAATTATTGTACTTGAACTCTCTGAATAATTAGAGTTTTAAAAGTTAAATAGTTAATTAAAATTTTTTTAATAGATGTATTTTTATATTTTTTAATTTTTTTAATTTTAATTAGTAATATTTAGGCAAAAGCAAGCATTTATTTATTGGTCTTTTTAAACATAGAGATGATTTATATGATAATTTGGGGTTTAATTTCTCATCCTTTTCATCGCATTGGTCCAGATTTTACTGTATTTGAATCTTTGGGAACGCTGAAAAATTATTTATTTTTTTTTTACGGAGTGGCACAATACAATATTCATAATATGATTTTTAATGCCAGAATAATAAAAAATTCTATTATGCGATATGAATAACTTTAATTCGTCTTTTAACATGTAAGGCGGTCGGTTCGTTTTTGACGATTTTGCGGAGAAAAAGTGTTTTTGAGTTTAGAGTCCGCTAAAAATGTAAATTAGTAATTTTAAAATTTGTTTGTTACTTTTGTTAAAATTAGGTGAAATTATTCTTTCTTTTTTTTTTTATTAAAATATTTATTGTATGTAAAAGGAATTATTTGTATCTGTTATTTTATAAGTTTATGATACTTGTTAGTTTATTATTTTTATATTATAGTTTGATGATTTTTTATATTGTCTTTTAGGATGATAAAATAAATAGAGGTTAGAGGTATTAATAAGTAGTTTATAAGTATTTTATCTTATGATGTAAATTTTTTCTTACAGGTTTTAAAATTATTATTTCAATTTTATATCATGAAAATTCATTATATTTAATCCTTATTCCATTACTATACTTGTCTGAAAGTAATAGAAGTTTAATGGCAGACCAATTTGAATCATGAATGTATTATTAAATATTCTGTAACAAATATGAAATAAAACTGCATGGATTTAAATATGAATGCATATAATAAATAATACTTATAACAGTTTGTGACAGCTTGAAATTATTTTTATATTTTATGATATCGTATATTTAATTTTTATGATGTCTTCTGGAAATTATATAAATAATAGAGGTTAAATGTATCATTAAGAAAGTAGTTTACAAAAGTATAT
This sequence comes from Pardosa pseudoannulata, assembly GCA_032207245.1. NCBI lineage: Eukaryota > Metazoa > Arthropoda > Arachnida > Araneae > Lycosidae > Pardosa > Pardosa pseudoannulata. The sequence goes on from CM063508.1 coordinate 16,987,146, forward strand.
GTTATAAGTAAAGATGCAACAGATTTCTTATAGCAATTAACCACAAAAAATTTAAAATTCGAATTTCAATTTGTTTATCATGAAAAGACATATTAGATATTTATAATTCATTATATTTAATCCTTATTCCAGTACTATTTGTGTGAAAGTAATAAAAATTTTAATGGCAAACCAATTTAAATTAGGAATGTATTTTTTAAAATATTCCGTAACAAACATGAAAAAAACTTCATGGATTTAAATAGGAATGCAATAAAAAAATAATACTTATAATACTTTGTGATAGCTTGAAATGAATTTTATATTTTGGGACATTGTATAGTTCATTTTTATGATGTCTTCAGGAAATTATATAAAAAAATAGAGGTTAGATGTAGCATTAAGAAAGTAGTTTAGAAAAGTATATCTTACATGTAAAAATGCAACAGATGTTTTAGAGCAACTGTTATAAGTATTATTTAGAACCATAAATAATTTAAAATCCGAATTTCAATCTTTATATCATGAAAAGACACATTAGATATTTATAATTCATTATATTTGATCCATATTCCATTACTATATTTGTTTGAAAGTAATAAATGTTTTAATTGCAGATCAATTCAAATTATAAATGTATTTTAAAATATTCCGTAACAAATATGAAATAAAATTTTATGGATTTAAATATGAATGTAATTAAAAAATAATACTTATGATGTGTTTAAGAAATTATATAAAAAATAGAGGTTAGATGTGTATTAAAACAGTGGTTAACAAAAGTATATCTTATATGTAAAGAATGCAACAGATTTCTTACAGCAATTCACCATAAAAAATTTAAAATTCAAATTTCAATCTTTATATCATAAAAAGACATATTACGTATTTATACTCCATTATATTTAATTCATATTCCATTACTATACTTCTTTGAAAGTAATAAAAGTTTTAATGGCAGACCAATTTAAATCATGAATGTATTTGAAAATATTCCGTAACAAATATGAAATAAAACTTTATGGATTTAAATATGAATGTAATTAAAAAATAATACTGTGTTTAGGAAATTATATAAAAAATAGAGGTTAGATGTGCATTAAAACAGTAGTAACAAAAGTATATCTTATATGTAAAGAATGCAACAGATTTCTTACAGCAATTCACCATAAAAAATTTAAAATTCAAATTTCAATCTCTATATCATAAAAAGACATATTAAATTTTTATAATTCATTATTTTTTCCCTTATTTCATTACTATTTGTTTGAAAGTAATAAAAATTTTAATAGCAGACCAATTTAAATTATGAATGTATTTTAAAATATTCCTTAACAAATATTAAATAAAACTTTTTGGATTTAAATATAATGGATGCAATTAAAAAATGATATAGAAATTTCAATGTAGTGTTTTCAGTGCAATTTCCTTTTGCATTTCAGAAGTATTTAATGTATGAGAAAACAAAATAAATCATAACTGCTTTTAAGAATTTATATTAAATAACAAAAAAGTATGGTTCTAATATGAATATTAAATGAATATTACCTAAAGGGTCATTTTAAAATCAAAACTAAAAAAATACTTTGATTTCATATGTAATTCACGTTTATTTCCATAATAACATATTTTGAATTTTTTATTGTACCATTGTTTTATCTGACTACGAGGAATAGCTATATTAATAATTTAAAAATGACATTAAGAATTGTCCATTTAACTTTATATAAAAATCTAATTTAAATTTTTAATATTTGATATTACATTCGATTACTTTTGTCTATTAAAGTGCACTTTTATTATTCGCTAAAAGTAAAATAAAATCTCATTCTTGTGGTTTAATGGCTTGAGATGTCATTTTATCGAATTTTCCAGGTTTATTTCCCATTCGAGGATCTTTTTGGGGCTCAAATCAAGCATGCAATTGGAATTCACCTCTTTATAAAAATACCTCCTCGAAACCCATCTCCGTACATCTCTTTTGTAATCTCGGTAATACTCTTTTTATACCTTAAAGGGAGATTTCAGATGCGCAAAAACTTTATTTTCTTTGAAATCATTCTACATCTAGATTGATAATCTTTCGGATCCATTCATCTTCGTATCTTATCGGAAAAAAAATTTGAATATGCGTGAATATAAGAGAGATCCTTAGGAGGAATGTATTCAAAGTAAATTGAACAAAATGGTCTTGGTACAAGAAAATGAAATGTATATTTTTGAGGTAAGATGTAAAGCATTCAAGATGAAATTTATGAACTTGTAACTCATTTTGGGGATTTGAAATTGGTATTTTACGAATGTTAAAAGCGAAGGTTTTTTTTTTTTTAAATTGCTGAAGGTATATGATAATCTATTTAAAAAAAAAACCTTTAAAAAAGTAAAATTTTATGACATTTATTATCAGTATGAAGTCATATTATGAAATTAAAAATATTAATTATTTTTTTCTGTAATAATGTGTTCTCATTGTTTTCGTTCAGGTGAATTTTGGGTCTTTTATAACTAATTACTTTACATTTTTTGCAAGTACTAATGGAGGGAAAGAATGCTTAAAGATTGAATAAAATGATTTACAGCTGTATATATATATATATATATATATATATATATATATATATATATATATATATATATATATATATATATATATATATATATATATATATATATATATATATATATATATATATATATATATATATATATATATATATATATATATATATATATATATATATATATATATATATATAATATATATATATATATATACATACATATATATATACATACATATATATATACATACATATATATATACATACATATATATACATACATATATATATATATATATATATATATATATATATATATATATATATATATATATATATATATATATATATATATATATATATATAAGTTAAAGAAGGGTATATATGTATATACTATATAGTAAGAAGTCTCTATTTAAAAACTCTCATTAACTCCTTACAATAGTTTCTAAATTTAAGAAATACCTGGATTTTAAGAAACAAGCCGATAACTTCAGGGTATCAGTCGCTAGGTTTTCTGTCTGTCTTCTATCTTTACTGACCCCTTCGGTTTTTTAGTAGGTTGTTAATAAGTCTTGTAGGCAAATATAGTAAACTAGCATATAGCCCGTCATATGATGTTATCTGTAAAATGTTTAATTTCCCAGAATTGTAAATGAGGCAGGTAAAAGAAATGGCTTGTTTTTTGTCTGCGAATTATCTCGTACACTCTCAATAATTTGTTTATTTTCATACTCCTCTGAAGTCTCCCGATATTTTAAAGGCTGTTCAGAATCACGTTGAATTCAATTAGAAAGATAATTCAAAGTTCTCTAAGCTACGTTGAAATTATCGTTAAGTTCTTCCCAATTTTCTTGCCACAGTGATGAATGGAAGTAAAGGAATGAAACTATCCTTTCCACTGCTATCTAGAGGTAGATAGATTTCGTAGTTAATACCAGTGATAAAAATTTTCATTGCAACAAAAAATAATCGATGATTAAATTTAAAATTATCATATATCTAATCTATTATTAAAGCCAAATATAAAAGAAAATTATTTTCTAAGTTCAATGATAAAACGTATGAAAAAAAATGCAGACGAAATTTAAATAAAATAAGAAATGTTTAAATGATATGGTTAAAGGTATAAAGTCATAATGCTAGGAAAAATGTTATTTTTACCTATTATTATGTGACAAATTGATAAATTTAATCGACTGCTCTTAACTGAGGAAAATAAGGCATGAAATAATGGCATTAAATGCTCGAAAAGGGAAAAAGGGGTGGATTTCGAACGTTGCTAACCCTAACTCATCAAGAATCCAATATGGATGCCTCTATCCATTCCAGGTACAACTTCTTCATAAATCCGAAGGCAGAGAAACAGATAACTTAAGCTATTATTATATAGGGGATTTAAAAAAAATACTTTTTACACAAGATTACTGAACTTTTGTTTGTTGAAGCTAGACAGATATTGCCAAATGGTTAAATCTTCAAGTATATTAGTTTTCCAACGGAATTGGGCTCTAAAGTTTCGGAAATTTGTCCTCTAAAAATACACAGTTTTTACAGAATAAAATGCATAACAATTAAACATATTTTGTAACACAAAGTTTGCAAATTAGTTGCTCATCTCGCCAAGTAACACCAAATGAGAAAAATGTTGTCGAGGGTGTTAATTTCCCTTCGGAATTAATTCATGCTATCGTCATTTACGATTAACATTCAGAAAGTTATACCTCTCGTAAAAATATATTATATAAATATCTAGCAGTTAAGTTTCATTTAACGAGAGTAGGAATTTAATTAAAAAGCTAATTTAATTTAGATTAATGCATCATTTAATTCCTTACTTTTGCAAATTTTAATTAAATTATTTAAATTTTCAAAAGAAAAAACTAAACATATTTAAAATACGTATATAATGCATTAAAACTCTTTATGGGGAAAGACATAAGCGATACACATTTAAATGCGCACTTTAACAGCAATTAGGGTAAATTTTTATAACCTCGGGTGTGAGAATAGCGTGTAAGACCAAATTTTTCGCTTACATGGTTTGCAAAAGTTTAACTAAAAGAAGATTAATTGAAATAAAGATTAAATGCACCGAAAAAAAAAGTGATGTATGCTTAAGCAGAATAAAGTTTTTATAACGTAAACAAAGTATTATTCTTTCACACAAAATCTTTTTCCTCCTCGTTGAAGACTATCATGAAATTTTAATCTCATTTCCAACCAATATACACATAGTTTAGCAAATAGTTGCAGCGAGCTAGCGACCTTTTTTATCATTTAATAAATCGTTAAATAATACTTTTATTTATTACATGCATGGGAGAAAAATGCAAAGAATTTGCATCGTTGTTTGGGAAAATTATCATCAATTGATAGTATTTACAGCAATTGTTTCGTAAGAAAGTGATGAAAAAATTATGTATAAAGAACGTCGTGAAAAGGAAATTGCTTGGAATGCCAGAGCTGGGCAGAAAGCATCTTCTTTAAATTTTAAATTTAGTTTCCAGATTATATAAAAAAATGGTAAATAATATTAAAGCAAGACACCAGGCAGTTTTTTTTTTGTATATCTACTAACCAGAAACTAGTCAGATATATATTTAAAACTCTAGTACTCAAGTATCAGCCGATATACCGCCGATGGGAAAAGACTTTTGAAACATTTTCGTTCAGTTTTCTAAAGTTGTTTTTAACTTCTTGCTTGTGGTATATATTTGAGAAAAACGTGTCAAAAATAGAAAAAAATTATATTCAATTTTGTTGATTATTATTATCAAAATGTTAGAAATAATCTATTTTTGAAATTTTAAACGAAATAACTGCTATTATTAATATTTTCAGATATGTGAGAAATTTTAATCGATTACTGCAATTTTTGCTCAAATGAGAGCAAAATAAAATAAATGACTTAATTTTCTGGATAAATATAAAAACTAACGCAACAATATTATTATCAATATCAACTAGCATGGGTTTCATATCCCTCAGACTCCTGTGATTTTTACAAATCCCTTACAGTATCCGAGAAAAAGCTACAAATGGCTCGAAACTGATGAACTTTTCGCAAGAAAGTATCTGAATCTATTGGGAAAATGGCAAATGAAATATTGTTCATTGAACGAACCGATTTCGGGTTTCACGGAATTATAATACCTTTTTCTCTCTTGACCTAAAACTGGTCGGGCATTCCAAAATTGGCCATTGACGTTGCTCAAACTGAGAAATCATATCGGGAAGTCCAAAAGTGGCCCATTTAAGTTGCAAGACTTGAGTTCGGGCATCACAGGCATGTCGTTAAATACAGAGTTTAGAATGAAGTTTCTAACATATATATTAACCACTATTCATTTTAAATATTTATATTTTCCCTTAAGTTTTTCGTGGTCTGTAAATCATGGAAAGGTGACTACTCACGTCACGGCTATAAACACAGATTTTTGTGACATTTGAAAATTTAAAAGTAAATTAGAAATAGTCATCGTTTTGTAACTTTAAGGAGGGACGGGATATTGTTAAGTTTGGGAATCGACACATACGTGAATAAATTCGAGCTAGTTTACATTTCTTTATGCCGTTAATTATACAGTTATGAAAATATTTACAACAAAATTCAATACTGTTATAGAACTATATATAAACGCTTCTTAACCCATGAGGATATGCGCTACCCGTGGTTACAGGAGAATGAGTGCAGAACCTCTAAGGCCAAGTGCTGCTTTTATTAGCCAAGTACCAACATTTGCTTTTGAGGCTGAACAGAAAATTGCATTTTCAAACGTACTTTATTAAGTATTTAAAAGATATTTTGAATTAGTTTGAATATTTTAATTTAAACAGCATTTTGAACTGTAGATCTTTCTTTATTAGCATTCCGAAAGCACAAACATAGGGCACAAATAATTTGAAAACTTAAATCACATCTTTATATTTCCTCATTCATAACTATGTATTTTTCACAGCATTTCTTCTCCCACTCAAATACTAAATAAAAATACAAAATTGTATGCGCGTAGGTCTCTAGAACCCCAAAAATAAAAATATTTGTTTCTGAGAAAAAATATTCAAAGAAAATTACGGAAAGGATGTTATTGGGTTCTAGAATACCTATGAGATGTCTACTGATAATCTGGGAAGTTAATTTCAATCGGGCGACTCCTGTGGAATGTTTTTATAACATTCGGACATCAGAAGTTCGCCGAGCGTCATCTCCGATTAATTAAATGAAATATGATAATGAGAATAAATCATCTTTTCAGTTACCAAGCTTTTCATTTACTAATGGAGAAAAAGCTTCTTTATTACCCTGGTACTCGGGTACTCGGGTATTCATGGCTTCTTTGTCTTACATGACAAGATTTCATCTCTCCTTAAAATTACAACAATTCTATCAGTCTCAGAATATTTTCACTTTTATTCATTTACAGTCCTGATACATTCCTGTAATTTTCACTGAAACATAGTCTTTTACTTAAATAATCGATGTTTCGAAAATGGTGCTACAAGTTACACTTGCTAACTTCTCCGATTTGCCGATTTGGCTCTCTAAAGGACTTGAAACTCTCTAAAGGAAAATTTATGTGTGTATATCAGTTAGATATTTCATTTTAGAATCTTTATTGAAAACTAAGGGAAAATGTTTCTTTTCAACACCTGTTAAGGCAAAATGAAGTATATCAGCACTCAAGTACTAGAGTTTCAAGAACAATCGCGAGTATTGGTGGTCTAGAACACAACATATTTTTGTAATAAAATCCAAATATGATTTTTATTACTTTTCCTCCTTTAGTGAATAAAATATAATATTAATCCCATGTTCTCACAATTAGAGGTAGTTCAAGAAAATATTTGCAATAATTTATCAAACTTTTTTTTTAATAAATCAGTAAATCACACTTTCAGGAGAAAAACGCAAAATGATACGCAATTTCACGAGAAAATATTATGTGTTATTTGCTGGGTAGTATTTATAGCAAGTTTTTCAAAATACAGTTTAAAAAATATAATTAAAGTATTTTATATTAATGAAAGAAAATGTAGCGGAATATGAGATGATGAAGAAGAAAGGAATTTTAAAATTAGTATTTTAATTATGAAATGAAGTGTAAAACAAATATTAAACAAATGGTATACTATTAGTATCCCTATTACTAAGTAAGTGTTTTCTTCATTCCTAATTGCAAGAATAATTTACGAATAGATAAGGTAGCTTAATTTGTGAAGGCCGAAGCCGGAGATTTGTGAGTTTGAGACGTATTCTCATTGGTGGTTGTGGAACGTAAAATATGTTCATGGTCTCAGTGTCATTCAAGGCCAATCGGAGGTGGCAGACCAAGCCATGGGTTCTTCTTTGTCCCTCCTTCCAAATTGCTAGTGACAATCAAGCACACTCAGGGCCCACATGGCCGTGAGGTTCTCCAGGCTTCTCCCGGCTTTGGTGGTCAGGTAGTTAAGTACTGGGCCACCCCGCTACGAAAGCCACCGGCATGTTCCCGGAGCTCTGCCGTCGAGCCGCACGCCCAATCCACGAGCGAACACAGAAAACTGGCTCCAGGAAGATGTATTTAGAATACTATTTGATGCTTAGCGGACCTCATGACGCCATAATTAGTGAGGGTGGATCGAACCACGCGAGCCTAGATAACGAGAGCAAAGAAGAGTGAAATTTGTTCGTTGCACCTAAAGACGATTGAACGCGGAGCCAAATAAGGAAATTTTGAGAGGCCACAATTGCAACCCTCGGCTTTGGGACCATCACTCAAGAGTCATTGTGATGGAACTTCGGAACCGTGAAACCCCCCCCCCTTACTCAGCTTGCTTTAAAAAGGCCCTATGAAGCATCGAATGGCTTCAGGAGCTTAAAAACCCTAACAAAAGCTGACCTTTAAAAGCAAGCAATAAAAAAGAAATCTTAAGCACGGAGGAAAACTACTTAGGGGGGAGCTGAAAATGAGCAATGGTCCCCTGGGGTTTTGACCTCGACTTATGCTAACCACCTTGCCGAGACACTTATCATTGCAGATTACTAGGGACAACTCTGCTTCCAACGTGTTATTTTTTATTTATCATAATGTTGATCATGACGACGTTGCTTGAAACGACATTCACCTTAAATATTTCAGGTTATGATCATGTCTTGCCCAAACGGTAATAAAAAAACAACAACAGTTTATTTTTATATTTATTTAATATAGAAAAACGGATTTAAATATGTTTACTTACAATACTAAGACTCCTTTTAAAAATTTTAATAACCATTTAATTTCTGGAAGAATAAATGTATATTGAAATACATAAATATTCTTTGAATAAAAATTATTTCATTTTTTGTATAAAATTTTTTGTATTCTTCTGTGGAGAATATCATGTTTTCATCTAATTTCCACGAAATACTGACATAGTTTAACAAATACTTTTACGATATTATGAACTTTTTCCTTAATTAATATACCGATAAATTATATACTAAATATTAGACAGAAAGAGTAAAAAATGTAAAGAATTCCCACTTGTGGGAGAAAAACATCGACTCAATGTAAAAAAGGTTTAATATAAAAAATATTAAATATATTTATTCATCTGAAATTTATAGTCTTATTATTGTCCTCATTAAATAAATATAACGTTTTTCTTTATTCGAAAAGTATATGAATGTTAAAGACAGTAAAGCTTAAATGAATTTAAACCAACATAGTTTCTAGAGTTACTTATGTTTAATATCTATTGTGTCCTAATTAATTAATTGTAAAATTTTCTTTTAATCTTGAATGGAAATTTTATATATGGATGTTTATTTTAATATTCGATTTTCAATTAATCCCAAACCAAAGATTTGAGAAATTTTATAATACGATTGTTGTAATGTACTTACAACACTCACCAGTGTTCGTTACTCCAAGGGGAAACACAGTAAAATATACTCCACAAAATTAAAAGTAAATGCCTTTTATTTTAACTAAAATATTTATTATATACCTTATTTATTTACAGATATTTTTCTTTATTAATATATGACATTCATTACTTCGATATTCATCAATATAGAATAATTCATTCAATTTTCTTTTCTTTATTTAAATGTTATTCCTTAATAAAAATATTGAAATAATTAACTGGGGCCCGAGTAACAATCATGTATATGTTAAATCGGTTTACCTAGAGGCATTCTAAGGGAAGTAGTGAGTCGGGACAGGGCTCTATGCAGAATGAAACTTGGCGCCTGCGTAAGGTGGGCAGGTGTTTCTTTCCGGCTGTGAGCTGAGGGATCGGGCAATATCTCTTGTTTGCTGTCCCGGTCTCTCTTGCCTGCTCAATGACTCTGATGCCTCCATCAACTCTCCACTCCTGACCTCGACTCCTTTTCCAACTATTTTTAACCTCTTTACACCTCGGTTCAACTGTCCTTTTTTTCCCAATCATTTGTTAGTGAAAATTTCCCACACATGCATCCACTGCATTCGGGTGTGCAAGTGGGCTCATTAAAATGAGCCCTTTGTTGAAAATTAACATTATTGCCTGGTCACTGGGCCCATATCTCGCAATTACATCCTTGCCTGGGCTTGACCGCTACATCAACTACATCCGTTGTCCGTTCATCACAATTAATCTACAAATCATCTGTTCAACTACATCAGCTATAACTCCTCCGCAGGGGTTCTCCCATTAAAACTCGAAGTCCACAGCTCGTTTATATTCTTTTCAGAAATTTAGTCCACAGCTGTTTGTACACGTGCTGTCCATCGTAGGAAATTACATCAGTACAACGATAGCAAATGTATCCAAAATTTTATATGTGTTTAAGGGGTAATACGACTGTTAAGTCGAGAAAAAGTTCGATATTTCGGAACAAAATGTATCTGAAAGGGAAAGAATTCAGTTCTGAACATTTTAAAATAATCTGCGTAAAAATTCCCAATATCATGTTGACTTATGAATAAAAATGTCAGTTTTTTACCGTAAAAAATTAAAATTTAAAAACTCTTACTTTATATTTCTGAAATTGTGTTTTGTTCATGTAACACAGGTTGTATACAATATAATGTTCATCCGATTAAACTTAATTTTTTCTAATATTTCCCAAAATATTTTTTTGCATGATACATTTTTAATTTTTAAAGAAAAAAACTTATTTTTTCAACTATTTAAAATATATATATATATATATATATATATATATATATATATATATATATATATATATATATATATATATATATATATATATATATATATATATATATATATATATATATATATATATACATTAAATATATACACATTTAGATTAAAAGTTATTTTGAGATATTGTAGAAAGTTTTAAAACAATAAATTTGTCTTAAACTTAATAGTATTTTTAATAATCATGCGCGTTGGCCTTGATATCAGATTTATTAACAATAAAGTGTCTTTTACTTAAAACTTTCTAACAAAAATGCTTTTGATGTCTCAAAAATGAATGAGATATGTGTGTAAAGAGAATAATTTATTCTATATGTATTAAAAAGTTATATTTGTAAAACTTGTAGTTTTCAAGGCCAAAAAATTCGAAACTGATAATTATTTTACATTTTTTTTACATTAAAGAGTAATGTGATATAATTAATGAAAGTAGTTCCCTTCAAGAATATGATAAAATTTGAACTTTTTTCCAACAGATCTAGTGGCAGTTTACTATTTATTTGTCAAGATCTGTCGACCTATTAAGTATCAATGACTTATACCAGGCCATGTTGAGATAACACAAGGATTTAAGACACCAGATACAAATGAGCGAAGACTTACCGTTTTGCAGATTTGTTTTATTTACAATTTTTTTTACAATCTGTTGAAACACATAAAATATTCAATCCCAATATGGAGCAGTTGGAATATGGAAGAAACCCCGCTGATGACGCTTTCCACAGATGACGCTTTCCTCAGAGCCTTTAAATCTGCTGAGCAAAAATCCAAAGACTGCTGTTGACAATGTCGAAGACGACTGACCCGCGTCAGCAACCCCTCTAATCCAATGGGGTCGTAGGGGGGAGGGTCACTGACATCGCCCTCGTCCCTCGGTCAACAGTGTAACTCATGTTATACGACTTTTCTCCTTAATTAATAACTCAATAAATTATACACTTACATGGAAAAGGGATAAATGTTGAGAATTTATATCTTTGCATAATGCAAGAAAAATAATAATAAACTGATGATATTGGAAATAGGGTTTTATAACACAATTTAAAAATGTAGAAATCTTGCAGCATGAAAAAAAAAATCGTTTAATACACCAGAGCTGAAAAAATGTATTTTCCTTGTATTTATTTTAGAGAGACACCTCAGGAGTAATTTAAAAAATATTAAATCAGTTCATTTATCACATTAAAGAAACATAAGCATAACTTTGAAGCAGTTTCTTTTTTTAATCTTCGTATTCAAATCACTTTAGAGTTAGCAGTGCCGCTATTTATTTTTAGTCTGACAAGGATGTAATGGTGAAAGCCCCTGATTCAGGAATGTGTCAACTGAGTTGAACGAATTGAAATGTTTTTTTGATGGTTGATTTTATCTCAACATCAACAAAAGACACATTAAAATAATTAAGTGATTTTATATTTATATAAGAGTTCGGTTTTGGAAAATCACTACACACGAAAAACATTTTCTATCTTTTTTGTTTCCTTAGATTAATTAATACTAAAAAATGTTTTATAAACCATATATTCTGCAAAGTCTATATTAGGATATTGTGAATGCGACATTTTCGAAATTAGGAATAATTTTTTAAATATCTAACACGCTGTACATAATTATTCAATAAATAAATTTGTTTCTGATTTTAAATAGCTGTTTTTTAAACAATCCTCATGTATTAGTAATGGTTTTAAAAGACTAAGTAATTTAACTAAATTCAAACTAAAATATGAAAGAAGTAACGTAAACCGAATAATTTTCTTCGTCAAAAACTTATAAATTTGTACTTTGTTTATTAAAATCTATTTTGTGAAACAAAAATGAAAACTCTGGTGTATTTCTTTAGATTTGCATAATATAGTAGTATCTGCTACATTACTGATAATATCTTTTGCTTCTGGAAAAAAACGGACTTCCTTTTCTCCTGAATCTACAAAATAATTTCTGTTCTTTGAACTTATAATATCTACCATGGACCGTCCTTATTCAATAGAAAATCCAGCTTGTATCCACCGTGTAAATAAACAATATATAGTAATGTAGAATTCTTAATATGAAATTTAGAAATTGGAAACAAAATATTTATTCATTATTTATCACATATCAAAGATGTAAATTGCATGAGATAGACACATATATCTATATATCTGTAAGTATAAAAGCTTATCAGAACAATTACCGTCATATCAGTCAGCCCATTTCTATCAATATATTTGCTACTATTCATCTCTAAAAGGACGTAATCTTGCATTCCTTCCTATCGAAAGATGAAGTGATATATCTTTAGGAATTAGTACATTTCAAATCAAAATATTAAGCTGACATATATTGACTAGTTATAATGTCATGTGTTCACAATGGGAAGTAAAGCTTATCCGAAATGCAAACTACTCCTGAAGCATTCAGGAAAGAGTAGTTATTATTATGAAAAGATAATTGGATTTTTAAGGAAATTAATATTCTGAAATCATTTGGGAATCGCATAATTTATTGTCTACTAGAACTATAATCAATATACAATCTGTGCATGTGTTCTAGAATTTAAATTTTTCTCCCCAGGTGTAAAGTATTAATATTTAGGGAGTACGAAATCCACCACAGTGGTGACTGATGTTCTTTTCTAAACAAATATTTTGATTATACATTTTAATCAGTTCTCATCGAATTTCTAATGTTCGAACGATGGTCAAATGGTTAGGGCACTGACCTTCGATATCGGAGTTCGTGGGTTCAAATTTCATTGTAACATGTATGTTTGTAGCCGTTTGGAATCCGCTTTAAACCACAGATCCTGGTCTCATTAGCCATCGTGTTGCAAAAAATTATACCGTAGTTCTTAAACCAAGCCAAAGTTCTAGTGAAACTGAAACGTTTCAGTGCTTTGTTAAGATTATGCTTTAAAGATTGCAATTTCCTCGCCTTTGCATTTATGTTCAGAATCCATTTATGGACATTATACACTGTCATAAACGAATCCCTGCTTTTTAGTACAAGAAAAATTCTTTACTACTTACGAAATTTGCTTCGTATGTTCAAAAGGTAAAATGGGAAAGCCTGCATTGAAACGTATACACTTTATTTCTTTGAACCAATATCGCAAGCTTATCTTACCTACATGAGGTTATGTTATGGTATAGGTTCTATATCATTTTACACAATTTTATCTTTATCGGATGAGTTTGAATATTCCCTCCTGGTAAAAATCTTGTCTTTGTTTGTCAAGTCACGTTGTTGTGAACAGTTTCACATCATTCTCTCAAGTGAATAGCAGAGTCCTAGGCTCTCTTTTAAGTATAGAACGAGTAGAATGTCATTTAGAGTATTGTCACGGCTGTAGGTAAGTTGATCGATGATGCTCCAGGAACTTATCAACTGAAAATCTTCTACACCAAACTACGACATGCAAACAAAAAGTTACAGACTATCCGTGAATTTCTAAGCTGCCTTTCATTTTTAGTCGCAGCTGCATGTTAAGATATAAAATAACCGCATGTATTTCTTTGCGAGAAAAGTCAAAATTCAATAATAAAGTTGTCGCCAGATTTGATAGCCTTACAATTAGTGCTATAGGCGAAGGGTGGTTGGAAATATGCACGGTTGCGGTATGCATTATAATCCCTGCACACTACTAAAGTCTATATAACAGATAGGATTCCGAAAATATTGGCTTTTTAATATTAAATATACCATGGAACGTCATTAAATAATGGAAAATCGTCTTTGTCGTGTTCGACTAGAAAAATAAACAATACATGTCAGTGTAGATTTCTTTATAAGATATTGAGAAACTAGGAACAAAATATTCATTTATTATTTATATCAAACCAAAGATGTGGAAAGTATGAGAAAGATTCATTTACACACACACACACACACACACACACACACACACACACATATATATATATATATATATATATATATATATATATATATATATATATATATATATATATATATATATATATATATATATATATATATATATATATATATATATATATATATACATATATATATATATATATATATATATATATATATATATATATATATATATATATATATATATATATATATATATATATATATATATATATATACATATGTATATATATATATATATACAAGTATAATAGTTTATCAAATCCATTATTGCCATATCAGTCAGCACGTTTCTGTTAATATATTTCCCATTATTCATCCCTAAAAGGCCGTAATCTTACATTCCTTCCTATCGAAAGATGCAGAGCTATATCATTTAGAATTAGTACATATCAGATCAAGATATTAAGCCGACATATATTCACTAGAATTATGCTATATGTCCACAATGGGAAATAAAGCTTATCCAACATGGAAACTATTCCTGTAGCATTATGAAAATAATGCTTTATATTGTGAAAACATAATTGCATTTTTAAGGAATTTAATATTCTGAAATAATTGAGGAATGATATAATTTTCTGACTACTATTCTAGAAGATATACAATCTATGTTTATGTTCTACAATTCAAATTTTTCATCACCGTTGTAAAGTATTAAAATGAATGGAGTGTAAATTTCACAACTATAGTGGCTGAGATTATGTTCTGAAAGAAATATTTATTATATATATGTTAATCAGTATAGTTGACATCCAAAGATTTAATGAAACTGAAACGCTTTAGTACTCTGTAATGTTCATGTGTGTGTGTTGTTTATGTTTTTAAGATATAATTTCCTCAGCTTTGCATTTATGTTCTGTAATACTAGACTCAAGACGCGAGTTGGTGTTACATGGGCCCCTGTGTTTTTTTTTGCGAACACCCCAAGAGAGGATGGGCAAGCCCTGTTCCAGGGAGGTTCAACAGGAGGGGGCGAGGGATGCCACCCCCGCCCTCGCCAGCTTCGGAAAGGGACATTTTTCCTGTGGAGGAGAAAGCTTGACCAAGAGGGGAGGGGATTCCACCCCGGCCCTCGCGAAGAGGAGTGGCAGACAGATGCCAGCTCGGATCGACGGAGAACGGTCATTCTTTTCTTCTGAAAGGAGCTGAGACCGAGAAAGGTGTTTTCCGCTCGGCACAATTTGTTTTTTTTTTTTCCTCGGTCTTATTTCAGCCATGTTTAGACGCAAGATGTTGACTGTACATATGTCTTAACGGAATTTGTAAATAAATGTTTAGTCAAGAGTTTTGTCGCTGCAGTTCTTAATTGTCGGCGATATAGGCTTTAATCGAACCCAAGATACCTGCTCTAGTAACAATAGGCGAGCAGGTATATAAACGAGACGTGCGGTCGTCGGAAAGTGCAGCCGGGGACGCGCGAGGCGTTATATGTTCAGAATCCATTTTGGGATATTTTACACTGTCTTAAACGAATCCCTACTATACCGAAACAGGACAAATTCTTTACTGGGTACTAAATTTGTAACGAGGGATCAAAAAGTAGAATATCAAGCCTGAAGTGAAATCCTAACAGTTTATTTCATATAATCAATACTGCCAGCTTATCGTACAGATATGAAGTTACTTTATGACAGTCTCTATAACATTTTAGACAATTTTCGCTTCATGTGGTGAGTTTGAATCTTCCCCCTTGGTAAAAATTCTGTTTTTGCATGTTTATGCACGTTTTAGCTAGCTGTTTCGCTTCATAGTTTGAAGTGAATAGTAGCCACCTAGGTGCTACTTTTTAGTAAGATAGAGAGGAAGGTATGTTGTGTAAGGAAGCTGGTCTATGATGTTCCAGGAAGGCACAAACAGCAAGCCTTCGAGGCCAAACTGCGACATGAAGAAGAAACATTACACATTCTCTGTGAATTTCTAAGCTGCCTTTGAGTTTTAGCCTTGATTTCATGTTTCTCTCACAGAAACAGAATAATCGCATGTATTTCTTTGCTAGAAAAGTCAGATTTCTGTTATAAACTGTTTGCCTGTTGTGCTAAACTTACAATTAGCGCTGTAGGTGGCAGATGGCTGAAACTGTGCAGAGTTGCAGAACGCATGCATTAGAATCCCTGCCCACTACTGATTTCTATGTAACAGATAAGAGTCCAGAAATATTTGCCTTGTAATATTATATCTACCATGGATTGTTCTTATTCAATAGAAAATTGTGCTTGTATAGACAGGAGAAATAAACAATATAGGTAAGTGAAGATTCCTTAATAATAAATTTAAAAACTGGAAACAAAATACACTGGTGTGCAAAACTGAAGCCACAAGTGGGTTTTTTGCTATAAATCCACGAGAAATCATCTGAGAAACATGAAATTCAGAAATGAGGGAGTGTATTATGTGCTTAAAGGATGACGAAAGTGTGGCAGCAGCGCGTATGCAGATTTTGCTGCCGACAGCATGCACGTCAGAAACTCTGCCTCCGGCACGTGGCAGGGAAAGCGTATAAATAGTCCGCTGGACAGTTCATTCAGCGGAGAGCAATTCCAGCCAGCCGACCTCAGCAGCGCCCGATCCAGCCACGGCCTCGCTTTGCTTCCCGGCGGCGCCTTCCTCGTACTTCCTGCAGGGATCTTCTGATACAATTTACTTTTGTTCCAGCCAGCTTGCTGATGGTTATTTTTGTAAGATTTTTCCGGTGACTATTTAGTTTGTTTCTAAGTACTTAATAAATACCTTAAAGTTTTACTGGTAGCTAATTCTTTTCACACACCAACCGAAGACGCTTTATGTGTTCCCTTCAAAATCATCGGCGCTGATAAAGGAATACAATGCATACGGTATGGAATCAAACAAAAACAAGTTTTACTGAACGCATAGTATCGTGACTCATAACTGTCTATCCAAGTGGAAGAACAACAAGCAGATGTTACTTTATATGGGATATACCCTCCCCTGACTGCAATGATTGCTTCGCACCGTCTCCGCAAACTAAGAACTAGCTGTTCCAGCATTTCTTGCGGTAGGAGATGCCTATTCCGCAATCAGCATCTGTTAGAGTTGTTGGGTGTTCTCTGGAGGATGTAAGCGTGGCGCAATGCGTCTCCCCAAAGCATCTCACACATGTTCGATGGGATTTAAATGATAGGAGTTCGCTGGCCAATCCATTCGAGTGATATCTTCACTTTCCAGTAGCTCCTCAACAGCAGCGTATAATTTTGTAATTACTTTGTTCAAAGCTGTTTAGATAGAACCCAAAGGATAAAGTCTAAGCAAATCAAAACAATTACAACATTTTATTATGTATGGTTAGATGTCTCAAGCATATTTAAATGTTAATCCAATAGTTTTCCTTCCGTCATAAATTGCGAAACTATATAATGTGCATCTTTGCTTCAATAACACAAAGAACTCCTGTTAGCGTTTTACATTCTTGAATAGGACAGTCAGGTGACTTAAACGCTTACTTTAGGC
>CM063508.1:17010210-17017710 GCA_032207245.1 Pardosa pseudoannulata
AAACAAATATTTAAGAATACATATCATTATAAAATTCTTAAATATGACTGATAGTTCTTTTTTTTAATTCGTTTTTAGATATAGAAAGCTTGTTCTAGTTAATATATTTAAAAAAAAACTGTTAATTTTAAAAATATAAATATATAATTTATTTATAAGAATATATAAAATAATAAAATAAATTCTAACATATATTAATATACTTAGCTCTGATGTTATATTAAATATAAATTATAATCTTGAGTATTAGTTTTTTAGATCTGTCTTGAACAATGAAATATCTTTTCTGAAAAGCGAAATATAAGAATACATATATATGAAGAATTCTTAAATTATCTGACTGTATATTCTTTTTTAATCTCAAAAAAATGCTGCTTGTTCTATTATGCAATATTAAAAAAAAAAAAAAAAAAAGAAAAAAAAAAAAGACTGATCAATTTTGATTTACACACTCATATCCCCAAAATACTAACAATATTATTAATAATATTTAGCTCTAATGTTTATTATTAAGTATAAAAATTATAATCTTTGCTTATTACTTTTTAGATCGGTGTATGTGTTAAAAATCAAAATATCTTTTCTCAAAAGCGAAATATTTAAGAATACATATCATTATAAAGAATTCTTAAATTGCCTGACTGTACTTGTTCTTTTATTTCGTTTTTAGATATAGATTGATGCTTGTTCTAGTTGTGCAATATTTACAAAAAATAAAAACTGTTCAATTTTAATATACACACTCATACCCCAAAAATTCTAACAATATCATTAATAATACTTAGCTCTGATGTGTATTATTAAATATAAAATTTACAATATTTGTTTATTACTTTTTAGATCGGTGTCTGTGTTAAAAATCGAAATATCTTTTCTCAAAAGCGAAATATTTAAGAATACATATCATTATAAAAAATTCTTAAATTGCCTGACTGTACTTGTTCTTTTATTTCGTTTTTAGATATAGATTGATGCTTGTTCTAGTTGTGCAATATTTCCAAAAAATAAAAAACTGTTCAATTTTAATATACATACTCATATCCCCAAAATTTCTAACAATATCATTAATAATACTTAGCTCTGATGATTATTATTAAATATAAAATTTATAATCTTTGTGTATTAGTTTTGAGATCGGTGTCTGTGTTAAAAATCGAAATATCTTTTCTGAAAAAGCGAAATATTTAAGAATACATATCATTATGAAGAATTCTTAAATTGCCTGACTGTACTAGTTCTTTTATTTCGTTTTCAGATATAGATTGCTGCTTGTTCTAGTTATGCAATATTAAAAAAAAAAAAAAAAAAAAAAAAAAAAAAAAAAAAAAAAAAAAAAAAAAACCTGATCAATTTTGATATACACACTCATGTCCCCAAAATACTAACAATATCATTAATAATACTTAGCTCTGATGTGTATTATTAAATATATAATTTATAATCTTTGTTTATTAGTTTTTAGATCGGTGTCTGTGTTAAAAATCGAAATATCTTTTCTCAAAAGCGAAATATTTAAGAATACATATCATTATGAAGAATTCTTAAATTGCCTGACTGTACTAGTTCTTTTATTTCGTTTTCAGATATAGATTGCTGCTTGTTCTAGTTATGCAATATTTCCCCCCAAAAAAAAAACTGTTCAATTTTAATATACACACTCATATCCCCAAAAATTCTAACAATATCATTAATAATACTTAGCTCTGATGTGTATTATTAAATATAAAATTTATAATCTTTGTGTATTAGTTTTTAGATCGGTGTCTGTGTTAAAAATCGAAATATCTTTTCTGAAAAGCGAAATATTTAAGAATACATATCATTATGAAGTTTTCTTAAATTGCCTGACTGTACTTGTTCTTTTATTTCGTTTTTAGATATAGATTGATGCTTGTTCTAGTTGTGCAATATTTCGAAAAAATAAAAAAACTGTTCAATTTTAATATACACACTCATATCCCCAAAAATTCTAACAATATCATTAATAATACTTAGCTCTGATGTGTATTATTAAATATAAAATTTATAATCTTTGTTTATTAGTTTATAGATCGGTGTCTGTGTGAAAAATTGAAATATCTTTTCTCAAAAGCGAAATATTTAAGAATACATATCATTATGAAGAATTCTTAAATTGCCTGACTGTACTAGTTCTTTTATTTCGTTTTCAGATATAGATTGCTGCTTGTTCTAGTTATGCAATATTTCCCCCCCCCCCACAAAAAAAAAAAAAAAACTGTTTAATTTTAATATACACACTCATATCCCCAAAATTTCTAACAATATCATTAATAATAATACTTAGCTCTGATGTGTATTATTAAATATAAAATTTATAATCTTTGTGTATTAGTTTTTAGATCGGTGTCTGTGTTAAAAATCGAAATATCTTTTCTGAAAAGCGAAATATTTAAGAATACATATCATTATGAAGTTTTCTTAAATTGCCTGACTGTACTTGTTCTTTTTTAATTCGTTTTTAGATATAGATTGCTGCTTGTTTAGTTATGCAATATTTAAAAAAAAAAAAAAAAAAAAAAAAAAAAAAAAAAAAAAAAAAAAAAAAAAAAAAAAAAACTGTTCAATTTTAATATACACACTCATATCCCCAAAAATTCTAACAATATCATTAATAATACTTAGCTCTGATGTGTATTATTAAATATATAATTTATAATCTTTGTTTATTAGTTTTTAGATCGGTGTCTGTGTTAAAAATCGAAATATCTTTTCTCAAAAGCGAAATATTTAAGAATACATATCATTATGAAGAATTCTTAAATTACCTGACTGTACTAGTTCTTTTTTTATTTCGTTTTTAGATATAGATTGATGCTTGTTCTAGTTGTGCAATATTTCCAAAAAATAAAAAACTGTTCAATTTTAATATACATACTCATATCCCCAAAATTTCTAACAATATCATTAATAATACTTAGCTCTGATGTGTATTATTAAATATATAATTTATAATCTTTGTTTATTAGTTTTTAGATCGGTGTCTGTGTTAAAAATCGAAATATCTTTTCTCAAAAGCGAAATATTTAAGAATACATATCATTATGAAGAATTCTTAAATTACCTGACTGTACTAGTTCTTTTTTTATTTCGTTTTTAGATATAGATTGCTGCTTGTTCTAGTTATGCAATATTTCCCCCCAAAAAAAAAACTGTTCAATTTTAATATACACACTCATATCCCGAAAAATTCTAACAATATCATTAATAATACTTAGCTCTGATGTGTATTATTAAATATAAAATTTATAATCTTTGTTTATTAGTTTTTAGATCGGTGTCTGTGTGAAAAATCGAAATATCTTTTCTCAAAAGCGAAATATTTAAGAACACATATCATTAAGAAGATTTCTGAAATTTCCTGACTGTACTAGTTCTTTTATTTCGTTTTTAGATATAGATTGCTGCTTGTTCTAGTTATGCAATATTTAAAAAAAAAAAAAAAAAAAAAAAAAAAAAACTTATCAATTTTAATATACACACTCATATCCCCAAAAAACTAACAATATCATTAATAATACTTAGCTCTGATGTGTATTATTAAATATATAATTTATAATCTTTGTTTATTAGTTTTTAGATCGGTGTCTGTGTGAAAAATCGAAATATCTTTTCTCAAAAGCGAAATATTTAAGAACACATATCATTAAGAAGATTTCTGAAATTTCCTGACTGTACTAGTTCTTTTATTTCGTTTTTAGATATAGATTGCTGCTTGTTCTAGTTATGCAATATTTCCCCCCAAAAAAAAAACTGTTCAATTTTAATATACACACTCATATCCCGAAAAATTCTAACAATATCATTAATAATACTTAGCTCTGATGTGTATTATTAAATATAAAATTTATAATCTTTGTTTATTACTTTTTAGATCGGTGGTGTCTGTGTTAAAAATCGAAATATCTTTTCTCAAAAGCGAAATATTTAAGAATACATATCATTATGAAGAATTCTTAAATTGCCTGACTGTACTAGTTCTTTTATTTTGTTTTTAGATATAGATTGTTGCTTGTTCTAGTTATGCAATACTTCCAAACTCTCATAAAATATATATTAAAAAGAATATAAATTTCAAACACTTTTCAATACCCATTGTATATTGTTGTACTTATTGTTGTACTTAATATTAAAATTCTTCGAAGACATATTATTCAAAATAATATTAAAAGTTTTCTGTTACTGTATACAAAAGCCCGCATGGAAAATTTTTTACATAGGCATTTTGTACTTTCCAACGTCGTTACTATAACTTGGCATCCATCCAAATCATCGACAATATTCAATTTCCCTGTATTCCGCAAAGTAAAAGTAATGTAAGACCCATTCAATTGCTTCGCAGTAAGACCTTACACACTGATGGCTAGTCATTAATCTGAACTTGGCAACCATCTGAGACGCGTCTGGATTGACTGAAATGTTATTACAGAGAGAGCTGCAGGATTTGCCTTTAAGTGCTTCAAAACACTTCAATTTGCTAACGTTTTTTAGAAGCGGTAATTCTTTTCTAAACGTGGTGCCGGATGTTGTATATTACAAATAAATTTGCTTTGTATATAAAATTTATATCACATGGTCTATAGTTTTATCAAAAAATGACAGTTTATTTGGTCATTTCCCCGAATTAATTTGAGAATCGTGGTGAAAAAAAATTAAAGTTAAGGAGATTCCTTATCCGAATGGTTTAACAATTTGTGAAATACTTTAAATAGCTCAGATGATGTTTAAGAAGTACGTACTTCTCTAGCCACGACTGAAAATCATTCAGAAGTTTTCATTAACAACTTCTAATATACTTTATAAGAATATCTGCTACAGATATTTTTATAACTCATTGATTCTTGGTTGATTAGGGTTTATAGGAACAAATTCCTCATGGGAAATTTTTATAACTCGAATGACATTTAATCAGTACCTACGTCTCTACTCACAACTCAAAACCCTTCAGAAGTTGACATTAGCAACATCTGATATACTACATAAGAATATCTGCCACAGATATTTTTATAACTCATAGATTGTTGGTTGATTAGGGCTTATAGGAACAAATTCTTCATCTGACAATTTTTATAACTCGAATGACATTTAGTCAGTACGTACGTCTTTAGCCACGACTCAAAACCATTCAGAGGTTGTCATCAGTAACTTCTGATATACTACATAAGAATATCTGATGCAGATATTTTTATAACTCATAGTTTGTTTTTGATTACTATTTAAAGTAACAAATTCCTCATGGGAAAATTTTTATTGCTTGAATGACATTTAAGCGGTACGTATGTCTCTAGCAATGATTCAAAGCCCCTTAGAAAATGTCGTTAACAACTTTTGGTAAACTATATAAGAACACTGTAATAAGTATTTTTTTATTTCGTGGTTTGTTTGTTAATTAGGCTTTAATCACGCAATATCCTCATGGAACAATTTTTAAAGCTTGAATAACGTTTAAGTAGTATGTACGAGTATAGCAATTTACTCATTGTTTTGTAAATAACAAGGTGATTTATAAATAGGACAATAACTCTAGTAACCCAATAGTAAAGTTTTACTCATGCAAAGTATTCGCAATTACTTTAAATTTATGTAAACATTTAAAAACTATTAAAGGAAATAGATTGAAAATAGCGAAAATTTTTATACATTTCAATGTATCAATTTAGGTGATTGGAAATTTGCACCAGTTAATGTAATAGGACCTATTTTTTTATATCTTGTGAGAAAGATGTCGTTGAAGGTATTGCTTATCTTTATGTCCACATAAACTGCAACTTGATCAGAATTACGAGACCGGTCATCGGTAGAATGTGACACAACAGAAGTCGTTTAGAGCAGAGTTGATTTACCGAGACAAATCAAAATGATAAATTCGATTCTCACTGGATCAATGTTTAACTAAATTGATCTAGAAAGACATTTAGGGCATCCAAGCAAGCAAAATTCAACGAAAAGAATGAAGATCTTGTTACTAGACTGACTTCATAGATACTGAAAAAACTGACAAAGTTGTCTAATAGATCTACTGTAATCAAGTGCAACAAATATACCAAAAGAATTGCAACACGAATAGTCAAAGCAAGCACAGAAAAACTGTAATAACAGAAGATTGAATCTCTACGTACATTTTAAATAATGAAGTTTTAAACCTAGCATATTCAAAAAGAACATTTTTGGAGCTATAAAGTGTTTCTGTCTGTATGTTTCTTTAGACTTGTTAATGCAAAGATGTAGTTACCATGTCGAAAGAAAAGAATATTAAGGGAATGAATACAACATTTTAAAAATATGAAGGATTTTGTATATTATTTTCCCTATAAATGTGAATATTAGAAATTTTACATCTATCCATAGAGCTTGAAGATACATTGGGCTTTTTTCTTTTTACTTTATCGTATGTTAACTATAATTAAGTCTAAAATTGGTGAGGTCCATTTTATAGTTTAGTAGGAGAGTTTGTTTCCTTGAAGAAATTTCAGGAATATTTGAAAAGTTTTACAGAGCAGTTAGGCCAATAAAATATCGGAAAAGGAAAAAAAAATATGTCGTTCTAAAAAGCAGCCTGTTAGGTATAAGTAATGTTATTCCTTTCTTCTTACTTATAAATTTCTGACAATTAATGTTAGCTTTTAATAGACTGAATGTTAAAGTGCTATACTTCTTTTCCGATAAAATAGTGACAATTTTAATATATATTTTTCAATGCGTTTAAAATAAATTGAACAATAAGCATATTATATCAGTCTATTATGCTACGCTTATGTGTAACATATAAAAATAAACTCTTTAATTCAAAATGTATCAATCTTAGTAATTTCTACAATGATACGTTAAAATGTAAATATACCTTGAATAGATTACTATGTACGGTAATTTAGTATAACTAATACTTACACGCAAATTTTAAACAATTGAAAAAAATATTTTATAGAACAATGCATAGGAAAACACAGAGCATGAAATTATGGAACGTGAATTTCAACAAAAGATTACAGGTGCATTA
Source organism: Pardosa pseudoannulata (assembly GCA_032207245.1). Classification (NCBI taxonomy): domain Eukaryota; kingdom Metazoa; phylum Arthropoda; class Arachnida; order Araneae; family Lycosidae; genus Pardosa; species Pardosa pseudoannulata. The sequence continues at coordinate 17,017,226 of CM063508.1, forward strand.
TACTTTAAAAGTTTTTATCTGCTGCATAACTGCATTGTTGAAAGATTTACAGATACATTTCTTGCAAAATGATAGCTTTCCATTGTATTTTCGTTTCAAAAGATAAAAATTTAACTAAACCCAATACCAGTTGTTTATTTGTTTTACAGACATTTACAATCGATACATAAAATGTATACCAATAACAACCATTCATTTGCTAAAAAAATATTTAAAGATCAGACTATATTTAAATTTTGAAAAACAATCAAATTTCGTATAAAATATATGTAAGTTTGATGAACATATATATATATATATATATATATATATATATATATATATATATATATATATATATATATATATATATATATATATATATATATATATATATATATATATATATATATATATATATATATATATATATATATATAATATATATATATATATATGTATATATATATATATATATATATATATATATATATATATATATGTAT
>CM063508.1:17022710-17085210 GCA_032207245.1 Pardosa pseudoannulata
TTAACAAAAATATTTAACATAAAAAAATGTTATTTCAAATATTTTCTCTTGCGTCTAAGAAAACTATATGAAAAATTAAAAAAAACTGGAGTAATATGGAATCCCTGTTGTTATTTCCATTATATGTGAAGTAATAATTTTGTAACTATGTGTTTAGTGAAAAGTTGAAAAAGTGTTTAGTAACTTTTTATAACTTGCTTTGAATAAAAAGCATGAATTTGTGACAAAATTTTCCATAACATTTGCAATTGTTTATCGTTTGAAATTTACGTAAGAACTTATTTATTTGTTACTAAAATATTTCTCATATATTAATGCACTTAACTGGATTAAAATATTTCGTTCCTGTTTTTACTTTGCTACAGTTTTTCTTCTCCTACTGTAAATTTTGTTTGGTATTTCTGCAGAAAAAGTGATAAATTTTATTCAATTAAAAACCTACCGTTATTTTAGACTACTTAATATAAATGGAGGGTACAATAGGAAATTAGATTTCAAATTTTTTGCCACACCATGGTGAAAGAAATTCTAATGAAAATAAAGTAATAAACATATCTATGCTGAACGAATGTTTCAACTTTTGACATAACCACAATAACCGATTCCATCAACGGATTTTCATAAGTATTTAAACACTTAGCTATAAAATGCTGTATATTATAGCAATAAGACAATGATCTACATTCCAACATCAGGTGTCACCAACCAAGCGAAACTACTTGTAGAACTCTGGAGGTAACTGCTGTTGTATTTCTAATAGACACCTTTAGAAACACCAAACCAACAAACAGGTAAATAACTTGAGTAATACGTATTAACATCCTATTAACCTAGCTTAATCTACATATATTTTTAATGTATGACATGTTCTCAGAATTTTCAGTATAGATTTTCTTAACAGATTTTAACAAAGGTTCGTTTCAGGAGGTATCTCAAGTTAAAAATTGTTTCAAAAATACAATACTTCTACTTGTTAGAAGTAAAAACTCTATAAAATTCAAAATTATTCTGTTTAATTTACATATTTTTAGTTTGGAATTTTAAACATACTTAAAAACAATTTACTGCTTGCTTAAAAAGCACTACGTCACTTACATATTTTCTCGCAGATTCAAACTGGATTCAGTATGGTTATGAAACGCAATAAGGAGTTCTTGATAAAACACTACTGTTTTTCAGTCAAGAAAACAACTATCTCTAAATGTCAAGGTCGAAAAAACGCTCCTCGTTGTTTCAACACAATATTTAAAAGGGTAGCGAACATTCTAGAAATATTTAAATATTATGGACAACATGCATATTTTACAGGATTCGCGAACATCATAGAAAAGAAATATAAAAGGACGAAAAACAGCTTCATCCTCAAGCAGGATCGAACTACAGACTTTCCCTTTGTCATTGGGATCTAAGTTTTTGGGGCACTGATGGGTCCAATGCCTTATATCCCTGGTGTTGAACATTAGAGGTATTGGACAATAAGTTTACTATTGTGAATTGAGGGATCAAAACATAATGAAAAAAGAACTTAACAAGGATTAAGTATAACAAAAACCGAGGTTATTACTAATTAAAATTTAAGGGCAGATAACTTATACTTAAGAACAGTTAAAAAGAAATTAAATTACCTAACCTGCGACTGTATCCAAAGTGCCATGGCTCAGAAATGGCAAAATAAATAGTTCTATATCTTTCTGTTGTATTCTTGTAGATGGTTTCAGTTATGTCCAATACTTCGACATTTTTTTACACAGATTTTGAACTAATGCTTGGAGATGTTGAACTATATGTTACTATTCCAAAATATAAAATTTGAAGATTCTACGGTTAACCAGTTTTAAGTTGTGCTAGATATATACATACATACGAACGTTGTCATAATAAGCAAAATGAATCCTGGGAGGAACAAAGTGTATATTTAATTTTTCTAAGTTAAAGTTCACACAGAACTAATTTTCAAATTATACGAAAATGATTAATGCTTGGTGAAAATTCATATTTCTATAGAAATCTCAAGTCTAACAGTTTCTCGAATATTATACATTTTTCGTTTCTTTATCTTGTACATGGAATTCAAAAATGTGTCGTCGAACGATGGCCGAATGGTTAGGGTGCTGACCTTCGGAACTGGAGTTCGTGCGGTTGAATCCCACTATGGCATGGATGTTCGAAGTCATTTGGAAGTCTCGGTCTCATTATCCCTCTTGTTGCAAAAAAGTAGACCGTAGCCCTCCAAAACCAAACCAAAAAATGTATCTTCAAAAAAAATTTAGTTTTTAAAAAATGAAATATTTTTTTTTATTTATAGACGAATGAAATTTAGGTTAACTTTTATAGAAAGAATTAGACTACTAGACTTATTATAAAAATGTTAAACACATTTTATTCTTATGAAAATTAAAAAACATAACCGAAATTTCAAATTTACAATGACACGACACCGTAAATTCTTTTAATAGCGACATTATTATTTCTGAACTTAATATTCAATGTTGCTATTAATTCATAAAATATTGTAAAGCCCTAAAGACAACTATGTTACTACATTGAACTAATGAAGAGAAATTTTAAAATAATAATTTGATTATTAAAGCTCTTCAGTCCAATTAATTTCCTGTTACATTCAAATACCTTCAGAGGGAAGTTTTTCTTTTTTATTTCTTTTCACAGCATTTAACTTCTTTTCAAAGTTTCTTTAAGTAAATTATAAAACTTATTTCCGCATACGTTTAAGCGTCACTTAATAAATTCTTGATTACTTTTTTTCTATTTCTTTTAATAATTCTCGATTAATGCACTCTAAATTTATTACGCATTTATTTTAAAATTTTATATTTATTAATAAGTTTTAAGGTCTAAGAAATTTAATTTATAACCAGGATGGTACTAATGCACGGTCATTTGTCCTATGCATTTGAAGTCTATTTCATTTTCTAATAATATTAGGCTGCCCTAGCATTATACTGTTAACAAAAATATTAGATAGTATAGTTTTATTTATACATAATATCTAAATGAATTTGCATATGTCAATAAATACATCTAGAAATAATTCACCGAGCGTATTAGTGATAATTGATTACTTTAGTTGCCCTTTTAATCGGTATTAATGTCCCCAAATTGCTTAATTGGTGCAATTACAACAGTTAATATTTTAAAACAACATATTATCCCTCATCAACGGTAACCCTCAATTTATCATTATTAATATTTTAACATGTTGTAATTAAATCTTATGCTAATATTATATCCCCTTTACATTATATATTCTTTTAAAAGGTTTGAAGGGAAGTCACCAATGAACGTATGGCGACTGGTTACTGCTCCCTCTGGACTCCATAAAAAATGAAGGAATAAATCCACGCTGATTCTTTAAAACTTAACAGGAGGTTTATTTAAACAGCAAAAAACATAAAAAAATAAAGGCTGTACAACGTTACAGAATGCTTAGATCAGTAGCGAACGTTAAAGGTGGGAAGCTCGTACTGTTGATCGAGTGAACTGTCGGAGAGTCGAAAGTGCTCGCGTATTTAAAGCGCATTCGGCTGCGGAAAGCGGGTGTGGCCACACGCAGAAATTTGCATTTCTGGTGCCAGCCACTTTGATGCCACAGGTTACATAATTAGAGTAAATTTTACTCTATATTACGTTTTAAAATTTATCAACTTGGAATTTTAATCACAAAAGAACTTAAAGAATATTTATTATTCATTCTGGTGTTTCAAAACGCTATTGTAATTTTAGAAGAATGCAAAGAAGCTGCACCTGACATTTAATGTAGATTATAATTCAAGTTTTTTTTATAAAAACATTATTAGTATTAGATGGAAATATGTAGTAAGACAATATAGAACATTATAGATATACTAGAATATAGCCCTTAATATGACTAGATATCTTTCAATAAACACAAAAATGAAGGCTAGCAGAAAAATAAACAGCTGAAAGGTGAAAGGACACATAAAATAAACGAGAAGAAAATTTAAGGATAGTAAACATGAAATGTTTATGAGGCCAGGGACATAATACGTGAATTTAATAAAATAAAAATCATAAAAATCATAAAAAGTTGAAAAAATAGTAAAAAATTATTTTAAAATAATAAAAAAAAACTTTAGGAATAAGAATTTTTTAAAAAGCAGAAAATATTAAATTAATTAGACATTCAGAAAAACTTGATTGCTTCGGGGACAGAATCGGTAACCAGAGAAATACGAGATCAAACGGGCAGACACTCTACCGTAAGTGCCAAGCCTACACTTGGCTAACGAACTAATTAGAGTATATGAGTTTCGCGTACTTGATAGAATGGACAGATGTTTTAATATTGACAGTGATTATTTGGTGGTACATATGAATGATATCCAAAATGATAAATTTAATTACTTGCTCTTAACGGGGGAGAATAAAGCTGGGAATAATAGGATTAAACATTCGAAAAGGGAGTGGGGGGTGGATTTCGAACTCGCTTTAAATTTTGTTAACCCTAACTCATAAAAAATCCAATATGGATGTCAGTATCCATTCCAGGTACAACCGCTTCCTAAATTCGCGGACAGACGGACAGACATCTTCGGCTATTATTATATAGGGGATTAGAAGGACTGTTTCTTTTGATAAACATGATACACAAGCTCACTGAAGTAAAACAGTGTGATTTTTCATTGGTATATGTAAAGTACCTTGTTCCCATTTCCCCTTTTACCACAGGATTTAACAGAATTGCGTAGATTACAGGGATTGTTTTTTCTGATTGACATGATACACAAGCTTACCAGATTTAAAACAGTGTGAATTTTTTTATTAGGATGTGTAAAATACCTTGATCCCATTCACCCTATATCAGGGAATTTAACAAAATTGCGTAGATTAGAGGGATTATTTCTTCTCATTGACAGGACACATAAGCTCACTATATTTAACAAACTGTGATTTTTTTGTTGGGATATGTAAAAAGACTTTCTTCCCATTCACCCTTTATCACGGGATTCAACAAAATTGCGTAGATTAGAGGGATAGTTTCTACTCATTGACATCATTTATAAGCTCACTAGTTTGAAAAAACTGTGTTTTTTTATTTGTTGGGATATGTAAAAGACTTTGTTACCATTTACCCTATATCACGGGATTCAACAAAATTGCTTAGATTAGAGGGATAGTTTCTACTCATTGACATCACACACAAGCTCACTAGTTTGAAAAAAAAATGTGATTTTTTTTGTTGGTATATATAAAAGATTTCCCATTCACCCTTTATCACGGGATTTTACAGAATTGCATTATGAGAGTCACAAAGGGAAAAATGTAAATAAATAATAAATAAATGAAGGAAAAGAGGAAAGAAAGGGAAGGAAAAAAAGGGAAAATACCGATAAAATAGTCTAAAACTATAGAGCCACTGTATCTCAGTTGGGAAATCCAACGATCTCGTAGCTGAAAGGTTGGGGGATCAGTGATCGAGCTGACCTCATATTTATCGTGCCGCTTAAGAGTTACTGGGTCACGTAAAATATGCTAGTGATCACAATGTCCTTCAAGTTCTCAAGCGATACCTCTGGGGGTAACAAGCCAAGTCTGGGGACCTTCTACTTGGTTTCTGCTTCTGAATTGCGAGGATCCACTGTGAGTGAAGTCATTGTTTCTGCTGGTTCTGATGCCACTTGAACAAACCAAGCACGGTGAGCCCTAACCTACTAGGCAATGGGAGGAGTCTTTCGTTACAATGAGGACCTCTAAGGTGAAATAACGACTTTGCTCAAGTATTTCCTCGTAATTTTGAAGCAGGGACAAAGCAGAAGCCAAATAGACTTGGTTTGCCATTCCCAAGGTATTGGTTGAGAACTTGGAGGACATTGTGACAATTAACTTATTTTAAGAACCTCAGTCTCCTATAACAAACATGACCGGTCTTAGGCCTGCTCGGGCTCAGTACCAGCAACCTTTCAGTTAAGAGATCGTTGTCTTTGCCAATTGAGCTACTGCAGATCGTAAAGTTCTTTCATCCTAGCGGTGCTTCTCGTAAGTAACGACGGAAACAAAATTGTAAAAAGAAATCTATTTTATAGAAATTTCATTTAACATAAGCGAAGTGCGATGTTAAACAGTTTTCTATTATCGGTTTGCTACAAATCAAATTTTATAGAAAAGATGATTTTTTACTCTCTCAACAAACTATTTATTGTAAATTACAATACCATGTATGGTTTTTTTAACAGTATTATTCGTTCTCAGATTATGAATGTACTTATAAGTTGAAACTCTAAAAATCAAGATAGTTTCAAATAATATGACAACTTCAAATTCATTCAATAAATTAGTCCTCCAACTACATAGTATCTCTTAACATGTGAAATTCCTTTTTACTGTATTTATTATCAAAAAGTTTTTTAAACGGTGCTCAGTGACTTTTATTGTATTATAATTACAGAAACAAAAATATTGTAAATTATTGTTGAAAACCAAATTAATTTGTTGAAAATTTGTTAAGATTTATTTTCAACATTAGCAGCATCTAAAAGCCACTGTGAAACTATGATAGTCATTATTTAGAATTGAGAAAGGCATTGTAAAAGCATGTTCTACTCAAATGATGAAATGAGTGACACCCGTTTATATTGTAGATCCCACGCACTGGGACATTAATGGCTTTTCTGATTATAATATTTACTACATGTAAATGCAATCAAATAGATGTCGCAGTGATACATTGATAGACACAGCGCCTGTTGCCTCGAGAATCTTAAACGTTCTTCACATATAACTATAATTACTATATTCTAGCGTTCTCTCAGAAATTTAAAGTATTTCTACGACTTTCCAATTTAATATGAATCTGAAATATTGCTTCTATATTCAGAGAAGCCAGTGATTTAGGATATTTTGTAAAATGTTCTACTTTATGTATTTAGTCATCCAATTCAAATGTAGATGTTCATCAATCATAGGGATGATGCATAATTTTGTAAATTTCTTTGCATAATTATGAAACATTCCATTATATTTCTTTCATCCTAACATTGCCAGAACAGGTTATGTAAAGTGTAATAAAAGACCCCATTTTATAATAATTTTTACTTCTAGAAACAATCTTTTGTACTGTCCTTAAATTTATTGAAATGTAATATCGCAAAATGGCAAAAGAGTATAATGATATTTGATTCAGCAGAAACTGGCCTACTATTGAATATAAAGATTATTTCCAGGTATTCATTTTAAACAATATATTTTTGATTTTTTATTAATTTAATTGCGTATGTGCGTAAAATTTACGCACAGCTTGAAGTTAAAATTCCTTTCACATTTAGTTATCAATTAGATTCATTGATAACTGCATTATCTTTCTAAATATGTAAATTAAATGAAGCAAATATTTTTTCAAAACTGAGAATATTGAATAATGAAGTAGATATAAAAAACTTTATTTGGAAGATTTTTTTTAATTTTACGACCACTACTAAAAATATGATTTTTTTTATATTGTCTAACTATTTTTGTTATAATTTACACTTTTTAAAAATCAAAATAATTTTTATATAATATTTAATCAAGTGTCAAATATAAATATATAAACATTATATTGTATAATATTCTACATAGCCTATTAAATAAATAATAGGACTAATGTAATTCTCGAGTTCCCTTAATAATAATAATTTATGTGAAGTGAAAGAAATTTTGATGTTAGTATTGATGAAAGAAGTCAATGGATAGAGCATACGGGCTTGTATACCTTTGTGTAACGTGAGTTAACCAAGATTTATTGGCGATATTTAGAAATCGTAGGTGGAAGTGTCTTTGAAGCAGAATTTTAAAATACATTTATGTTATTTTTCAAAATTTAACACTAGACACATTACACATAATAGCGTTCAATGTAGCATTATAGTTGGCAAGCATTTTTTGTTAGCTTACGACTATTAAGAAAAGGAAGCAAAACGTGGAAGATACTGAACGTGATGGAAGACCTGTAGCATTGACATGCAAGACTTATATTTTTGGTCATGTACATGACGTTTTGTACAAGAACGCCGTAGAGAGCATACTACACTTTCTGCACAATTATGATCTCACACTGTACGATTTCTGTCTATTTTAAGGTATGACTAAAATGCCACCATTTCAAAATCAATCAATCATAAGAAAGGAGCGAGAGCTTTTTTTAAACTTGTCCTAAAGCACTACAGCTATTAAAAATAAAGGTCGTCCCAATTAGTCTCCACTATCTGGCCCTAGCAAAACTCCTTGAAAGGCAAAACTCCATGAATCGCCCTTATGTAAAATTTTTAACCTTTTCAGAGGCAACGAGACAGGATGTTCCACGAATGAATTAGTTCTTCATAGATCACCAATGGAAAGGTAACTTTCAACGGAGTTGAGTCACTTACTAAGTGGTCTAAATCGCTTTCTAATTCCCATAGGTCTGGTATATGTGAGATTTTAACTGGGTTGGAATTTTCAACTATAAATCAATGTCTAAATAATCAAATTCTGGGATTTTTCATGGGCTTAACAATGTCTTGTTGTCTATATTCTCAGTAGATTTCAAGGCTAAACACTGATTTTCAAACACTTTTTTTAAAATATTTGAAGCTTCGCCAATTACTTATGACAGTATCTTACCATTTAAAGGGTAATAATTCGGCGCTATCCAGCTTTAACAACCATAAAGCATCAGAGATAGCAGTAGGATTTTACATATATTAATTTTGGTGAGCGGGTTAATGTATCTTGGTTTAAATTAGTTTTAGAAATCTTGACAGCATTTGTTTACTGTATAGAGTCTATTGTTTATTAAGGAAGTTTTAAAACAACCTAAAAACGAACTTTTGTATCTGTTTAAGATGTAGATAGAGCTTTGGAATAAATTGATGTCTCAATGTAGTTACTTCACAAAGCACCACAGAAATAATGATGGTAACTGGTAACAGCTTAAAATGTTTTCTTTATGAATAAATTAGGATTACATATTAAACAGCCTTTGCTGTATATAAATTATGTTCAGAATATTCTAATAACTAAAAATTGAACTCATTGGCGCAACAGCAACTAGGGGTCCAGAGCATTCTGTGCCAATCTCCGTTTAAGTGACCAAGGGCCATGGGGGGCGAAGGATATTTTCCGGTTAGGTGTCAATCATTCGCAGAACCCCCCAGTGTTTAGTTCCCAAGCACACTTGGTCCTAAGAACATCTACCCACTAAAGGGATGAAAGGATGACTGAACCTTGCCCAGCCCGTTGATCGAACCTCAGACCTGTGTTGTGGGAGCGCGAAGAGCTACCCTGGGCTTCATTCTAATAATAATTTCAATAAATTTACACATGTAAGACATTTCACCAATGATTTAATTGACTTGCTACCTATCCGATATTGGTATAGGAAAATGTTAGAAAAATATTCCTTTTATATTTTTGTATATTTTGAATTGAATCGGGAGGCAGTGGCTGATTATCGTCTATTTACCGAGCATGATTGCCTTGCTGCTCATCTATTGCCATGCTTCCTGACGCTACCTGTTCCATGTGTGATAATAAAAACAATGCAATGTTCAGATACCACCTGCTTATCTGTGAAGTTCTACGTGGAGAAACAGCAACATTAATAATATTGGAAAGCGATATGATTAATGGGACGATAGCCTTCGGCTGTTTCAAGTGTTTCTGTGATATTTTTTACTGTTTTTTTATGTTATTGTAACTGTCGTTCATTTTTCTTGTTCTACCATTGTCCTTTCCCCATCCATTGTAAATAAAAATATATTTAGATTTGCATTCTACATTATGAATCAAAATTAATTATAGTAAACTTATTAAATAAAATTTTAGGATTCACATATGAAGGTTGACACATTTGGTTGGCTACAAATGTATTTATATTTCAAAAATCAGAGGAAAGGTTGGAAATTATTATTAGCAAGGGAACAAACATTTTTGTTTCTACATTACATCTACAACAAATATGATATATAAACTTTACAATCTTTTCTCAGTACTACCAAATATTATCAAAGATTAAATCAAATTTGAAATCACATGTGTGGTTTAGATATATATGAGGTGTCACTTAAGATAAAAGTGTGTTGATAAATTACTTTAAATAATGTTGTTGTTACTTAAATTTTGAAACTCCTGTTAGGTTCATGGAAGCGAGAAGGTTAGTGAGAAAAATATACGCTGGGAATCCTTTATTTCATGATTGAATTTCCCTTAAAGAGTTAGCGACTGTTCTATTCAAAATAAGATTTATGACTCTATTATAGTTTTCATTCGTTATTGATTATATTACTTTTGTATTCTGACTCATTGCGCCAAACTAGAATTTGTTCGTCTCACCTTAATGACTTTCCGAAAGTCAAATTATCGATAATAACTATTCTTTCAAACTATGTTTTGATAACTTTGACACATTTATTTCCGTTTTCTCTCTATTCAAGTTGATTCTCCACGTATGGTTAGGCGTATGATAAACAAGCATTCATTCAGTTTATCGCTTCATTGATTTTCTCTTTCTTTCTTAACATGTCATAAATCTTCCATTTGACAGTCAAATATAGAATCTTGTCATTTGTAAACGTAGCATGGGGTTAAATATACGCCACTGTTTCCTTTCTCGGGATCTGTTTTTTTATATACAATATTCCACAAGCCTTGCAAAAGTTGACTTGACTTCCTTACTTGTTGGAATTCCGAATCTGCAAAAAGTCGAGACAAGGCTGGAAATATGTTTATATTGGGTTATAAAGGGATATAAAATGAAAAGTAACCATATGAGAAAAATCTTTTGTCTGCACAAAATTTCTCATTATTCATATATACAGTGAAATAAACAGTTACTTTCATCACACAAGCAAAAATATCTACTTTTATTTAAGCGAACTTAGCATTACCTTTTCTCAGGATGAGAGCTAATGAGTTCAGTTTAGTATTTTTTGGTGGAATATAGATTCATAAATGTTAAAAGAGATATCCTGCACTAATCACAATTTATACATTCAAGATGGCCAATGATAAACGAGAGTTAATAATGCATTATGGAACTGTATGCATCTAAGAACCCTTTCTAACGTTATGCGATCTAAGTATTTCTATATCTTACAAATCACACAAGTATCTCTCCGGAAAGTATCATAATATTTCCTGTTCAACGATGGAGAAAGTTAAATAGCAGCTTTCTAGTACCGGAATTCGTAGGTTCGAATTCCGTTGATGGCATAGATATATCGTAGCTATTCGGAATCCGTTTTAACTGCTTGAGTCAAAGAGGGTTTTCAAAACACTATTAAGGAATCCCGAACAGCGGAACCGTACTTTGTCTATGAGAACCGTACTTGGTATGAGAAGACCCAAGCAGCGCTTCTTTTATTTTATGTCAATAAGTCCCAAGCTCCGCGATAGCATTTCTATTTTATTTTCTAAACATATATGTTTCAATATTGCACTATTATTATAGTAATGTGCCTATTGTAAAAAGTATTATTTACATAAAAAGAGGAGCTGCGTGATGTACTTGCGTTAGTAAATCACGGGTGACTCCGATAGTCAATAGCGCCGCAACATCAGTGGTCCACAGCGTTCGGAATATTCTGGGTTTTCTCGACATAAAAACTGAGCAGAGTGATCACTGTACTTGGGACTCAAACTGTTAAGCGGTAGGTCTTGATCTCATTAGCCCTCGTGTATCAAAACAGTGGACCGCAGAGCTTCAAACCAAATTAAAAACAAGTTTATAACCCTTCTCTTTTCTAGAAGATTCGAAAATAATATTTTGTTCAAAATATATTTGATCATTCAAACGACCCTCTAGCTTTCTTATTTAAGCACCATCTAATTACTTTTAAAATCCTGAAAGGTTCTGAAGCTGTAAGTTTGAGATCATATATGTAGTTGAATTATATATCTTAATTTCAGGTATGCAAATACAATTTTTTCACATATGTTTAACCATATCATCAAACCACTTTTTGTCCTATCGTACACTAATGCCTTTTCGCTGTGTTAAAGGCCATTGAAGTGATATGAGATTGTATAAGGCTAGAAAGGGAATATCACATTATATACAGTAGTAACTGCGACAGAACATACTTTTTTATATAAATATTCTTTTATTTAACAATTCTGTACCTGTTTTTTTTTCTCAATGACTGAGAACAATTGACATATGAAACACAAAATGATAATAAAATACAAAAAAGGTAAAAGAACAGTACCATTTTCTCCTTGTGCCTCCTTTTTCGCCTTGTGCTTACTTCCTAATACTTCCGGACCAGGAAAGCTGTATGAAGGTTTCTGTAATACTAATAACAGATAACACTTACTCCCACGACCAATGTAAAAGTTTACAATCGCCGATGTCCCCAGAGGGAGGAGAAATTCATATCCACAATTAACAAAAATATTAAAATTTTGTACAAAGAATAATATTATATAACCCAAAAAGGATATAGACAAACAATGTTTTACATAATTATAAAAACAATTACAAATTACAAATTTTAAAAACACAATATTTTTGCTTGTTGAACGTGAAATTAGTTTCAGTAATAAAACTAATTTGTTCTCCATTATTGAAGAAAACATTAATTAACTAGCAGTTATTTACAGTTTATATTTACTAAAAATTAATTAATTAAAATTGTTTTTAAATATTGACCTATTATAAACCTGTAAAAGTAAATGAATATTCAATATACTAAGCATTGTATATTTCTTTCAAAATTTTCAATTATCTCATGCTACTTTTATAAATTCAAAGTACTGGTTCAATGATTGAGGTTTATTTTTCTTAATATATTCGGAAAGAAATATACAAAATTCACTTGTATAATAGGGTAAGGTATACCTAAAAGCCACACGGACACAACTGGTTATCCGATTTATCAAGCAGAGAAATTCTGGATTCTGCACTACAGAGTGTGGTCACGATACATAAAAATAGAATCCTCTCAAAGGGTACAAAAGGAGCTCAAGAAGACACCCACTTCACTTACAAGTAAAAGTGTTTACGTAGTCACCAATATAGAAACGCTAGAACAGATTATGTTTCACACCAAATCTTTAAAATTTCGTTTTAAAGTTTTGTGTTTGTTTATAAAATATTAAAATATATTTTTAAAGTTTTATGTGTATGTATTGAACTTGAAAAAATTCCTTTTCATATAAGAAAATATAATTATTGAATTATAATAAATTACTTAACACAATCCACTCTGACATTTTCCAATAATCTGTATATAACTCTTTCAAATAATCTATATACTAAAGTAACACAGCATTAAATTTCGTTCTATATTGCATCAATATATTATTTTATACCAAATTCAAACTATTCTATACGAAATATATAGTCTATTCTATACTATATAATTTGGTTTAAAATACATTATTCTTTACAAACTAAAATTATATAAAATCTCGTTATGTAAATAGATTTAATTACGAAATTGGGATACATAATTTATCACATTCCACATTTACTCTGACATTTTCCAATAACATATACATAACTCATTCAAATTATCTATATCACAGCATACACACACACACACACACACATATATATATATATATATATATATATATATATATATATCACAGCATGAAATTCCTTTGTATATTGGTCCAATACATTAATTTATACCAAATTAAAATAATTCTATACGAAATATATGGTCTATTCTGTACCAAATAATCTGATTTAGAATATATTATTCTATACCAAATTAAAATCGTACCAAATCTAGTAATGTAAGTAGACTTAATTACGAAATTATGATATGTCACTTAACATATTACATATCTGCTCTGCCCTGTCCAATAATCTATATGTATCTAATATATTGATCAGTTATATTGGAGCAATATACAAAGTAATATTATGCTGCATTACGTTAATATAAAAATTATGTACTATGTGTAAGTCATTCAAATACTCTGTATATTAGAGTGACTTAGTATAAAATTCCTTTGTATATTGCTCGAATATTTTATTCTATACTATACTAAATAGCTTAGTATGGAATGTATCATTCTATAGCAAATCAAAATTATAACATATCACTTAATGTAAGTAGATTTAATTACGAAATTATGATACCATTACTTAATATATTCCATATTTATTCTGGCATTTCCAAACATCAATAGAAAAACCATTAAAATAATCTATACATTAAAATAACACAGCATAAAATTACTTTCTATATTGCTGCAATATAATATTCTATACCAAATTAAAACTATCCTATACGAAATATATGGTCTATTTTATACCAAATAATTTGGCACAGAATAAATTATTTGATACAAAATTAAAATTATATGAAATTATGTAATGTAAAAAGATTTAATTATTAAAATTATGATACCATTCCATAATATATTCCATATTTATTCTGACGTTTTCCAAACTTCTATTGAAAACCATTTAAATAATCTTTATATTAATGTAACAGAGCATAAAATTACTTTGGATATTGCTCTAATATAATGGATTAATACATTATTTTATACTAAATTAAAACGGGTTATTAAGTTCATGATATCCTTTTTAGTTGATCAGACATTAGAGAGATCAAGTTTCTTACCGATCTATCAAGGATTCCCGAAAAAATCCCTCAATAAAATAATTCACTTCTATTCCAGTCAACACGATTTTATTCCAGTTGTACCTTTTGATGGTTCGTGACTCATGTATTATGCGCATTTTCAAAATTTATTCGACGCCATGTTCCAGAATCAACAACTGGAAGGGAATAAATAAAATTTGTATGGCCTCCCCCTATTCTGTCAAGATCGGTTTGAAATTTCTATTCCAGCTCAGTGTATTCTAAACATTTTATCATAAAAATTTAATTGAACATTTTTTTATGGATAGACTCATATTTTACAAGATTATTTTCAAAAATATATATTATGTCATTGTAGTAATTTAAATATCTTAAATGATAGTTGTAAAATTCAATTTTTTTTTTCGATTATCTAAATATTGTCAGTTGGATCAGAACTATATATATATATATATATATATATATATATATATATATATATATATATATATATATATATATATATATATATATATATATATATGTATATAATATGGGCGAGACTCATTCAAAATCACAACACTGTTTATTTCTGGTAATAAACATGAAATCCGTACAGCAGGCAAAAAACCTTTACAAATTTGTGCACAGCCAAGTGATCCCGCACATACACTTTTCAAGTAGGGATTGCTAAGGTAAAACACTACGAATAATATCTAAGCACAATTGATCACGTGATACAAAATACCCATGTTTAAAGAGTATTCTCTAACTATTGGCTAAAGTAGTCCAGACAGAGGCTGAACTAAGTCTATAGCATGTCTGGAGAGAAAAATCAGAATTACCGCGCAAACCCCGAACTCGCTTTATGAACAAAAGTTATTATGTTATATTATTTATTTTATTTATATTATTTTATGTGTGTATAAAAAATTGATCCTTTTGATCGAAAATTGATGAAAACAAAATCATTTGAAAATTACTTGACGTCACCACACGTACAGTCATCACAAATGTAATTAGATTAAATTAAAATTACCACAAATTAATAATAAAAAAACATTTTCTGTCGGATCATGCTTGAATTTAAATTACATACAGAAAATTTCATCAAAAATAGTCCTTTTACAAGGAGTTCTATTACAAACACAAGAACAGAAGAATAGTATATATAAAGATGTGTGTTTGTGTGTGTAAGTGCATGATGCTATTTCTGTAAAGCTCTAGACGACATTTAGGCTATGAAGAACATTCGGATGGTAACATGTAACGAATAAATGAAAAAAGAGGTATTTGGAATAAAATGTTTTTAAATAAATTAAGAATTGGACTGTTTTGATGGATAAGTAAGGTAAAAGGTTATTTTAAAATTACTTGGTGCCACCTTGCCTAGAGTCATAACAAACGTAACTGGATTAAATTAAAACTCTTACATCACCTGTACGGGGATTCGATCCTTGGTTTCTCATATTAAAGTCCGTTACGTTGGCCACTCTGCCACAGGTACGGTTGAAAGCGGCTTTATAATAATATCGGTATGCCTGCAATTCTGGAGTTTTAATAAAAAAAGATTTTCTATTGGATCGTGAATCTAAACCCTTCATGAATCAACTTAATTACATACACAACATTTCATGATAATCAATTCAGCCTTTTAAGAGGAGTCCTATTACAAACACACGGACAGAAGAATTTTTATATGAAGATATATATATATATATATATATATATATATATATATATATATATATATACATATGTGGTGTGTGCTCACGTATAATTTGTTCTTACTTATGTATAGATGTATTTTTGAATTTTATTTGAAAGATTTTATAACACATAGGGCAGTAACAAAAACTGAAAATTAAATTAGCAATTTATAATATTGCATCTTGAATTGCTAATTCCAAATTTTAATTTCCTCCTTAGAAAAGTAATGAAAATTATAGAATGGCTAGAAATTTTGCGAAATGTAATTTTCTGAAATAAGTGACAAAGACATACACCGCTAACTTTCCTTATAATCTAAATGTACATAACTTTTTTAAAATTACTTTTTTAAAATTAAAAGCCGTCTGAACTGTGTTCAATGATTATAAATGTGTACTTTTCAATTTTGGAAATTCTTATTGTTCTGCAACAAGTGTGCACTTGATCTGATTAATGTAAAAAAACATCTAGGGATTTTTTAATAGTCGTTTCTTGAAAAACAATGTAGGCCTTACATCAGTCAGTTAAGAAAATGTCTTGCTTCCAAGAGTGGAATATATGGGCTAAAGGAGTCGTGTATAACATTTTATTAATACTCCGTTGACAATATTAATATTTATTTTTTTAACCGTAAAAGGAATTGCATGGAAACTATTATCATTTCCAATGAGGCAATCGTAGCCGTTTGGAATCGGCTTTAAGCTGTAGGTCCCGGTCTCATTAGCTCTCGTGTTGCAAAAAGTAGACCGTAGCACTCCATACCAAACCAAAACAAACCAATGAGGCAAATGATACTTGCTTTTATAACTTTAGTCACAATAAGGTAGCAAGGTATTTTGTGCCATTTTGTTATAGGATCATCATATAGGGGTTCAACGTTACTCTTTGGGGTAACACAAACAAACCATGAAAGTGGATCCTTGTATTTTAAAAGCAGTGGCCAAGAATTAGATGCCAGGATCAACCTGCCATTTCCAGAGGTATAGTTTAGGAAATCGGAAGACATAAAAAACACGAACCTAAACTACGTACCTTTAATGATTACCTTAATCACCTTTAATGATTATGGGAAATCATTGTCTGGCACGACCATCGGACCCACAACCCTCGAGTTATATGATCAAGCCTTTACCCTCTGAATCTAAATGAAAAATAGAGTGTAATATTATATAGAGAAAGCCATTTCAATAAAAGTAAGAATAGATATGTTGTTACAAAAAGAAAAAAAATTCAACTGTTAGTACTATTTCCGTCCTTATACTATTGCTTCAGTTCCCTGACCTTGTATCTTACATTGCAAGTCAAATTAAAAAAATGTGTATGTCATTTGTTTATTGTTATCTTGTATTGTATCATTATTGTATATTTGTATATCATTATAATGAAGATTTTTTTCATGTCCATTCATTACATATTTCTCTTGTGGGGTATATATATTTTAACCTACATTTTGCGCCTTTTTTTCGCATATTGCCCCTTTCAGGTGCAGCTCTAGCTGTTTTCTCACGATTGCAGCCTGTCTTTTCAAACAGAGCCACCCCCGATCTGGGATTAAGTTTCTGACCGTCCGTCCAATTCTGGCCACCTGCATCCACATCCCTTAAAAATTTCGACCATAATTTGCGCTTATCGGCTCATATTCTGACAGTTTCTGTAGTCATAAGTTTCGGTTTGAGGTGAAAGCCGCTCCTTTGAAGTGTTCCGCGTTGTGATGTGTTGCCAAGCTCCGCTCCGCATCGTTTTTGGCGAATTTTCACCACCGGGGTTACGCCTCACAACGATTGGGTTTTTGTTCTCCACGCTCCTCGTCTCGACGTTTCATTGGTCAGAGCCGCGAGAACCCTACGTCTCCTTGAGAGCGAGGGTTTTTTTTTGGCGTCTGGCAACCCTCTTGCTGTCTGTGTTTTGTAGCTTTTGGCGTGAGCGCAGCATAGAAGTTCTTGTAATTTTTGAGAGACGGAGAGACAATGAGATGATGTTTTAACACCCTTACCGACGCGTTTTTTTTTGGTCGGGAAAATGTTTCCGTTGTAGCCTCCTCGATCTTTGGCTAGCCTAAGCACTCCATCCTTGTTCTGTTTTACTGCAACGTTCCTGGCGTTATTATTACTTAAAGCAACGAATTAATCTCAATCATATTTTATTTAACGCGACAAATTAGTCCTCATCATATTTTTACATAAATTAACATTTTAATCTCCATAATACTTTTAAACAACGCAATTGAATGAATCTCAGTTACCCACTATTATATCAAGACAAAACTATGTTAGTAGTAGATTATAAAATGAAAAATTATTTGATTGAATACTAAATAAAAGAATGTCTCTCCATCAAGTCAGAGTCTGATTTTTATCTGTCTGAGGTGACTCTTAAGATAAAGCCTCCGACTCTTCATCAATCAACCTACATACAGCTCCCTTCCTCTACTTGAAGCCCCGATTCTTCAGTATAATCATATAGTATATTTGTATAATATTCTATCATTATTGTATATTTGTATATTTTACTGTATCATTATTGTATATTTGTATATTATATTGTATATCATTGTATATAATTTTTACAGTAAATAATGATATTATATGGAGAAAAATTAGTTTTTAGGCAGAAACTATAGTAACAAATATAGATTAAGATTATTTTATTATGATTTATTTATAATTTAATTCTCGTTGTGCATAAAATATATCATTGATATAACTTAGGTTTAATCTGCACATTGTATTATAACTTAAAATTTAACGATGATTTAAACATCTCGAAAATTTTAATTACGATTTCCGAAATATCT
Organism: Pardosa pseudoannulata; assembly: GCA_032207245.1. NCBI lineage: Eukaryota > Metazoa > Arthropoda > Arachnida > Araneae > Lycosidae > Pardosa > Pardosa pseudoannulata. The sequence goes on from CM063508.1 coordinate 17,041,752, forward strand.
TGTCTGAACATGAAGCATCATTACAACAAAATTTCTAATTAAATATAAATATTTCATAAATATTTCATTAAAGAAACGCATTTCCGAGATAGACTTCTAAAATATTCTAGAATTACAAGTTTCTAAAATCTTATTTGGGGAATTCACCGTTTTCAATTAAGTTTGAAAAATTGTTAGTAAGTAAGGTCAAGATACAGCTATCTCATTTTAACCATCGTTAAACACCAACTTTCCATTATATTCCCATTTCATGAATATTTTATGCATGTTCTCCTGAATTCAAAATTATGTATAATAACGTAATCTTTCATTTTGGAATATTTGTAAAATGCAAATCATCATTTAAGTGGAAGAATTTCACATTAATCGAGAAAGGTCCATGACATATTGGCTTCATATTGATTTAAACTGCTTTCGTGCTTCAGGAGAAAGAGCCATTTTAATATTTTAAAGTTTTAAGATACGTGATAAAAGAATGTATAGCATTATTTAATTGCCATTTTAAATTGGGAAAAGACGTTATGAAGATGAATATTCTAAAATGTTGTAAGTCTAATATATTATGAAAACAATTATTTGAGTTGACAAAAGTTGTTATACACGTTAGCATGTAAGTGTTCAAAAAAGCAGTAGATTCAGTTTAGAATTATTTTTCTCCCTGAGATGAATTCTCACTTTTCTCGTTTTAATAGGTAAAAATTTTCAAACTATTAAAGGTTGTTCACACGTCAACCTTAATTAAAATAAATTGGTGAAAACCTTTTCACAGTAACACAACAAATCTGCAGATTTTTCACCAGTTAAAGGAATTATGAAGTAATATGTACATGTGCAAGTATGAGTTTATGCGTTTTATGTTACTTGAATAATTTATATAATGATCAAGTTCTTGTCTCTGTTTAAAATACTAACTCATTTTTTAAAATCAAATATAATCTACATATCATGTTTAGGATACTCCCATATTGCTTTCTAGATATATCAGAGCTAATGACGTCAGAAAAGGCCAGATCTGAGAATTTGGTACCATGAATTATCTTCTTAGGCATCATTATGATGCAGAATGCGTCTATGTTTTTGTTCACCCTGAATATGGCCTTGGGGTGCTAGTATAAGGATATTTCACGCAGTAAGGCATATATTAAACTTATGGCAATTCTGGCTTTAGTTTCAAACTGAAGGGAAGTTTATTGTTTGTCTATTGGCTGTTGTAAACATGAAAATTATTGGGAAGGGCATTATAATAGTTCATGACTTTGCAACAAATAGCTCTATATTGACGTCGACATTTGTCACAACCGTCATAATGACGTCAGAAAGGGCCAGACATGGGAATTTGTTACCATAGATCCCCTGTGTGCCAAGTCATTATGACGACTTCTCACGTCATATGATGCGCATATGCCTCCTGGGACATATCTCCACTGTAATATGATAGCATTTTTAAGGCTACCATATTTCTGTCGTGATACATCGATGTATTAAGACTGCAATAATGTGACAAGTGTACCGAAAACTTGCATGACTAGTTTGCTGCAAGTTGAAGTCAGAAGTGGCCAGATCTGAGAATTTGGTTCCGTAAATTATCCTCTTAGGCATATGGTAACAGCCTTGGGGTGCTAGTATAAGGAGATTTCACGCAGTAGGGCACATCTTAAACTTATTACAATTCTGGCTTTAGTTTCAAACGGAAGGGCAGTTTATTGTTTGTCTATTGACTAGTGTAAACATGAAAATTATTGGGAAGGGCATTATAATAGTTCCTGACGTTGAGACAAATTGCTCTATACTGAGGTCGACATTTGTCACAACCGTCATAATGACGTCAGAAATCGCAAGAGATGGGAATTTGTTGCCATAGATCTCCTGTCTGCTGAGTCATTATGACGACTTCGGATGTCATGTGATGCGCATATGTCTCCTGGGACATATCTCGACTGCAATATGGTAGCATTTTTATGGTGCTACCATATTGATGTATCAAGGCTGCAATAATGCGACAAGTGTACCGAAAACTTGCATGACTAGTTTGCTGCAAGTTGAAGGTTTGGTGACTTTCAAGTTTCGTAAACTTGCAGCAGTCTTATTTCAAACTTGCAGACTTGTCATGCTGATATTTCTTCAAATTTTTCAGGCTTGCAAAGTAAAACTGCTGCAAGTTTACTGCAAACTAAATTTGCTATCCAGGTCACACTTAACTTCAAAAAACGACGCCAGAAGTCGCCAAAGATTTATGGTACCAAATTCCTACCTGTGACGATTTCTGACATCATTATAACGCGGAAGTCAATTGTGACATATCTCAACGGCAATATGGTAGCACCGTAAGTTTTAAATTTAAAACATGATGATAAATTTTAAATATTGCTCTCCTAATCAAAAGTTATTAAAGGATTATGGAGGTATAAAAACACAGATTACTTAATTGTGCGTGATATCGTGTTTGGTAATTTATGATTTATTTAAAATTAATATTTAATATATATAATATAGGAGTTGTAAAGAGTAAGCCTCACTTAAGCGAAAGTTTAGTTTAATTAAGACTTACAACCCATTAAGGAAAAATAGCTTACAATGGTAATTGACCGCAAAATGTTTGATATATACTGATAAATTCAATTTAATATATGTAAGATATTAATAAAAAGTTAGAAATTCTACAAAAAAAAAAGACATCAGTGAGAATGATATCAAGGATCTAAAAATAGACTTAGGTAGACCAAAAAATGAACAATATCCCAGTAGACGCCCACACATATTAAGTTCGCAAAGCATAAAAATTGCACTTTAATATTTTTTTTGCTCATAAATTACATAGCTTTAGAAAATATTGCTATATTTTATAATATATCTCAGTAATTTTTGGTACTTAATGTATGATGTCATATATTATTTTTATGGAGATAGCAATAAAAATGTAAAACTTAAAACTTCAGAATCCTATTATTCTGTAACTATTTTTATTTAATAAATATAAAAATACAAATTTAACTAAAGACTAAGTAATAAAACCATTTACCATATTTAAATTTAAAAATAATTAAGAAAGTTGAATTAACTGGCAGAAATGACTTATATTGTTATGCAAATATTTTAAAATTATTTATTTATAATACAAACTAGTTATTTAAATTATAAAATATTAATTTGAATTTAAAAAGGGTTAAGAAAGATAGTGTAACTGGAATATACTCCTATATGCCATACAAATATTTTTAATTATTTAATTCTATTACAAATTGCTTAATATTTTATGAATGTCAATTTGTAATAATAAAATTTAATATAGACGTGAATTTTTATAGTAACACTTTTATATACATTTACTGATCCATTCCTTTTTACAATTATATATATATATATATGTATGTATGTATGTATATATATGTATGTATATATATGTATATATATATATATATATATATTATATATATATATATTATATATATATATATATATATATATATATATGTATATATATGTATATACATATATATATACATACATATATATACATACATATATATATATAATATATATATATATATATATATATATATATATATATATATATATATATATATATATATATATATATATATATATATATATATATATATATATGTATATATGTATATATGTATATATATGTATATATATATATATATATATATATATATATATATATATATATATATATATATATATATATATATATATATATATATATATATATATATATATATATATATATATATATATATATATATATATATATAATTGTATAAAAACCAATGTTGCATTTCCTACCAATTTTCTCTTTTACTGTATTTCCCCCTTTATTTATGTAATTTATATATATGTACATTTAAACACCTTTTTCATTCTCTGCATTGCATTCTTTGGTATTCAAATGACCACAAATCTATTATCTTATATTGAAATCCAAAATACAGCAGCTACCAGCATGAAAGGTTTCCATATTACAAATTCTAATTACAGCCTTATACGACATATCATTGTAATATATTTATGTTGAACGCGACATTGTTTTATTACACATGATACATTATCATAAAAAAATTTCTGTATTATTAAATTAGGTTTATTGTGGGAATCGTAATATCAAGAATAACAATAAAGAATATCAATCAAGGGTGTAATATCAAGGATAATATCTTTAAAAATATGCCTCTTAAAAATTTCTTGAAATTTAAAAGTTTTTTTTAGTTACCTGAAGATTTAGACTAAAAACATTATACATTTTCTAAAATAAATATATATCTTTGAAAATTTAAAGATATATAAACTTCAAGAAATATTAATTGTATTTTACGATTATAATTTTTTAAAATATATTTATAAAACTGGAAGGTCATTATTTTGTTTTTAAATCATTATATTTTTCTTGTACGCTGGTGCCTTTGAACCTTTCTTAGAAACTGCCTTTTCTAATTAGTTCTTCTACGAAACACTTTCTTTCAAATGCTTTAACGTCACGATGTTTTTCTTTATCAATTTCTTAATATATCTGCTTCATTTTTAATATTTTTAAGAATCGGATAAATGGAACGGCTGTAACGATTTTAGATGATGAGTGGCTTAAATATAGAATATTAGTATATATTTTTGGTTTATTAACTTTGTTGATTATTCAATAATAGAGGTATCTAAAAAAATCAGATTTATAGTGTACTTCTTACTATTGAAATTAATATTAAAAATATTAAATATTTAGACTTAATTAAAAAATTAAGTCTAAATAAAATTGATAATGTATTTCTGTATAGTTAATGGTAAGATTGTTGCCAACAACTGAGATAAAACTCTGTACTTCAGCAATCCAGTTATTCTGGATTACTTTACACATTACTTCAAATGCTACACAGTTATTATAATTTTTCATTAGTATCTTTATTTTGATTAGCTACTATGTGAAGAAAAATGTAGTTCAGCTATATGTCACATTTAATACGCTATTAAATAAATGGATGTTATAATCATGTAACATTAGTGATAATAATATAAAATTACCAAATGTTTTCTAGGCAAGACAGTTCATTGTCAAATGTGGATCGACATATTTATATTTTAAGAATTACTATTCACAGTTTTTTAACTCTATTTAAATTGTTAGAAATCAAAATTACATCAGAAATTTATATAACTAAAACATTCACTTAAATGTGAATAAGTAAATTTTATATCTTTGTGTTTTTAAGTGTAATGAGTAATATTGACATTAAATTACAAGCATAATTGCCTTCTTAATAACTGTAAAATAAAGTTTAAAATCTCATATTAAAATATTTTTTTATGAATGCAATTAGATATTTTTCTTATATATATATATACACACGCTTACATATATGTATGTATATATATATTATAGTGTTCACGTATGAATTAAGAGTTTCTCTTGTGTTCATTACAGCATTATCATCCGTCTTAAGAGAAATAGAATATAAGAGAAAGACAGGAAGAAGGTAGTACATGATAATAAGTTGTATAAATAATGGCAAATAACTATTGGGACTTATCTACATAGGTTACACCCAAATCCTTTTAAAGTATATAAATATGTTGAAATAATTATATATATATATATATATATATATATATATATATATATATATATATATATATATATATATATATATATATATATATATATATATATATATATATATAAATATATATATATATATATATATATATATATATATATATATATATATGTATATATGTTTAAAAAATTATTTTATTCATTATTCTTTATTTTATTCATTTATAAAATAAAGCCATTTTGTAATACATTTTTTTCTTTCCAGTTTATATTTTGTTGCAATATAAACTTAATTGATGACATATTCAATTTTCCAAAAACTGATTTGGAAATTAAATACTGATATTATTATATAGAGAGATTTTTTTTTGTAACAAAAATAAAAACAAAATTATAATATACCATAAAGTTTATATTTATAGCACTGATATAATTACCAATATGACTTTTATATTAAGCTTAATTTGAATTTAAGCATTAGAGTTTTTAATATGAATTTTGAATACTTAATTTTTAAAATGAATTTTTACCGTTTTTAAGTTTTCTAGCATACGGAAGTAAAATTCTTCACTGGATGTATTAAAATAGCATTTACAGTATTCCCAGTCACAAGAAGTCCCAGAAGTCACAAGAAGTCTAATTCAAAATACGAAGCACCTTTGTGAAAGAATGTGTAAAAATTGTTCTGACTTCAATCAGATAAAGATGTAATATTAAATAGCAGACTTCAGCAAACTAAAATTGTAAACATGAGGTGATTCTCTTAAGCGTGTATGTGATATAAAGGGTTTTCTATCTGTTATGGTAATTATTTAGACGCGTGGAGAAAACGTACCTTAACATTTCGTTTAAGTAGTGAATATGTAATTTTGTTTATTGTTAGTGCATTACACTTAAGAATTTAAATATTTCAAAGTTGAATGCATTCAATATTCATATAAGTAGCATTAGGTGAATGCATAGAAATAAAAGCTGTAGTATTTTAAATACACGAATTCCTTTTGCAAGATCTTTTATCATAATTAGATTTACTTTCGTACATGGTTACATATTCCATAGGTAAATAGAGGTTTTTGAAGTTCTCTTTCTTTTAATATAAGGATTGTGAATTTAATGTAAATTTTATATGAAATAAATATTTTTTCACTGCGGGCAGTATTAGAATTATATATATATATATATATATATATATATATATATATATATATATATATATATATATAATATATATATATATATATATATATATATATATATATATATATATATATATATATATATATATATATATATATATATATATATATGTATATGTATATATATGTATATATATATATATATATATATATGTATATATATATATATATATATATATATATATATATGTATATATATATATATATATATATATATATATATATATATATATATATATATATATATATATATATATATATATATATATATATATATATATATATATATATATATATATACGTGTGTACCCTGGTTACCAATATGTATTTGGACACCTGTGATAGAAAAGAAAAACGAATTCTATTCAAAATCAAAAATTGGTAGGGCATCCACGAGGGGCAATTACAGCGTGAACCCTCTGGGCAATACTTTCCACAAATCTTTGTATTACAGCTATTGGTATTATCTTCCACTCGGCTTGGAGTAGTTATACAAGTTCCTTCAGTGATTTTGGACGGGTAGTGCATCCTTTAATTCAGTGTCCATGAGGTTGAGGTATGAACACTGGGCCGGCCAGTCCATTCGATGAACTCAATTGCTACTATACCAATCCTTGGTTTACCTCGAAACATAACAACTAGCATTATCGTCATGAAAGTAACTGGGGTCCAACCCGTACGACTGCTTATCATGAATGAGGACCAAGAGTCCCAGTCCATACCAGGAGAAACATCCCCAGACCATAATTCCACCTCTTCCGAACTTGGCTGTTGGCACAATGCAATCTGGCAGGAAACTTTCTCCACGCAAACGCCAGACCCACACCCTGCCATTCGAAAAGCAATGGGTAAACCTTGATTCGTTGCTCCAAAGAATCCGTTTCCACTGATCTATGATCTGATTTTGGTGTGTTTGCACAACATTAACAGTACAGCGCGGTTGTCCTTTGTGTTCAAAGGCTTTTGGGCAGCAGCACGACCATTAAAACCAAGCAGATGTGTTTCCTTCCGGATGCTATTCATTAAAACAATACTCCCGGATGCCTGTTGAAACTGTTAAAGGATCGGCCACATTTATGTTACCCGATAATTATACCTTTCCAGAAATCAGAGAGCTCCGAACTGCGCGGAATCTTGCATGCGACTAATGTCGATGCTTTTTCCTGCACGATGTATACCGGAGGAGACCGAAACGTACATCAGAACCGCAGATATCGTCATTTGCATAGGTGTCCAAATAATTATTGGTAGACAGTATATATATATATATATATATATATATATATATATATATATATATATATATATATATATATATATATATATATATATATATATATATATATATAGAATTATAGAATGGAATTCAGTAGAATTAAAATAAAAAATTCTATACTGTATTTAGAGTTCCTTTATTTACATCTATTTCGACTTTCGGAGTTAATCTAAGGTTAACTCTTTTAAAACATTACTGATCATTTGGCTTTACTTAGTGTAATCTCAAGTGTAGAACAGAGTTGATTTTTTATTATTATATTTAAAGGATAATTCTTTAATGTTTGGAGGTATATATATTACACTAACTCTATCTTTGTCCAAATAATAACCCCTGAATTACAAGTAATTTGATTCATCTCTAGAGTATACATCTTATTCGGAATTCGACAGGGGATCACTGAAGTTTTCTACATGCATTATTTCATCTTCGTCTTCATTAATTAATTCCTCATGAATTTAGGCTTCCGCTAAAAAGTTTGTAATATTTTCATTTATCATTTTAATGAAATAACTATGTATTTTCTACAGAGTTTCTCCTCCGATCACATACACAAAATAGAAATGCAATCGCGTGCTGTGTCTTTTAATCACGAATGTATTAAACGTACCTTCTTCTGAAAAGGTTTCGTGAGAAAATTGCAGAAATGCTTGTGGTAAAGGTAAAGGTGATCATTAAAAAAGTTACCAACAGTCTAGAAAGTTTTTTCTCTTTTAGTGATTTTGTTTTGAATGTTTTTATAATGCTCAGGCCCCAGAGACCAACTCGCGTCTCCGAGTCTTTTTTGTTGATAATGTTTGATAAATTGATTTTTACGTAAAGAAATTAACCATATATATTCAAATATTTAGCGTGCATATAGGTTTATTTATAAATATAACTTTTATATTATGAAGAAATTTTTTGGACATGCATTTCATTTTATTTTAAATTAATACTTAGTTTTTAGAAATTAAACTTTATATTAAGTGTACCATTAGCATTTATATATATATATGTATATATATAATATATATATAGATATGCATATATATGTATATATTATTTATCATATATATATATATATATATATATTATATATATATTATATATATATTAATAGAATCATAGAATGGAATTAAATAGAATTTAAATTTAAAAAAATCTATACTTCATTTAGAGTTTCTATATTTAGATCTATTTCGAGTTTCGGAGTTACTCTGAGGTAAACTCTTTTAAAATATTAATGATCATTTGGCTTTACTTAGCGTCATCTATAGTACAGAGTTAATTTATTATTATCATATTTAAATGAGATCAAGCTTTAATGTTTGGAGGCATATATATTATTAATTTTTGATCCCTCAGCAATTGACAGTTTCGTTAATAGTGTTTGTAATCTCTTTATTTAATCATTTTATTGAAATAACGATGTATTTTCAACAGCGTCTCTCCTTCGTTTACATCGTCGAACGATGGTCGAATGGTTAGGTGCTGATCTTCTGAACTGGAGTTCGTCTGTTTGAATCCCCCTGAAGCATGGATGTATGGTGCCTTTCTGAATCGGCTCCAAGCAGTAGGTCATGATCTCATTAACAATAGTGTTGCAAAAAATAAGCCGTATCGCTCCAAGCCAAAATCCATGGAAAGGTTCTTTGTCATAATGAAGGATTACAAGAGATGGATAAGAGAAATTCTAGATAACCATCCGCTTTATAATTTAGAAACGAAAAAAGAAGTAGAAATCGAATATATAGTAACAAAGAAAAATAATAGTCCAACACCATATATAAAAAGGAAAATTGTATGGAAATTCGTTTTCTATTTTGTCACTAATTATTGTGATTCATTTACATATTTATATGTATAATTGTAATAATTTAATGAAAAGTTACTAAAATAAAATTTTTTTTATTGACCTAAATAAGAATTGACTTTAAACTTTTTTTTATTTATTGCTTTGTTTTAAATAATACTTGTAACTGTATGCATTGATACACTTTTCTAAATGTATTTAATATGCACATTGAATATATTGATTGTACATTTTACAGACTGTATTTTGTAAATTTAAAAATGTTGTAAAAACTAATAAATATTAAAATTTGTAAAAAATGTTTTGTGAATTATAAACGGAATAAAATAACTAGATGTTTTATATGCATACGTGTGTATGCATGAGTCTATATGTATATATATATATATATATATATATATATATATATATATATATATATATATATTATATATATATATATATATATATATATATATATATATATATATATATATTATTCTATGTTGCACATTATCTATTGACTGATGTATTTACTAAAATATTTCTGTCATTTGGACGTAATTGAATCCTGTATTTTAAATGTTCTCAGCTGGAGGTGTTGTATTTTTCCCCTCCTACTTGTAATTTGGGTAAATATAAACAGTTTGTTGACCAGTTAGTGGATTATTTCTGTTTCTGTTTATTTATAAATGTAAATTTTATATTATGAATCAATTTATTTCATAATGCATTTCGTTTTATTTTAAATTTAAACTTAGCTTTTAGAAATTGAACATTAATTTAAGAATAGCAGTAGAATTTTTATAAGATTTTCAAGAAACATTTTATTAAAATGTACATTTTCATGATATATTTTTAGAAAATAGTTTTTAGTATATATTGATTCTTAAATAACTGAGACTATTAAAGTAACTTTTAGAGTATTCCCGTCTACAGCATGTCCCAAATTGTTTATATTAACATAAAACAGGTTACGTTTTTGCTAGAGAATGTATACAAATTTTACAATTATAAGTTTATTTATAGATATAACTTTTAATTTTATAACATGATTCAATTTGTTTAAAAAGGTTTTTCTTGTTGTTTGAAGTTTAAACTTAGTTTCCGGATATTAAACACTCCTTTAAGTTTAGCATTTGGATATTTATAAGATTTTAAATTTAGTTTGGAACACTACGGTCTATTTTTTTAATACGACTGATAATGAGACAGGGACTTACTGTTTAAAGCCGTTTCCAAATGGCTACGGACATCCATGCCACAGATCAATTCTAACTCACAAAATCCTGAACGAAATATGAATGCTCTAAGCATTCGGACATAGTTCGGTGATATAAGATTTAAGAAGCATTTATTAAAATGTACCTTTACATGATATGTTTAAACAAACAACTTTTATTATATGTAAGCGTAGAGAGGATTTTTAAACAACTGTAACTATTAAAATAGCCTCTAGACTATTTCCAGTTACAGCATGTCTCAGTTTGTTTATATTAACATAAAATAGTCAGTGTATAATATGTGAGTAAATGGATAAAAAGTGTGCTATAATAAACGAGCAAAAGATACGATAAAAATCATATAATGCAACAAACTAAAAGATTGAAATAAGATGATTCCCATAAGTGTAGACGTAAAGAACTGTCTATTTGTTGTGGTAATTACTTAGACGCTTTGGGAAAACGTGCCTTCAAAATTTTTGTTTAAGTAGTGAAGATAAAATTTTGTTTATTGCTGGTGCAATATTTTAAATGTCTCAAAATTTGAAAGCATTTGATATTCATATAAGCAGCTTAAGGTTAGCACAAAGAAATGCAAGTTACCGTATTTTAAATAAACGCAACCCTTTGCGAGATTTTGTAACATAAGCAGCTTTACTTTTGGACGTGGTTATTTATCCTATAGTTGTATCTAAGTAGGCTTTTAAAATTCACACTCTAAGATATGGATTGTGATGTTTATATACGTTTTACAAGAAATCAATTGCTTTTTTAATGCTGATAAGAAACTATTGAAATATTTTTTTGTAAAATTACTTAATTTGTGTGCAGTAGAATTTAAAAGAGGGATATAGTAAAAATTATTTACTTCACTTTGAGTGTCCTGAGACTTCTTTAGTTCTACAGTTATTCTAAGGTTTATTTTCTTACTTTGTATTGGAATATTTGTAGATTGCTTTGTTTTACTTTGTATTATTTCAAGTGTGCCGTAGGGTTGATTACATGTTATAGCAGTTGAAGTGGAGAAGGACTTGCCTTAGACTTTATAGAGGTTTTAGCTTTTATTACATTTAAGCCTTATTTAAATATAGAAAATAATCAAAATTGATTAACATGTTCACTACTATGGAGATCACCGGTGACCGGCAAAGCAGCAAATATAAAAAGTACACAAAACATTGAATGCTTATTGTGGTCACCGGTGACCCACCATGAAAAATTCTTCAAGCATGATTTTATTATTCATTAAACCACATCAAATATTTCAGCATGATATGCATCGCATAATGAAAAATTCACATAGGTGGCTTGGCAAAACCATCGAAAATGCGTCTGGCAGTCAGCGTACTAATAGACAGAATTAAAGAATATTAATTTAAAATTAGCCTTAACATATTTTAGAAATCCCATTTCCTACAAATGCACACTTGCAATTAATACAAACTCCGGATGATATATAGTCCTTATGAAGCCATTTAATTCAACAAACTTTAAATATTATATGGAATCATTGAGTGGAGCATTATATTCATAGATAATATTCAAGCATATCATTATAGAGATATTGAATTACCTTAAGGCAATTGAATGCAGCAGGGCACATCTCAAATGGTGATTTTGGCCTTCATTTCAAACGAAAGGGCAGAATATTGGCTTAAAGTTGGCTGTCAGACAGATGAATATAAATGGAAAGGACATTAAAGTAATTCGTGACGTTGAGTAAAATCGCTGTATAGTGAGCTTAGTATAGATGAAAAAGTTATCAATACTAGTTGACATATTTATTTTTGTGTCTGCTTCGATCAATGAACATAGATTTTTTAAATAGATTCTTTATTAACTTTTTTTTGGCTAGGTGCATTTGTGGCTCTGCAGGACATCCTCTCTATAAACTAATATCGTCTCTGGGATTGGAAGCTTTATCGGCTTCCCATATATACTATCAATAAAGTTGTATATTTAAACAAAAATATTGTTTAATCATAAATCTAATAAAAATAAAATTTGCAGTGTTTTTTCTCTACAGCAAAGTAATGTCCATATGTAAGCAAGGGCCACGGTAGCTCAGTCGGCAAATTCAAAGCTCTCGGAATTGGCAGGTTGTTAGCAGCCCGACAGGCCTAAGATCTGCCGTGTTTGTTACTATGTCGACTGGGTCACTTGCAATATATTCGTGGTGGCAATATCCTCGAAGCTCTAAATCAATACGTCTGAGGGTGGCAGTCAAAGCCTGTGGGTTTCCCACTTGGTCCCTGTTTCAAAATTACGAGGACCTACTTGAGCATAACTTTCACACTTGAGGTGCTCGTTTAAACGAAAGGCGCACCCTTTTGCCTTAATATAAGGCACTTATAAGCTTTACTTGGCTTCGGCCCCTTCGGTTTCCCGTCCTGTATGGTGCAACGAACAAAATTCCCTCTCACGTTTTTCTTCTTCTCTCTATTGGTTCGCATGGTTATTTCCACCTGAATTATTCCGGCGTCAGGAGGTCCGCTAAGCATCCAGTAGTATTTCAAATTCCTTCCTCTCAGTAGCGCATGTCTTCTGTGCTCGCTAGTGGATAGCGCCTATGGCGCGACGGGTGCGGGTCGGGTACTTCGACGGGTTTAGTGCGGAGTAGGGTGGCCCAATACTTGCGATCTGCCCATCGCTGGGATCAGCCTGCAGGGCCTCACGGCTATATGGGCCCGGTTGGCGCTTGATTGTCTTAATATAAATAGACGTCGACTTCATTTGAAAAGGCGACTTAACTCAACAGCAACGTATGAGAGCAAGAAAATATAATTTAAAATATTTTTAACTACCAGAATAATAAGTCATGATATTTGTATAGTACTTGCTTAGGATGATTTGTTAATAACAATCAGTTTATGGTGTTCAGATATAAAAACAAATTTCTTTTTATAAATACTTTTACAAACAAGAAAATTGTATTCCCATTTCATTTGTTGTATTGACTTCATTAAAAGTACCTGGGAATAAAATAATCTTATATTCAAACATATTCTCAAGAGTGAAATTTTAAACGATATGGGGATAAAATTTTACGCAGTTACAAAAGGAATGTTTACATTTTCCCTCGCTTTCTCTTCAATAACCTGTATCCAAGGCTCACTACGCAAGCTTCAAATGCTTGTTAACACATTGTCTCCTTCTGTGCATGAAAATATTTCGACGCTTTATCGTTGTTGACACGTTGTTTCTGTTCTTTCTATGTTCAAGAGACTGCGATGTGGAACACCATTACTATATTTACTTTTCATGTTTCCTTACACACCTAATGAACAGACATAAATTTATTTCTGCGAGAGATATTTTGGGAAACATAAATGGATATAGCTACATAATTACTCCTTTGTATAGATAATGTTGTTTGCAGTAGGTTATATTACATACCAAATAGTAATTTAATGTTTAAATTATGAGAATACATCCCAGATAAATTCATACCTATATAAATAAAACCATTTTCCTGTATTACCGTATATTTCTATGTATGCATATATATATATATATATATATATATATATATATATATATATATATATATACATATATATATATATATATATATATATATATATATATATATATATATATATATATAAATATATATATATATATATATATATATATATATATATATATATATATATATATATATATATATATATATATATACATATATATATATATATATATGCCAGGTTTAAAAATGGCAGTTAAGAATTAAATTAATTGAGTTATAAGGAAAAATAGTTAGAAATCATTAACGATAACGTAATAGGAGAAAGACACCATCGGTCTGAAGTATACAGAATGAAGAAGCCAACGCGTAAGTACACATATGAATTTTGCTTAGGTAGCAACGCCAAAAGAGTCAGTTCTGAGCGAGAACTCGAGCTGATAACATCCTCCACGCTTGTCATGGTAAAGTATGATAACAAAGAATTTCTAAATGGCTTAACTATGAATAGATGGATTAGAATAAATAAGTTTTTATATATGAAATGAAATGTGTCGTCCATGCTTTAAAAACTCGCCCATGTCATATATATATATATATATAAATAAATAAATAAATAAATATATATATATATATATATATATAAATAAATAAATAAATATATATATATATATATATATATATATATATATATCTTATATTTATACCAACGTATATGTACCAGTTGCCTGAATTTCCACGGGAACACACACACACACACACACACACACACACACATATATATATATATATATATATATATATATATATATATATATATATATATATATATATATATTGGGAAGGTCAAATATTCGGAGATATAATTTCTTTTATTATTTAAATTGCTTTTGGTGACTTAATTTTGCCATCATTTGGTATATTTTATTTTTAATTAAGAAGTAAAGTTATTAAAATATAGTAACTTAATTCATCTGATTACGTTTAAGATATGTTTTGCGACAATAAAGCATTTCTTCATTTTTTACCATATTTATTTATTTTATTTTGCCAATTTTTATTCAAAATCGAAACAAATAAAATGTCACTTTTGTTTTACTTTTTCTGACAGGTGTAAGACAAGAGTGATAACGTCAGGTCTTTTCATACAATAACTGTTCTGACAGCGATTTTTTCTCTGTATAACTGCTTCAAAATTTTATAATTAATGTTTGATTTGAAATTCATAATTAGTATTCATGTTTGTTTAGATATAAAACGCCATCAAATATATACGTGCTCTTCTTTAAATAGCATAAAAACTCTGTGTTGATTCTCTCTTGCTATTTCTTTGCATGCTAAGACCCAACGATGGCCAAATGGTTAGGACATTGATCGTCGGTACCGGAGTTCGTGGTTTCGAATCCCATTGTGGTATGTGTGCTCGTAGCCGTTAGGAATCGTTTTTAATCATTAGGTCCCGGTCTCATATGCCTTTGTGTTGCAAAAAAGTAGAACGTAGTGGTCCAAACCGAATCTTTACAAATTAAATTGACATATATTTTTAAATAAAAATAATCGTACTTAAAACTATAATTGGAATTTTCTTCAAGTTTTTTTAAGCCAAGTGTATCTAAATTGAAGTAAGGCTACGTTTAGAAATATTAGTCTAAATTTCTATACCACAAATCTTTCATTAAGGTTTTTCAAATTTAATGTTATAATTTTAGACATAAGGTTACAAATTTGATCATGTAAAAATGAATTTAATATTAGAAAATATTTACACTGATAATGTGTAGCAAATCTTGCCATTAAAAGACCTTTTTCCCAATGCCGGATATTGGCTTTTATTAATAGCTTTCCTCATAGAAAAACACTGTATTTTGTTGTTATTTTCTGTATGGGAGCATCATATATGTAGGGCAATTTCACTTCCTATAAAGGATCAAGACAAATACATCCAAAAGTTATTTGGAAATCATTCACAAGCCCATTGATTAGGAGCAAAATAAGTTACTACTATACAATTGGATAGCCCATTAAGAGTAATTATTACCAAGAAAAGTGAAAATGCAAAATCAGTAAGAATTTGCACTAGTTTCTTATGTATACACTTTGTTATTTGTATTTTAAAAGGGCTTTAAATCGTTTTAAATCGCTAACTTTGAAAATTACTGGTAATTAATTTTTAATACAATGCTCGGAGAGATTAGGAAACGTTTGACTAAATTTATAAGCTAATATAATTCAAATTTAAATACTTTTACATTCAGACCTATAAAGTAATAAATCTAAATTGTATTTTTTTGTCAAAAGTCACGTAATATGAATGACAAATATTTACTCTATTAGTTTATTTCAGATAGGGCCAAAGCAAACCATTTAACTATATTTATGGAGCAAACATTTCTCATTTGTCGGAAATAAAATGATCATAAAAACTGAAACATTCCTATAAGGCATCAATTTTTTCCCAGAATAAAAGGATATCTAATTCCGTTCACCCGAGAGATATATTTTACGACTTCAATTTCTTGTAGCCAAACAGTTGATAATAAAAGCACGCATTTGTAAAAGAGAATTTAAAGCTGTAAATTTCTTTTGATTTTTCTTCATTCTAATAGTTGCTAAAGTCTTTTTATTTATATAATGACAGAATTAAATGGCAAAATGTTATGGGTTATAAAACCTACAAAGATCAAAGCACTTCAACTAATATTTCTTTGCCTTATTAGTCACAATTTTTAAAACTTTCATGTACTTTAAAGTTAGTTAAGTCTCTTTTTGTCTCTTCCCTAATAAGTTTATTTACATTAACTGCTGTGTTTTGAATTTATAATAGAAGAAGAACTATTAAAGTTAAGGACAGTATGTTGTATCAACGAAGCTAGCTGAGAATTTAGAATATATTAGCAGATAGTTAAACTTCACTTTAGAAGTAGTCCTAATGGACTACATTTAAACTACTTAAATGACTCCAGATATTCCAAATGCCGCTCGAAAAGATGATTATACAGATACTTTCACCTAGTTTAGTTGTATTAAAAAGTATTTGCATGCTACAAAATCATAGCACAGCTACATTTCACGGTTGTGGACAATATGGAGTCACCAAGTTCAAACTCGCTATAAGCAGTGATTCATAATTAAGTATATATGATATACATACACATATGTCCTTTAATTTAATTCGAATCCAGATTTTTAGATCTCTAACCAATTTTTTTTTTACTATCGGAAGCCTAAGTATTTAATATACAATTCATAGTAATTTCCTTTAGATCTTACAACTTCTGGAGAGAAATGAAGTGAACAGCTTACAATACAAAATGGCAGAAGAATAGAAAAATATCACGAAATGCCATAAAAAAAAGAAAGAATTGAAGTAGAATTGAAGTAGCGGCATTTGCTTGTGCACGGGGTAATATTTTTAGTTACATCGCCGCACATATATATATATATATATATATATATATATATATATATAATATGCATTTATATGTATATATATATGTATATATATATATATATATATATATATATATATATATATATATATATATATATATATATATATATATATATATATATATATATATATATATATATATATATATATATATATAGTAATAAAAGTATTAGATAGAAAACTAATGATAGGAAACTGTTTAAATATTTACTATGTACTGCGCTACACACAGCAATTACATAGAGGTAAATAAATATAACAAAAAGAAGGAATAAGTAAGTAATATAACTCCATTAAGCCTGAAAAATATTAAACAGATAGGAAGAAAGATGGATTGGGTGTAGAAGGTTTATGACTTCCATACAGGGTTAAACAATTGTTTGAACAAGCAGGAACGTTCAGGCCTGTTCAAATAATTGTTTTGTACTGCTTAATATGAAAAATACCTTCAATTTTAAGGAGCCTGTTACAAACCGTTACAGCGTTTTCCTACAGTAATTTTGTAAATAATTACTAATAGATTCCGGTTTTGTTTTTTCTTCTTTCCTTTCTTTATTGTTCTCAAACCCATATCATATTTTCTTTGCTTAATATGAAAAGATACCTCTTTCATTTTCCCTCTCAATTTTGATTTATAAATGTATGATTACCCGCTTTCACATTGTCATTTTCAATTCTCGATTGCATTCGAGTTTAAAAAATTATAGCAACATAAATTACAAAGCCGCTCGAATTATCTCGAGTCTGCACAGTTTGACCAGTTTAACGCATTTGAGTTAACTCGAGCGTCCACGTTAAGGGTTTAAAGCAATAAATTCTAAAATCATTTCCGATATCTTAATGTATATGCTTATATACTTACATTAGAAACATGCTAAATTACTTATATGTGACAGCCATACTTCGAAAAGAGACTTTTTAATAACCTATTACATTTTGAATGCTTTTAGAATTAAATTATTATATTTATCTACACCAAGAATAAATTACATTTTAAAAATAGATATTAATGATACAAATTCAAAATATAGCATATATTTAAAAGTAAGTTTCCTAAAACCGTTTTTAGAACAGTTAAAAGTTCTTAATTTTGTATTACTTAATGGCAAAAAATTGAACAAAATATAAAATAATGCTTACAAATTGCTTTAAAATTTGCTTTATATCGTCTCAGAAAGGCAAAAAAGTTTCGATTTTCTGACATTTCTAATTTTGGATTGAAAAAAAAATTAAGGTAACCGACTACGTTGAAAACACTGATTTTTGATCTCTTGGTCGAATATTTTTTTATTAGTGTTTCTTATAGCTGGAACTTTTTCCTTTCCGAAACTGTTTTTCTATTCTTTTTACTTTGGTTAGAAAAAAAGTTATAGCCATTATAAAAAATGATGTCTCCTACAAAATGAAACCGGAAGTAGTTGCTCCAAACTGAAAGTTCCTTTTGAATTGCAGTACTTTACTCATTTCCAGCCCTAAAGCTAATTATTTTTGTAATTTAAAGTTATTCTAATGTTTTTACAATATTCCGAAATGATTTTACCAATTATATTATTTGTTCGTTAATAAAAAACTAGCGAGAAATTAGTTCACGTGTTTGGTTACATCGTCACGTTATCAAGATTATGCATTATTATGCATTATTAAATAATTTATGATTTTTAACCGGTCTGGAAAGTCTCATATTGTAAATCGTTTTACAGGCGTTTATGAATTTAAAAATTAAAAATTTTTAATTCAGTCTTTACTTAATTTTTATATTATATATACATTTGAAAGGATTTGTTCATAAATATATTTTGATAGTGTTAAATCTTACATATAGTACTAAATATTAAGCATAGTCCAAAATAATTTTAAGACTATTTTTTCTATTTTTAACCTAAAATGGTAATTTAAAATTTATATAAGAAAACAGGTTTTATATCTATCTTAAAGGCCAAAGAATGCAAGTCATTATGGTGCAAAGAGTAACGATGTTATTAAAGAACCTTAACAGATATAAATAGATTTTATTTCCTGTGAGTTCCTTTTTTTATATAAGTATGTCTACAATTTCATAGCGAAACATTTTGAAAATTAGAAAACAATAGAAAATAATTCCACCCAATCATTTTATTGAAACATAGTTCTTCCAAGAAATACTTATAAATAAATATTAAATAGATTCTATGAATGATATCGGATGCTAGGTTTTGTGCATTACCTATATTTGTAAGTAAAGTTTCAAAACCAGGAATTACCTATAAATAAATATTGAATATGTTATATGAATGGTGTAGGATAATGGATTTAGTGAATTACTCATATTTCTATGGAAAGTTTCTAAACCATGTACATACTTTGAGGACGAATAACAAAAACAGTTGAAATGGAAATTCAATTTTAAATAGTCTCAAGTATCTAAAGCAAATGTATTTATAAATTCCATTTTAAATAAAAATCATTTTGAAACGAAAATATAATCTTAGAATTTTGATAAATATTAAAATTAATTTTAGATTTCTATTTATAAAATTCTAAGTATTTAAAAATATTTTATTATGAAAAGAAATATAACATGTTTTTTTTAGATAAATAATTCACAATCCATATCAACAAAAATTATTTTAATGTATTAAATCATATAAAACTTATAACTATAATTATTTAATTAATTATATGCATCTATATGATTATACTGTCATGCATACAGATTTCAGATACCCCCCCCAAAAAAAAAAATTAAAAGAATGCAGAAATAGCACAAAAACTTTTTATAGACTTTTGTTATCGAATTTTGATTGTTTAATGTATTTTATATATTCCTTTTTTTATAAGAAGAATAATTTTAACATATTGTTACCCAAGATTATCTTAGTATAAAAAATTAAATCGTCTATTGATCTTTTAATTTAACATTAAACATCATACCAGTTATTAATTTGGTAGTTCCATTTGATACTGTTTTAATTGTTATAAATATTTTTTAACACTAAAAATGTTGAAAAATATGTAATGTAATAAATATTAAAGCACTCTCATACGTGTGTTTCAAATTTAAGTTTTTTATTCACTTTTTAATCATATTATTTTTTATCTGTATGAGAATGTAAAAACCTGTAAATGGCCCAAAAATGTTATTTATTTTAAAGAAGTTTAAATTTTAATTTATCTATATAAAAATTGTATAAAATGTAGATTTGTGATGTAATATTTTAAAGTGAAATGTGCTATTCATGAGTCAATGCAAATAGTTCCCTACTCTCCCATTTTACAGATATTTTATCAGATTATCAGGGATGCAAATCACTGATTTATAAAACCACAATGTGTAAGTTCAAGTTCTGCTATTGGAATGCATACTTTGAATCGTATGTTTTAATGTGTATTATTTACTGCAATCATTATAGTCTCTAAGAATTTTAAAAGGGATGAATCATATATGAGTTGTTAAGATTTATATATATATATATATATATATATATATAATATATATATATATATATATATATATATATATATATATATATATATATATATATATATATATATATATATATATATATATATATATATATATATATATATATATATATATATATATATATAATTATATTGTCAATTTTATTGAATTGTATTTAAAGGCTTATAACAGCAAATGAAATTTATTTAACTACTTTGTTGACTTACTTCGAACTCTAAATTGATACGAATGAATGTCCTAACTCATTACGGTTGCTGTTGTATATGTTTTCCGTGTCGCAGGTGTTATTCTGGCACTATTACCTCTGACTTTAAACATACTTAAACGTAGACTACATCACCCCAGCATTGTCATATATCATTTGTTCTCAGTCCTAGGAGGATTACAGTCTTGCCTCGAATTATTACTTAACATTGCGAAATGAATTTTGAATCTTTAATATGTAAAACGTCTAGGTTGCAGAAGTGAATAGAATGAACATTTCGGGTTTAGTTGCTTCTAAAGATAACAGGAATGCACGTTATGGATTGAAAGAAATCAAGTTATCAATACTCAGAATAAAAAGGGAAGAAAATGTCTTGATAAAAATAGTATATACTACGGAAATTCATTAATTTAGCATCCATTAAATAATTTAAAATTAAAAATTTTTAATGGTGCTTATTAATTACTAATTGGTAAATAAATACAAAAGAACATGATAACAGTGTTGTAAAATAAGATTTAAGATATGGATATAAAAAGGTGAATCCGATGCCTAAGTGAAGGATGCTAATAAATTTAGATCTACATAAAGAGCAAGAAAACAGCGCATATAAAATTTTGTTTCTATACTGGTTATGAGGTAGATTATTTTATTAATTAAACAAATTTATTTAATGATACTGTAGAATGACAGAACAGATAATATTAACTTTCTGGATTCACAGTATTAGCGTTTATTTGAGCGTAGAATATTAATCTATATGGCATAAAAATTATATCAGAATTTATATATATGGAACAGAAAAATATGTTAAAGAAATTTCTATCTAATATTGGTAGAAGCTAGAAACAAATCTAGGATTGAGTTCAGAAGCAGATGTTAAACCTTTTTCTGGATGTATTTCTTGGAGCAGTCTTGAAGAAACTGGAAGTGCTTATTTGACGCACGTGGTCATGAAAATCATCTATTTGAGTGCTTCTACTTCCGAATTAGATATTTCTTGTTAAGACATCAGGCGATGGAATGGATGGCTGTTAAATGAGATAGATTATATTATTGATTAAACAAATTTAATTTATGATACTGTATAAAATAGAATGATAGAACAGATAATATTGACTTTCTTGATTCACAGCATTAGCGTTTATTTGAGCGTAGAATATTAATCTATGTGGCATGGAAATTATATCAGAATTTATATAAATGGAATACAAAAATATAAGTTAAAGAAATTTATATCTCATATTGGTAGAAGCTTGAAACAGAGCTAGGACTCAGTTCAGAAGCAGATGGAAAACCTTTTTCTGGATGCATTTCTTGGAGCAGTCTTGAAGAAACTGGAAGTGTTTATATGACTCAAGTGGTCATGAAAATGATCTACCTGAGTGCTTGTACTTACCTGAGTGCTTGTACCGAATTAGATCTTTCTTATTTTGTTAAGACACCAGGAGATGGAATGGATGGATCTTAAATGAGATGGATTATCGTATTAATTAATCAAATTTAATTAATGATACTGTATGAAATAGAATGAGAGAACAGATAATACTAACTTTCTTGATAAGGTTTAAAATTAATCAATTAATCTGAAACTATGTATTTTCTAAACCTTAATAATTAAAGATTATGTACATGCCAATTCTGTTAAATATTTATAGTTTTATTTAGTAATGAATGATGAGTACTAAAGCAAAAAGTAAATTTTGTTGAACGAGTGTTAGTAGACATTTCTTTAATTTTTATTAGCAGATATATGGACTGGTTTCCTACATATTTGTCACCTCTATGATTTTTTGCTAAAGAATCTTAAAAATATCTTCATAGCATAATTTTCTTTTAGAACACGACGAACAAGATAAAAAATTTACTAAAGTTCAACAAGATACACTAATTGCCTAAACGAAAATATCTTTATATGCAAGCTACTTTTACTTTATATTTGACTTTTGAAAGGTTTCTGTAAAACTACCTTTCTGTTAAACAACGAGAAAAATTACCCCGTTGTTTTACAAAAATTACATACGAAACGAAAGAAAAGTATCTAATCTAATCTAATTACTCATGATAAAAAAAATTATGTTTCATTTGTATTCCTTTTTATTTCTTATTCAACACGTAATTAAAGTTATATGTAAATTTAAGGAGACAAAGTACATTTAAAGGTGTTAGAAATCAACCAAAAATATTAAATAATATTTTGGCCTGAAACGTTTACGTTATGTGTACGCTTCTTTGTAAAAAGACATTTTTCTAATAACATATCTATTTGACTACAGTGAAAAAAGTTCTATTTTCATTTGCTCTTCTTTTAAACTTTAAAAAATACATTTCAGTTTGACAATTTTGGCGTTGAATTAGTAATTTTAAAAGTTTTTAGGTGCATTTCTTTTAAATATGTTATGTTCAAATTTTGGAGTTTGTTTGTCAAAACGCTGTGTAGGCCTGTTAAAATTGATAAATATTTTCCCAATTTACAGTAGATTTAATACCTTAAGTTTTCAAAAAACTTTATATAGCTTGAAACAAATGTGTTATGCAAATAGCATATGAATAAGGGGTCATATAACTTTTAAAAGTTAAAAAAAATGTACAATAATTATCCTTTTTTACTTCTCATAGCTTGAAAACTACCAGTTCTACAAACATAAGTTTTTTAATACAGTTAGAACAAATTATTATCTTTACACACATATGTCATTCATTTTTGAAACATAAAAAAATTTTTTTGTTAGAAATATTTAAATAAGAGACACTTTGTCATAAACAAAAATGATATCTAGACTAATTCGCCTAATAGCTAAAAATAAATTTAAGTTAAAGACAAACTTATTTTTTAAAACGTACTATAATATCTCAAAATAACTTTGAACTTAAATTTGTATTCATTTAAGATACATATATAATTAAAAAAAATATTTAAAAAAATGAATTTTTTTCCTAAATTATTAAAAATTTATCATTTGCGAAAAAAAACCATAGTTTGGGAAATATAGGAAAAAAAATCTGGGTTCAATCGAATGAAAATTATAATGTATAGAACCTGTAAGAAATTCATAAAAAAGTATTATAAACGTTTAGAGATAACATACGATTTGGTTTGGTTTGGAGTGCTACAGTCTACTTTTTGCAACACGAGGGTTAATGAGACCGGGACCTTAAAGCCGATTCCGAACGGCTACGAACATCCATGCCACAGTAGGATTTGAACCCATGAACTCCGGTTCTGAAGGCCAGCACCCTAACCAATCGGTCATAGTTCGGCTGATAACATGCGAGTTACATGAAAAGCAAACACAATTCGAAAAAAATGAATTTTTGTAAGTTAAATTTATTTACAGTGAACAGAACACGATTTTATTCGTAGCTTCTCTCAATATTGGAAATTTGTTACGCAGATTGTTTTAAAATGTTCAGAACTGAATTCCTTTTCACATATATTTTATTCTGAAAAATCTAATTTGTTTGTCTATTTCACAATCGTATGACCCCTATGTGAAAATTTATACCCATTGTTTGCATAGAAATTATAATATAAAATAGAAAAAGTATTGGCTATTAAACTGGTCTACAAAACAAAAAATTATGGAATATTGTTGGGTGACTCAACATCCAGCTTAATTAATATCTAATACGAGGGTGGAAATTAAACCGAGTGCATAGTTAGAATTGCGAGAATATTATTTTGTAGGAAAAATTAATCTAGAGGAAAACTTCTAGTGTTCTCAAAGAGTTCGATTTACCTTCACCCTTTGTAGTCTAGATGGAATATGACCCCCTTGTGTCTAGTCTATATATAGATATTTATATTATAAAATAAATATTAATTTAAATAGAATGTAGAGAATAACCAAAGATAATAATGAGAATTTATGTACAAAAAGAAATTATTTTTGAAAGACCCAAAAACCTGACATATCCAAATAATAAATATTATGGAGTAAATAAGCAAAATAAGATAATACTAAAGTCACAGAGATTAAGGAAGCTAAGGGGTGATTGCAAAAAAAAATGTTCAGAGTGCTTAAAGAGATTGTTACACCTGATATTACATAAGAAGTCTTGGTGGAACTCACGTAAAACATTATCCACATATAAATGTAAATTGTCTTTTTACGAAGAGTGCAGTTTTTTAAAACAAAAAACTCCGATAGTTTTTAAGAACTTACCCATAAACAAAATGAATTAAGCACAATAGAAAAATAACATTACATTCAAAGTCATTTAAAAAAAATATACTTGTTAACAAAGTTTGAAAAAGATTTTACAAAGCCATGAAAGTTCTGCTTGTTCAACGAGGGTGAGACTCAAGAAATATGACGAATAGCCTTCCAAAAACTAAGACCTGCTCTACCTAATTTTCTTCTAGGGGGAAAGCAGCGCAAAAATGTAATTACATCAATTTTTCGGAGCTGCTTTATTGGAAGATCGAGAAAATGTACGTTTATGTCATCATCTGAATATTTTATGGTGAGACGTGCGAACCTGAGGGGACGACTGTGTTTGGGACTAAGGATTCCACGCTAATTAGCCAAAAGTCACCGTCTAGAGAATATTACGTTGTGGTATAGAAAATAGAGTGTTAACAAATGCAAATTAATAAGGAATAAAGTTACCTTTTATTATGCACATTTTCTGCTTTTTGGAAGTGGTGGCGACTGCATTCTCTCCTCACTCAGCGTCATGAGCCGAAACATTGGCTATTCTTCCGAGATAGCCAAAGCACTGCGCTTTCCAAGCCGTATACTAATTTTCTTCTAGCATACGGAGTATAAAAGGCAGCGCCTCAAAAGCAACATTATCGGTTCCTGCTTTCGCCCTTGGAAGAGCATCGCTGTCTCCGATGCTGATCATGTCTTCGCCTCTGAATATTTTATGGTGAGGACGCCCTGGAATCCTGTGTGGGACGCCTGTGTTTGCTGACTACACCTTCGCCTGTATATATTTTCTGGTGAGGTCGTCCATTATTTTGTGTTTTGTTTCAAGCTTCAATTAAAGTTTATTTTTATTTTAACTTTGCATCATTTCTCAGTACCTTGACACCTTCTGACACCCTTTTGTGTTTGGTGGGGTATTTCATTTTGTTAGCACATGCTTCCCACTATAAGTTCAAGTGCAATATGGCAACACTTTTAAAAAAGCTTAAAATCTACATAAACACCGATAAAGTCTCGTGATCTGCAATATCACGTAAGCTGAGCAGATGAAGAAGTTCTTTATTCAAATTTCACGTTGCATCCATTGACACAGTTAAGAAATTAATTTCCGTATTGATTTGCATTT
Source organism: Pardosa pseudoannulata (assembly GCA_032207245.1). NCBI lineage: Eukaryota > Metazoa > Arthropoda > Arachnida > Araneae > Lycosidae > Pardosa > Pardosa pseudoannulata. The sequence goes on from CM063508.1 coordinate 17,068,652, forward strand.
GTTAACACTCTATTTTCTATTACACAGCGCCAAATATTCCCCTAGCTGTGACTTTTGGAACTAATTTGTTTTTCGCGGAATCCTTCGTCCCCCGTCTTGTTTAATCTTCCTACAAAATGTGGCGTCATTCTCGCAAATAGATCTCGCTGAAGAACACTGTGAGCACTGTCAGTTTAATTATGGTTACCCGGTATTTTAGTGTTTAATAGGTTTTATTTAAAAACAATATATATTGCCATTACAATATTATTAAAAAGTTCAAAATTTCAAAATCTGAGATTCATCGTCCCTTGTACATTTATACAACTAAAATTGTTTTCTCAATCATCTTTTGCCAATACATATTATGTGGAGTAAATGGAGATTATGATTCTCACATTCCAGTGCTCCATTAATGGTATGTGGGTTTTGTTTTAATTTATGAATTATTATTATTTATTAAGCCATCTAGAACATAAAATTCTGAATGTAAAATATACCTAGTAGAATGAATATGCATCACTACTTATAAAGTGCATTTCCAAGAAGTTCCGTGTGGTATCCGAAACGTTAAGACATATATACAATTTCCTACATTTTCCAAACTCTATTCCTGAAAGCACCTGAATGGTCGTACAACTTTGAAACCCATTCATTTCAAACTGTAGTAAGATCCCCAAAACGGCTCATTTTGAAATCTTAAAGTTTCTATTACGCATCACCGAACGCTCTTTAAAATAAATATCAGCAAAAATTGAAATTTGAACTAAGAATTCTACTTCCGATGATCCATTAGCAACATATTCGTTTCAATTCCGACGCATGCTATTTTCCCTTTGCAAATATGTTTAATATATACTTAGAGTTCTGACGAGATCCTAAATAGCAATGACATATGAAGTATGTTTTGTGCATTATTGTTTTAAAATAAGGAACTTCACTTTCAAAGACTTACCACTTAATGCACATGCCATTAAAATCAAATGTATACAAATATAAACTATAGAAATATAACTTAAGCATAATTTTTAAAACTATAATACTTTTAAGCGGGACTTTAAAGGATATTTTGGTCCTAAAAGATTGTATGTAAATCAATGAGATATTTCCATTAGCTTTATTGTTCTTAAATTTGAATCATTGCAAGTAGCATGCTAGTTATAATTTTGAAAGCAATATATTACGGCTCTTTCTTATGCAATCAATACCTGTGTTGTTTATAATTTATCTATTTTTAGGGCAGTTTAACATATATATTCGATTAATATATTTATTATGATATATTATATCTTTTTTAATATATTTTCTTTCTTTCCTTTCTTTATTGTGCCCAAAACCAGATAAAGTTTTGCATTTCTTAATATGAAAAAATAACTTTAATTTTACGGACCCTGTTATACCGCTTCCTGGCAGTAATTTTGTTACTGATTCTTATTAGATTATCTTTCTTTCCATTTTTCTTTCTTTCCTTTCTTTATTGTTCTCAAAACCAGATAACATTTTGCAGTGCTTAATATGAAAAATACATTAGTTTTACTGATACTGTTACACCACGTTACAACCTTTCCCGGCAGAAAGTTTGTAAATGATTCTTATTAGATTCTCTTTCTTTCCTTTCTTTATTTTTCACAAAACCAGTTAACATTTTACATTGCTTAATATGAAAAAATAACTTTAATTTTATGGACCCTGTTTGACCCAGTTACACAGTTTCACCGACAGTAATTTTGTAAATGTTTCTTATTAGATCCTCTTTCTTTCCATTTTTCTTTCTTTCTATTTCTTATTGTTCTCAAAATCAGATAAAGTTTTGCATTGCTTAATATGCAAAAAATACCTTTAATTTTATGGACCCTGTTACACCCGGTTACAGCGCTTCCCGGCAGTAGTTTTGTAAATGACTCTTATTAGATTCTCTATCTTTAGTTTTCTTTCTTCTTCTGAAAACCATTACGGACCTTATTAGACCCAGTTACAGTTTCACCGACAGTAATTTTGTAAATGTTTCTTATTAGATCCTCTTTCTTTCCTTTCTTTGTTGTTCTGAAAACCAGATAACATTTTGCATTGTTTAATATAAAAAAAAATAAATTTAATTTTTACGATCCCTGTTACACCCCTTTACAGCGTTTCCCCGCAGTAATGTTGTAAATGTTTCTTATTAGATATTCGCTTTCTTTCCTTTTTTCTTTCTTTCCTTTCTTTATTTTTCACAAAACCAGTTAACATTTTACATTGCTTAATATGAAAAAATAACTTTAATTTTATGGACCCTGTTTGACCCAGTTACACAGTTTCACCGACAGTAATTTTGTAAATGTTTCTTATTAGATCCTCTTTCTTTCCATTTTTCTTTCTTCATTTTCTTTCCTTTCTTTACCGTTCTCAAAACCAGATCACATTTTGCATTACTTAATAGGAAAAATACCTCTTTCATTTTTCTTTCCAATTCTGCTTGAAAAATGCATGATAACCCATGTATCTGACATTAAAATTATAACTGTGATAGAACATCACAATATCAAGAAGAAAATCGAGTGTTCAAAGCCAGTTAAGAACCATTTCGCCCCCATTCCTTTTGAATAAATAGATCTGAGGGTAACCAAAGGGTCACATTTTTGTCTGCTCCCAGAGGTCACCCTCAAAGGAAAAAGAACCGAGACAGGCCAATAAGAAACATCTATTGTCTGCATTCTGTAAATCCAGTTTCCTTAAGCAAGAATATTGCAATATCCAATAGTTTAAAAAACGATTAATGTTTACGTATGATTCTACCTATAATGGATTTATATATTTCGACTCTTGCAAAGGAAGAATAACTTTTCAACCGCAACTTTACATTGCACATCGATTTCAATATATGCTTTGAGAAATTGCGTAATTAAGAAGGTTTAAGTTGTGTCATTGTTTAATTTCATAGTATTCCTCAATACATAATTACCCTGATAAAATATAGTTTTCCTTTCCTCAGTTAAATTTCAACGGAAGGGGTAAGATTTGGTTTGGTTTTGGTTTAGAGTGCTACGGTCTACTTTTTGCAACACGAGGGATAATAAGACCGGGACCTACAGCTTAAAGGAAATTCCGAACGGCTACGAACAACCATGTCACTGTGGGATTCGAACCTACGAACTCCGGTACCGAAGGCCAGCTCCCTAACCAATCGGCCATCATTCAGCACTTCATGGAAGAACCAGCTAATAAATTTATGCAAATTATCCCATTTCTTAAGTATAATATGTAATATAAGATATATAAAATATATATGGTATTAGTAATCTTTTTTTTAATTTCTTTTTACTATTTTACCTTTTAACTTTTTCCTGTCCTTGAATATTACCATTTGATCGAAGTTTGTAGCAGAGCATTAGAATATAATGTAGTAATATTCTTTCTTTATTTCTCTTTGCCGCAAGATCTCGCAACATGTTTTGCTATATTTAAATAAATTTTAATATTACCTATGTAATAGTAATTGCACTTTTAGGGTAAAATTCCCTTAATATTGTTTCATCGCTCCTTAATAATCAAAGATTGAGAGAAACAAATCGGCCATCGTTCAGCCGAAGGAGTAAGATCTTTTGCTAATACAATATTTTCCCTATCGGAGCTAAGACGAAGCAATAGTTTTAACGTTGTGCTCACCACCCTCTTAAAATTTTTATCAATGACATTCGATATGAAGGATGAGTTGAGAAATTCTATAAATATATATTTCGCAATAAACACGAAATGTATATTTCAATAAATGATTTGTGATATCGTGTCATTAGAAAAAAATTGTGAAATGTTTGTTTAATTTCAAATCGTTCCTAAATATATTACCTAGCTAAAAACACAGTTTCTCTTCCTTGGTGAAATTTGCAATGGAAGGCGTAAGTTCTTTTGCTAATTCAATATTTTTCCTTTCTTACATTCATGATAAAAGAATAGTTTTAACTCTGTAATCTAAAACTCCCTAGTTTTTTTAAATAACCATTGGAAAAATAGTTGAGCAATTCTATAAATATATATTTCGTTATAGCTTCGAACGGGCATGGCATATCCTGAGAGAGCATTTCTGTTCCTTTCGTGAGTAAGGAGCAGCATTTGTAATTTATTTTGTTAAAGCATGTTATAGCATTTATAATGATGAAATGCAATACTTAAGTCGCTTATAGAATACTGTTTCTCCGATAGAAAATATTTTCAAAGAAGGAGGTAAAGATCTAGATGATGAGGTAAGGGATAACAGTTATGAACTATCAGCTGAAATGGAAGACGCTGTTTCAAATGAAATGATTATTTTTAGGAAGAGATACTATGACATAATTAGTCAAAGTGAAATCTCGTTCTAATATTAACACGTCTATGAAAAACACTAGTAAAACTTTCCTGAAAATAGATGCATTTTAAACAGTGTTACTTCTCATTTGAAAGGTTTCAAAAGCTATTGATATCTTCTGAAATAATTATCTGTTTAGATAAATACACTAAATTTTTCATTGACTGAAATAAAGACCTTTTATTTTGAGAGAAACGTTCAAAATATGATTAGAAGTATATAAAAAAATGAAAAAAATCAAAAGAATAGAACAACTATATTTGTTTGCGAAAAGTGGGACAGGAAAATATCTATTGAACACATGGAAAGTATTTTCTGGTATTGTGCAAGTTAAATAAAAATAGTAATTTTAAATATGTTTATAAAATGCATTTTGCTCTCTTTTCCCTTTTTTGCCTGCAGTGTGATGATATTATGCCAGAAAGGAAGACGAAATATTTTTGAGTTGAGATAGGCTCTTAATCTTGTAGTTTTTTTATCACGTGCAATATTTGGTAGAATAATTATTAACTCATAGGATACTACCATATTGCAGTTCAGATTTTTTACAGGTGATTTTCTTGTTAAAACAACGTCAAAAGTCCTCAGAGATTCGAATTTTCAAATTTCTAGATTTAACAGTTATTGAATTATTGAAGAGTCTATTTAAAGGTTTTTCAAAGATGTTCAAAATGGACATTTACAGATTTAAAGTTAAAGTTTAATTTACTTAAAGTCATAATGTTAGTCAAGAAGGTTTAAGATTTGACCCAAATGGCTATTTAGATGGAAATTTAAACATGATTTCTTTCTGATTGTTTACTTTACATTAAACAATCATATAACTTACCTACCCCCCTACAAATGCATTTTATTAAGATGTTTTGCAGAATATTTCTGGATACTAATTATTGAACAAACTAATACATGTCAAACTTAACAAATGCTGTTATGAATTTACTAGCATATGCTTAATTTCTTAATAATTTTTAACTGTTTCAGTGGAATACACTTATTTACAATTGATAAAGATCTCCTTTAAGCAATTTTAAAATACAAAATATAAGCTTTATGCGTATTTTATCTTTACGTTAAATATTTTATAGCAAAGAGTTAAAAGAAAAATTTTCTTTTATAAGTAAACCAGTATTAAGGTATCCAACTGGGATTAACTGACGGTTTTTAATGAAAAATAATTAGAAATTTTTTTATCAAATTATTTGAAAAGTCTTAATATTAGCTTTAAAAATAGTTTTTCTTTCTTTCGATCTATAGTATAGATGTCATGAAAATTTTTATTTTGGGTCAGATTCTGCATTCAAATAACCTTAAGTTATAGTTTAAATAAATTTTTATTTGTAAACCGATCGTCAAATTTAAGTTTTTATTTCGAGGATCAACGTTTTTCTGAAAATTTCAGTTTAATTCCAGCAATTTTTCTGGGGATTTTTGTAGCCACTTAAAGTGGCTACAAAAAAACATTTTGTAAAAATTTTTTACACCAAAAGAACTAAAGGCATTTTCTCACAGAACTATGTTTTGATTATTCATTACTCAGGAATAACGGGATGAGAAAAAAAATTTATTGTGATAACATGAAGCTTAATTTACTTAATATTGCGAGTGTAATGAATTAAAAATTTGGTTATAAAATTTTATTAGAAAATTACGGATGTTTTTATAAAAAAAATTATGGAAATTTATAAAAATGAATTGTTACTTACTGTTGACAAATATCTCTTATAAATTTCTATACAGTTCTTAGATTTATTTTCAGTACATTTTTGGGTGTCTTAGGAATTTAAATCTAAAACTGTATTTTTAAAGTAATATATCATTCCCATACTGTTGACGATAAAAATGAAATTTTGCCTAAGTCTTTTTACATATTGGATAAAAAATTTCTTTATGTATAGTTTGTGCACATTTTTCATTTTCCATTGTTTTCATATGCGTAAATACTGTAGAAATAATTAACAACATACTTGTTTTTGCTGATATTTGAAATATGGTACTCGATCGTATTCGGTTACCTCGAAATCCAAGTTATCAAGAAAGTTTTCTAAGGATAGTTCCTTATACATTAAATTATAAATATCCTTTTCTGCACTTTAATTTATCATATTTTATTAAAATGCGTGATACATGTCTCAAATTAACTTTTAAAGTGTACGGATAAATAAATGCTAAACTAATACTATTTAATAGTATCATACATTTAAACGAAATTAATGCAAGTACATAAAATTGTATTCAACAATAGATAATGTGCTTTAATTCAGCAATTAGAATATTTCTATCACTACTCCCTGATAGCCACATGTAGCGATTGTGTCTATATTCAAATTTCTCATGATATAAAGAGCTAATTGAAAAAGGAGGAGCAAAAATATAGATTTTACAGTGTTTCCGATTGGTCTTCCAATACGAATGAAAATCTGAAAGTAATAGAAACGGACAGCATGTTGGTGTTATTAAGCCAAAAAAAATATTCAATTAGACTGAAAATATTAAATCTGTGTAGTAACAATAGTACCAAATCTGTAGTATTTAACTGGACTAAAGCACATATTGGTGAAACGTGTAACGAATATGAGGATATTTTTGCAAAACAAGCAACACATAGCTCAATAATAACAAAAATTAATTACCGTTGGTCATTTATTAACTAGCAAATAACCCGTCATATGACGGAATCAGTAAAATTTTAAATTTTCCAGAACTGTAAAGTACCTTATAAGACAGATAAAAAATGGTTTTGTTTTTTGACTGAGAATTATCTGGTACACGTTCAATAATTTGTTTATCTTCACACTCCTCTAAAGTCTTCCGATACTGTGAATGCAGTTTAGAACCACGTTGAATTCATTTAGAATGATAATTCAAAGATATCTTAGATACGTCGAAATTATACTTAAGTTCTTCCCAATTTTTTTGCCACAGTAATTAATGGAAGTAAAGGAATTAAACTATCATTTCCACTACACCCTGGAGATAGATAGAATTTTTTGTTAATACCGGTGATAAAATTTTCATTGCAACAAAAAATAATCGATGATTAAATTTAAAGTCATCTCATAAATACCTAATCTATTATTTAAGCCAAACATAAAAGAAAATTATTTACGTAATATCTAAGTGCAGTGATAAAACGTATGAAAATAAAATCAGACGATATTTAAATAATATAAAATAAGAAATGATTAAATGACATATGGTTGAGAAAATGTTGCATAATGCTAGAAAAATAATTTTATTTTTACATATTTATTATGTGATAAATTTAATCGTCTGCTCTTAACCGGGGAAAATAGGGCTTGAAATAATGCCATTAAATGCAAGAAAAGGGAAAGGTGTAAATTTTAAACGTTTCTAACCCTAACTCATCAAGAATCCAATATGGATGCCTCTTTCCATTCTAGGTACAACTGCTTCATAAATTCGAGGACAGACGGACAGATAATTTATACTATTATTATATAGGGGATTTTGTCATTTTGACACTGTAGGCTCTGGCCTCCTGAGTACTGTTGTTCCAAGAAAGTGGGTTTTTTTTATTATTGATTAAAACAGCTGGTAAAGAGTATATTGGCTATCTGGCAGGTGGAGAGGGACAATGGTCTAACGGGTATATATACATATAATGTTTATTCAGCAGTTAATAATCACTTGAGATTTCAAAATCATGCAATAAATTATTTTGTTATTATTCATGGTAGTTTCCCTTCCCATCTACATAAAATAGGAAGATTCCAGACCCCATGCTGTCCATGCGGACTACACAAAATTGATTAAGGCGTCGTTAGAACAGCTATTTCAATAGACATATAAACACCAAAGTTTTTCCCAATTACAATTCTTGCTTTCATTTGAGCAAGAAAGAAACTAATCTAGAACTATTCAGAAGCATTTAACAAGATTATGCATACTTTTGTAGAACACTAGGTGTTAAACAGAATAAAACGGTGGGAAACTAGGTCTCTGCTGTTACTGTTTTGCTCTAGATTATCTATTTAATGTTTAGAAATATCTTACCTGCCTCAGTAAATTAAGCCCATTTAAAATTGGTAAATATAAAAATCTCTCTTCTTTAATGTTAACATTGTACATTTTGTTTGCAAGATTACTCATAATTTTCCAGAACTTTGAATATTGGAAAAACTTATACAGATCAAACTAAACAAAGTATGTTATTATTTTACATTAATATGTTTTAAAGTTTTGATAATATTTTACCTGTTTCATTAGAATACATGTATTTATAATTGATGAATATTGAAAACAATCTGCTTTAAATATTTTGAATATTTAAAATTTAAGCTTTAAGGTTCATATTTTATCCTTACAACAAATATTTTTTAACAAAGAAATAAGATTTTTTTTACTAGTTAAATCAAGGAATACATTCATACAATTGCGAATAATATTCTAAGGACAATTTTATTTATTCTTTACTGGTCTTTATTTTACTTTGTTTTATATGACTATACGATGCAAGACTTAATTATTTAGTAAAGAATTCAGGTAAATAATTTAAATATTCAAGAATATTGAAAACGATCTGCTTTAAATAATTTGAAAAGATAAATTTAAGCTTTAAGTTTCATACTTTATCATCACACCAAATATTTTATAGCAAAGAAATAAGATTTTTTAATGGGTAAAACAAGTAATACATTCATACAATTGCGAATGATATTCTAAGGACAATTTTATATATTCTTTACTGGCCTTCATTTTACTTTGTTTTATATGAATATGCGATGCGAGACTTAATTCTTTACTAAAGAAGCCAGGTAAATAATTTATAAAAAATATTTTATAGCGCAAAGCCTTATACAATATTAATTCAACAGTGAAAAGTATACTAATTATTCAAGAATAGTTAGAGCTTTTCTATAAAGTTATTTATCTGTAACCATTCAAATACATTTTAATAATAAGGTTACTTAGAATTTTTCGGAAAACTAATTATTAGGCAGACACACATCAAATTAAACAAAAGCTGTTATACTTTTAGATAGTTATTTTACTAATACATATTACATTTTTAAATGTTTCACTGAGTTAATTTAAAAACACATGAAACTATATTCTTAAAATTATTTGAAAAGCATTCTATAAAGTTATTTACCTATAACCATTCAAATGCATTTTAATAATAAGATTACGTAGAATTTTTCGGAAAACTAAATATTACTCAGACACACATCAAATTAAACAAAAGCTGTTTTAGATAGTTATTTCTCTAGTACATATTGAATTTTTAATTGTTTCACTGAGGTAATTTAAAAGCACATGAAACTATATTCTTAAAATTATTTGAAAAGCATTCTATAAAGTTATTTACCTATAACCATTCAAATGCATTTTAATAATAAGATTACGTAGAATTTTTCGGAAAACTAAATATTACTCAGACACACATCAAATTAAACAAAAGCTGTTTTAGATAGTTATTTCTCTAGTACATATTAAATTTGTACCTGTTTCACTGAGGTAATTTAAAAACACATGAAACTATATTCTTAAAATAATTTGAAAAGATGAACATAACCTTAAGATACATATTTTATCATTACCTTAAATTTTTAATAGGAAAGAAACGAGAGAAAATGTTTTTCTCTAATAGGCAAAGCGAGCTTTAAAAATCCACGCAATTACGAATGTTTTTGTAGAGACAATTCCTTATCTGGAACCGGGTTTAATATTCCTTTAGAATATCAGCTGGTCTTTTCCAACTGCTATTATGCTGAATCCTCATAATAAGATTTAATGCTCACTTATTTTACCATGAATAATGGATTTGAGCGGAGGCAATTACCTCAAAGTGAAATTACATTTTGTCGACGTCAGGCATATTCCGAACAATATATCCCACTAAAAGACCAAGTAATGATATTGACAAAGGAATTGCGAGCACATGAAAGTAAGATTTCTTTGTTTTAAAATTGAATGTCTTTAAAATGGTTAAATGTTAACTAAAGTCTATTTTTCTTCCACATAAAAAGAGATAATAGTATTAGGTTTCCTAAGTTGTATTTTCAGTTAATTAATATTTATGGAAAAGGATGTTCTGGTATTTTAAAATAATTTAAAATAGAAAATAAATATATTTACTGAAGATAAATTCTTATACTAAAAGATATAGTTTGTTAGATTATATAAATATATTTCAGTGTGCTTTTTTAAAAAATTTTTATACATCAAATGTAAGATAATTATACCTATACACACATTCATAGATATTTCCTCACATGTGTTTCTTATATATATTAATCTTAGAAATGGAGGTAGAAATGATTAAAACCTTTACACACCTACATGTGTGTAACTGACGGTATGCGCGTGTTTACATTAACCCTCTAAGCGGTTCGCACGTACAATTCCTCCAAACCGATGATGTCTTCAAACCGGATGTAATGCACATTTCTGCCAGTGTTTGAGATAGGAGGGTCAGGTCGATTTTTCAGAAACTGCATCCCTCTCTGACTGACATTTTTTGAGTCATGCACCCCTATCCCCTGAAGCACAATGACGCTGGTAGCTTTTCATGGCTTTGTAAATCTCTATTTCGAAGTAATTCATTTGCGGTAACAGATGCATCTCTAATTGCACCACTTAAATAACTTGGATAACTTTCGTAAAAAAAATATAAATAATTCTCTTAAAGAATATTTTTATTTGTACTTTTAGAACCCATTATTTCTTATGGGAGGATCTTCGATACTTGACGAGCTTTATGTGTATTAAAAATTAAGAATCTATAATATTTATTTATATACCTATTTATAACCGAAAGTAAAGGGACAATAACAAAGGTGGGTTTCCCGTATTCAATTCTAGTAGACAAAGGGTGAAATAGAAAGTAATAGAATGCTTTGGCCATTGACACAATAAACCTTTAGCGTATTTTTGGAAACTTTTTTTAATTGGTGTGTTCCACTCGAAGGGTTGATTTTTCCATAGAATGAAACAAATACACATCATACACATAGACATCATATTATACCAATATATCACTATAAAAAGGGACTGATTGGGTCAACTACAGTCATGGAGGTTGATAGCCGTTTGTTACTGTGATTAAAAATTAGGTTCTGGTCTCTTTAGAACATTTGCTTCAATTCAGTGGACTGTAGCGCTTCAAACCTAAATAAGCTGTAATAATAAAGTATAATTTATAGTATTAATAATTTTTAATGATATATCACTTGACTAGTCTAGTGAAAAAAAAATAATCGGTGTAATCAAATTAAAACATAATTGTTGGCAAATAAAAAAAATATACATCATGAATTTTAATTCTGGCAAGTTTCGTTAAAATTCTTTAAAATTCTTTAATACTTTTTATTATAAAATCTGTTATACAAAGTACGAGGATATATGCATTACATTCGTCCTGTAAGATATCGGTTAATGGGTTTGGTATTATTAAATTCTGATTAAACACATGGGGCAGTAATTTATCAATTGATGGACAATATTCCAAATTCCTCATCTTGTTAGGTAATAATGCAAGAGGGTACATTAATCCGTCTTCGATTGGAGTATAATCGTATAATTGAAGTGTAGTTAACGTTTAGATATGTTTAAATATATGTAATGTCGTGAATGTAACGTTCGTTCATTTGTGAATTCACAGATATGTTCAGTAGTTATAACTTTAGGAGACATGGTTCGCATAATACAAGTATATTGCTAAAGATTATATCAATCACATTTGGAAATTTACATATATGTGTGTGTATATACGTACCGGCTACCTTTATCTTTGATAGCGTGTGGACGTCCACCCCTATGTCGTCTACTGCTGGTAAGTCATATATATATATATAAATATATATATATATATATATATATATATATATACATACACTCAAGAGCTAGCTAAAACATTATGACCACCTGTCAATAATGGTATAGCGCACCTTTGGCGAGCAACACAACTTCAACTCGCCTTTCATGGATTCCACAAGTCCTTGGTAGATGGCCGGAGGCAGATTGTACCAGGTGTTTAAGCAAAGGTTACGAAAATCCGAAATATTGCGAATTGGTGGTCTATCGGAATGAAATCCGGTGATTTACGTGGCCAGGACATTAACTGGAATTCAGAATCGTGTTCCTGGAACCACTCCAACACAATTTTAGCCTTGTGACACGCGTTGTCCTGTTGGAACATTCCATGGAAGCTGGAAAAACAGAGGCCATGTAAGGGTGCAACTGGTACGCAATGATGTTCAGATACCCTGTAGCATTCATGGTCTGCTCTACCACAACCATGGGTCCCAAAACGTTCCCAAAGCATAATACAGCCACCACCGGCCTGTGTATGACCTACTGTACATTGAGGGAGCAACTGTTGGCCTGGAAGCAGGTGTATCCTGACACGGCCATCGGGGTGATGAATGACAAACCTTGTTTTATATGACCAGGCAGCTCTCTCCCACTGATCCATGGACCAGTCGCGATGTTGATTCAAAATTCTTTAAAGAGATTAAAAGTATTTGTTTTGAATAATTTGTTATATTTAATAAGGTACCATATATATTTTTATTTAATATTAAATGTTTATTAACAGTCTAGAATTTTCAAATACAACAATTTATTTTCTACCTAACTTTATCGAGATATCCTAATAAATCGGTCTCCATTTATTTTCTGTCGTGAAAGGACTTCATTCAAGACACTTTAATTCCCCACAGTTAGAAAAGAGTCACTTAGATGAAAGAGTGAAAATAAATAGTTTTCAACAAAAACTTTCTTTTGGGGGCAATAACATGAAACAATTTAAAGTACCTTAAGCGAGACTGTAGCCGATCTCTTCACTAAAATCAGGGATAACAATTTTGAAATCTAGGATATAGAGCTAATAAAAACGTTTTCTCTTATAAATTAAAATTCTGAAGTTTACTTCAGGTATTGAATTACTAGTTATTAATAGATAATTACTTATGTATACAACCAATTATCCTTCCACCTACGTTAACAATTAATTTATAAAAAACAAAGTCTTTCTAGTCCATAATAACTAAAATCTTATTATATTCTTACGAATAGAAAAGTATAATAATATTTCAAATGTGTGATTGCTATTTGATTAATTACAGAACGTAGAATTTCAGTAACACTTGACAAACTTTAAGAAATTATAAAATAGTTAAAATTTTAAACAAAATATTGAAATCTAGAATATATGTAAAATTCAACGTTTCACAATCTTAACTCTATCCTTTCAAAGGAACTTCACAGTGAATATCAAAATATTTCAAAGAGTACAAAATATTGCAATCTAGAATGTATATAAAATTTAACATTTCAAAATTTTAACTCTATCCTTTCAAACCTACTTTACCATGAATATCAAAATATTTCAATGAGTAAAACACATTGTAATCTGGAATGATAGTAAAATTCAACATTTCACAATCTTAGGTTGATCCTTTTAAACGTACTTCACCATGAATATCAAAAAATTTCAATGAGTAGAAAATATTTTGTATTTTTCTATATTATCTTGTGTCATTGATTTAACATAAATTCTTGCTGATTTTACTTGGAATTGGTAGCCTTCTTTTGGGTTTAAACTATTTTTTGGAACAATAAAACCTAAAAAAGACAATGCCTTAAAACTTCATGCAATAAATCAAACTTAGACCATTGAATTTATTACATAAATATTGTCTTTTAAAAAAAATATTTTTTATTTTCAAGACTTTTTTTGAATTTGAAAATTAGGTAAATTTAATCTCCTTTGTTTGAGATTTATATATCCGCATTAAGTGTCAGGATAAAATGCGGTAGAATCAGCTATCATAATTTAATTAAAATCTCGCATTTAATTAAATTGTACGACTATATTGAAAGGTCCTAAACACGTTTAGCATTGTAAATATTTAAATTAATGTGTTGTCAACCTGTATCCACTAAGTAATCATTTAATTTACATAATAAATATTAATAAATAGCCGCATTGCGAGAAAGATTTTATTGATATAAATAGTCTGTGATATAAATAATCTATGTACAGTGAATTCTTAGTTAGACGAAATTTTTATTTGTAAAATTCATTATTTGTATATTGTGTTTAATTGAATAAAGTACAGTTTAAGATAATTAAGTCTTCATTACAAAAGTCCATCTTTGATTTTTCATTAAATAAAAGTTCCTACTTGTTTTAAAATAATAATTTTACATGTTCATTAGTAATTAACAAGCTCACTATAATTTTTAGCACTATAAACTTTACAGAGAAATAATGGGTTACTTCCCTGCATAACTTTTAGATATATTAATTTAATATGAGATTTTGTTTATAACTGCAATTAATTAAATTGTAAAAAGCATATTAAAATGTTAATTAACTTTGCTTTTAATTAAAACATTCAATTTGGGTATTTATTAGGACATAAATTTATTGTTATTAAATTAGCGTTTTATTATGAAATTGTTGTATTTGTAGTATGTATTTGGTAATTCTTTAGCTGAAATATTTTTAATAAATACAATTTGCTGTATTTTATATAATCAATTAATATAATCTAAAAAAAAATATTTTTCAATTAAAGAACAAACTGGATTTAACTATTTATCCTACATATATTTACACAGAACAAATATTTCACAAGATGAATGTACAACATAGAATAAATAAATAACTAAAAAATTATTAAAATAGTTGTTTTGTAAAGTTATCGCATTATAATTTGATGTAAACAACTTAATTAAAATATAATGTGATTTTCCTCTTCTTATTACAAAAGGAACTCTCGTGTGTTTTAATGGTAACTTGATTCCCTATGGACGTGTTAAACTTGTTTGAGAAAAATAATTACATTTTGACTAAAGCGTTATTTTCAATATATTTTTCTTTCACTGAATTCATTAACGATATCATTTTTAGAAGAAGCATAATTGGCATCAAAAAAGAAAGGAATTCAATTTCTATCTTAATTTGTTGAGACATATTTTGCAAATAAATGTGAACGTAAAGTTTTGTTTTTAATTTTTTACTGTTCTCTTTAAGAAAACTTTTTCAAAATGAAAAGAAAAATTTTATTTTCTGTTCTACATGTAAAAGAAGATAACTCTAATACATAAAAAATATATTTCTATGCCTTACCCTTAAAAAGAGTGATAATAGTTTAGGATAGTTTTGATGATACTTTATGCAAGCAAAACAAAATAAATGAGTAAAATTTAATATGTTTTCAAGGAATGTCTGCATCAAATATTTCATTTTAGAGTGAGTTTTTTTTAGTTTTCTTTATAGCGTTCATAAGTATAATTCAAAACCTTCTAGTAAAAAATTAGTTTTTACACAATATTTTGTCAATATTAATTTTTTTCGTTTTAAAATTATTACTCAGTTTTCTGTGAGTCTAAAAAGTATATGCATTCTGTGACCTGAATTTTTATCACCTTTTATTAGAATATAAGATCGGTATTCTAACTTTTATTTAATGTACTACAAGTAAATAAAAAATTCAGCCTGTATTACAAACCTTGATTCATATTTCATTAAGTTGTGTAAAGTAAGTAACAGGGAAAGCAAAAGGAAGGTTTTAATATTCATCTTACTGTAATGAATATTATATTTGTTAAGTTTAACGCACAATGTGGCTTTACCTAAAAAAATGGGCAAATAGTAATTTTGTATATAGCTCATCTAAAAAATTATATTCAAGGTAACGTTTTTTGACTAATTAACTAATTTAACTAACACCTTCAGACTATTTCAAGCTTACAAGATCTTTCATAATAATTATTAAGATTGCTTCGTTATTAACTAAATCATTCACGCATGTTATCGTTCGTCTTAGGTAATTGAAGCGGAGTGGTCTGTTATGAGATAACTGTCTGAACTTAAATCCTAGTACATAACTCCTTATTTTTAGAAATTACTAAACAATGGATTGTATTTTTATCTATTTCACTTTCTTCTCTAAGAAAATATTGTTTTGTAACAGCGTGAAAGTAATAAGGATAAGAACAACGCTTATACTTAACCATTTGAAGTGCAGAATGCAAAAAATAATTTGGTAATTGAAGTAGGGGACACTCTTAGGACATATCCATTGGGGCTGTAGTCCCCGTACATCATACCCCATTTTTAGAAAGTATTAAACAATATATTGCACTTTTATGTCATTCTCCCCCTTCTCTAAGAAAAGAGTGTTTTGTGAGAGTAATAAAGAGAAGAACTATGCCCATATTTAACCACTTGAAGTGAAGAATGCAAAACGCAGTTTAGTAATAGAAGTAGAAGCGGTTCTTA
>CM063508.1:17092710-17142710 GCA_032207245.1 Pardosa pseudoannulata
AACCTTGATGAAATGTAGCTTCTTTGTTAGAGTGTGGACACTAGCCACTCGATGTCATGTTTATTTGGATGTGAAACTGTGTAATAGTCATGAATGTGAGTTATATTCGATTTTAAAGGGTACTCTTTTATAATAACAAAACAAATGATATAGACCCACACTCGCGTAAGCTTTTAGGATAATCTGGTCAGGCTGAAGCATTTTTGAACTATTTGATGAGCTTGCAAACAGATAAGTTTTAGTAAGCACGTGGACATAAAACTGTGAACCCACTCTACGCGTGTCTATGCCAAGAACAATGAAAATGGCGCAGGTTTCACTTTTAGAAGAAACGATGATTTAAACTTATTATTATCAAGAAAAACTGTTTTCCATTCACCTTAACTCTCTATATTTTATATATATATATATATATATATATATATATATATATAGATAATATATATATATATATATATAGGTAGATAGATAGATAGATAGATAGATATATAGATAGATAGATATGCCAGGTTTCAAAACCTAAAGTTAATTACTTCGGGGTTAAAGTTTAAAAAACGCAGAGAAATCTTTTATGCAAGCTCATGAATAACTAATAACTCCATAAAAAAAGCACTTGACGCATAATAATTGAGAGAGAGAGTCTTCAGGAAGGTTTAATATATAAACCTTGGTGACATTTAGCTTCTTTGTTAGAGTGTAGACACTAGCCACTCGATGCCATGTTTATTTGGATGTGAAACTGTGCAATAGTCATGAATAAAGACATTATAAAGACATCATGGGCACTTTGAATTGTCATAGTATATGCAAATATATATATATATATATATATATATATATATATATATATATATATATATATATATATATATATATATATATATATGTGTGTGTGTGTGTGTGTGTGTGTGTATACATATATACATATATATTTATGTATATATAATATATAAATATATGTGTGTATATATACATATATATTTATTATTATATAATATATAAATATATATATGTGTGTGTGTGTGTGTGTGCAATTATATTTTCAACCTCTAAAAGTAATCAAAGTAATTATAAGTGTATCTTAAAATAATTTTTGTGGTTATTTTATCTTTTATGGCAAAATTTGCTTAATCTCTTGTTTTTTATATAGTGTTGGTGATTGAATTAATCCTGTTGTCTTAGTCCTTTCTATAAAACTATTTATATAATTAGTTTCACTTCCTTACGTATTAAAGCGTTCAATATGTAATTAATCATTAAGAATCCTTATTGTCTGGTGCACACTTTTATAAATTGTGTTTTTTTTTCCTTCGAAAGCCTTCGAAAAATGATTCTGTAATACAGTCCACTCTTTTTTTTTTCCAAAATTCTATCTTTCCTCTCTCTGCTACGTTTTTACTTACGACTGCACCGAAGTCAACAAGGATTATCTTATCTTTGGGACAGGCTAAACCACCCATTACTTATATGTATATATACAATTATATAATCTAGTAACAAATATTATTAAAATAGTCCTAATTAAATTTATTAAATTTTAATTTCAACTATAATATATTTTTTTTCAAAACTACATCATTTCTATAAGTTTTGTAATATTTCAAAATTAAACTTTCTGAATTATGTGGAAATATCTTAAAAAATAATTTGCAAAGTTTTTAAGAATCTTTTATATATTTTAATATATGATCTATGTGAGTTTCTAAAAATATTTTGGATATTGTCAATAGCCAGATAAAATTTATGTGGACTGTCATGCAAATAAGGCTGTTGTCATATGTAATCCAAATATTAAATTAACGACTGTTTATCGATGGATTTTTAATGCGAAAATCCAGAACTGTGCTATTTTCAAACCCCTGAGATTCTATCGTGGATATTAGTGTTCTCACTTTGACTAGATCCATGTTTAGGAACTCACTGAAGATTTGCAATGTGTGTATATATATTATTAAACATGAAATCTAGGGAACAGATCCAGTGGATTAATGCTCTGTACCTCCTCCTCTCCCAGTGTTTATGAGTAATATCTAAGTGAGTAATTGTAAATTTTCACTGTTGTACAATTTTAATTGTAGTTGTGACAAGGATTACGTGTGTCAGTTTAAGCTGATATAAGCGTTGGGTGTTCATGCTTGCGGCTTAGGTTTGGGGGCTTACATCGTCAGTTTAGTCGTTGATGGCGTTTCATCATCGTCTCTGGTTGCATTTTGGCTCATTTTGGTCGTAGCATGTATGCGCACTTCCGTTATATTAGGTTGGAGAAAAAAATCCATTATTTTTTCTGTAGATGGCTGTAGTGGTCGGTATCTCGTAAAGTATCTATCCAACAATTTTAAATTTATGCTCGTTGTCAAGGAGATATTCTACACTAAAAAACCTTTTTACTGCTTTTATTTGGTCCATTCGGTTGTGAGTTACAGGGTGTTAAAAATGGAAGTCAACAAAGTGAAAATTCGGTACATTTTACATTTTTTCTTTTATAAAGGCAAACATTCAAGCCAGGTGGCTGAAATTGTGAATGGTGCTTATGGTGCCGGTACTGTAACAGCTAATTACGTGCAATTTTGGTTTCGTCGATTCCGTTTAGGCATTTTTGATGTTAAAGATGTACCCCTCACAGGCAAGGCCGTCTTCGAAAATGTCGATAAAATCACAGAAATAATCGAAGTTGACCGGCATGTTAAAAGTCTTACCATCTTTCAGGAGCTAAAGATTGACCATAAAACAGTTTTAAACCATTTGAGAAAAGTTGCATTCAAAAAGAAGATCGATGTTTGGGTGCTACACCATTTAACACTAAAAAACATGATAGATCAAATTTTCGTCTGCGAAGCCTTGGCCAAACGGAATGAAATCGACCCATTTCTTAAACGGATGGTAACTAGGGATAAGAAATGGGTCAAATACGACAATATTGTGTGAACATGATTATGGTCAAACGTGGTGAAGCAGCTCAAACGGTGATCAAACCAGGACTAACTGCCAGAAAGGTTCTACAGTGTATTTGGTGGGTCTGGAAGGAAATCATTTATTATGAGTTGCTTCCGTATGGCCAAACACTAAATTCAGATCTCTACTGTCAACAACTGGACCGTTTGAAGCCAGCGATTGACCAGAAACTGCCAGAATTGGCCAACAGAAGAGATGTTGTGTTCCATCAGAACACGCCAGGCCAAACACGTCTGTAGTGACTCGCTAGAAATTCAGGGAGCTTGGCTGGGGAGTTTTAATGCATCCACCATATAGTCCGAACCTGGCACCAAGCGATTACCACCTTTTACTCGCATTGCAAAACTTCCTGAGTGATAAGAAACTGGAATCAAAAGAAGCTTGGGAAAATCGATTACTAGAGTTTTTCTCCAATAAGGACAAAGACTTCTATGAGAGAGGCATTATGAAGCTACCTTTAAAATGGCAACAAATTATACAACAAACCGGTGCAAATTTGAACCAAATCGGACAATCCGAAACATGTTAAATAAAGTCATTAACTTCACTCAAAAATAATGGATTTCTCTTCCCCCAACCTAATATAAAAGAGGTTCCGGTTCCATTGGCCCTCATGAACAAAACAGTAGATTGTAGAGTTCCAAAACAAAACCAAATCATTATATAAATTAATACTATTTCTGAGAATCTGTATTAATTTCATTAACCTTAACCTTCCTAATATTTTTACTTTCCACGAGTGTGTAGTTTAAGCAATTTATTATTTGTATCATATCAATGCAGAGTGAACTTTCTCGGGGTAGACATTTCAAAGATTATTTTCACTGAGATAGATTAGTTTCTATAAATTCTATATACATATATCCTTATATTTAACCTTACCCTTGAATTTCCTTCCTATACACGATCTATACACTATTTTAATGCTAAAAAATAATTTGCGGTAAGCCAATAAAAGACTTCTGTTTTAAGTCATTAACCAATGTGTTAAAGATATATTCATTATAAAATTCCTTGATTACTCTAAGCCATTATTTATATGTAATATAATAAATTATTTCTCTCCTCACGTATATTTACTAAACACGTATATTTACACGAAACGAAATTCCACTAAACGCAAAAATTCACTTTTTGCAATGTCTTGCCATACACGTGCAAGTGATTTCATCCAACTGCAAAAACTTTCCCAAGTAAAATCTTCTGGAAGAAATAAATATTTACAGCTTCCTAAAAATATAATTCTCATTCCAAACGTCTGAATTTTTCAGCTGAGAGCATAAGAAAAATTCATTAAATGAAGTAAGAGTTTACTCCACTATATCCATGAAAGGAAAAAGGAAAAAAGGGGTAAAATGCTTTTAAAGATAAGATGAAATTATTCAGCTGAATGAAAAACATCTGAAGGCTACGCATTAAGAATTAAGTGAATAATGCGTTCTACAATGTTTCCTAAGAAAATTAATGTGCCGTAAAAATGCACTACTTTCCCCGTCCGGGCACGTTGGATGGTAACTTAAAAACAAAGAGTAATTAATTGGAAGCTTTTTATCACTAGTTCGTCATTACTTAAGTCCCAGAACGATATACTTTTGAATTAAGAGGTAAACAATTATTAGTGGTTTGTTTAAAAAAAATCCTTGTACAATTTTTAAAACCACATTTATCTAAGGAAATTTCATAATACACATCTTTCATTTTTTACTCCAAATGATGAATGATTTTGGTCTTGCATCTCTTTGAGTCGATCGTGCTTTTTAAATGAAAAAAGTTTTGGTGGAACTAAAACTCGGTAATGTGTAGTATATGTAGTTACTTGAAATCCCAACATTTATAATCATGAAATTGAGTTCCTACTATTTATAATCTTAAAATTAAGTTTTTTGGTTTGTTACATATTTTTATAGTTATTTTTATTTTAAGAGTTTCGAATTTTAATGATGTTTATCTCTAATTTACGCCTGCTATTAATTTCTTACTTCCTGAATATTTGAAATATATTATTTCAAGTCAGTTTGATAACTAATTATTGCATAATATCATAATACTATTATATCTTATTTCACTATGAAATTTTGTATCTTACGCAATATTTAAGACAGCATCAAAAATTTAGATGCCAAATTTTTTGAATGAAAAATGCTATTAAAGCGTCCTAAAACCAAGTTTCGTAACAACAAATGAAATTATAAGTACACTTAAATATTTAGACGCACTTTCAAGTGGTGAAATAAATAACAAATTAGATGACGTCAACAATTTATTGGTACTTCAGTGTTCAAAAAAACAATGCAAAGAAAAGTCAGATTATTTTACAAAAACACAATACTTTTTATAAACTTAAAAATGTTGTATTATATTTCGTTTAGGCTTCATGAATGTTTCTTCTTATTGATTTTCATTAAATACGTGCATACATACATATCTGTGTATATAAAATGATACCTTAATTTTGACTTAAATTAGACTTAATTATGCCTTAGCCTTACTTTAGAATTAATTTTGCTGGAAATGATTTAGTGCAGTATCTTTAACATGAAATTATTTTAACACGGAAAAATATTTCAGTTTTCTCAGTTTTGTGTTAAATGAATTTCACTGTACTTTCGATCTTTAGGTAAACTCTCCATTTGCCTTATTGGTGTCTTTGTTATATTACATATTCTGTCTGATATATTACAATGGCTTATATTCAAAAAACTGCTAGAGATATATTTAACTGAGCCAGTCGCTTAAATAACCGTCTCGACAAGCACTAGACTCCTCAGTGTAGACTCATGTCATTAAATGCATAACATTTCACTTTCCTCTTGGGACTCTCCTTAAATGATTTTGACCCGCGAGGACGCGTGACGGGCTTTTGAGGCCTTAGCGTTATAAAATAATCCACACCAAATTACCCAATTAGAATAAACTTCCCAGGTTTTCAGTAGATGATTTATAGACCATCTAAACACAAAACACATGGACCTCCGCAATTTTTTCTAAATATTTTTCTCTGAAAGATATACTTTAAATATATTCTAGTTCTATAGATCTACCCCCACACACACAAGCGTCGTTTCAGCTCAGTGTTTCTGATTAGAGAAACGATGCTGTGGACAATGCATCCTTATTTCATGAAAATACTGTTGTGTATGTGTTCGGAATCGGTTTTAAGCCGTAGGTCCCGGTCTCATTAGCCCTCGAGTTGCAAAAAGTAGACCGTAGCACTCCAAAACCAAACCAAACTGTTATATATGTTGTTGTTTTTGTTGTTTCTGATCTTACTTGGACTAACCAAGCACGAATGAGACATACATTACTCGTATTAATGCTAAGGGTTGCGCATTAAGGGGAAAGAAAGACTTTGCTCAAGTGAGTTCTCTAAATTTGAAGCAGGAACCAAGAAGAAGACCTACATACTTGGCCTGCCATACCCATTATTGATTGAGAGCTTGGAGGACATTGTGATCATGAACATATTTCATGTGCCCCAGTCATTTATTTTTAACGAGGATCTTAGGCCGGCTAGGGTTTTGAACCCATGAAGCATGATATATAAAGATACTAAATAGCATTAATGGAAGTGTCAACAGATGAGGAATCAATTAATGGAAACAAAGGTAAAAGTTGTTAATCATAAAAATGTTAGTGATCATCAGTCAAACTATGTATGATAAGTATACTAAATGGCTATATCGAATGATTTGAAACACGTACGGTATTATTTAAGCATTGATATTGTTACTAAGTAAAACAGGTTTATAATATATGTACGAACAGCCTCTTATTATTACAAAATATAGCCTAGAAAAGAGCAGATTTGCTAAAACTGCCTAGACTATTATCTTCAGATGATATATCCTTATATTTGAATGAAATAATATACCATTTACCAAATTGTGTCGCTTAATAACGGCAAAAGAACGCCATTATTGTAATGTACACTTCTTTATTTTCCTTTACAGCGTAAAAAGCTTTCGCTTTGTACTCACCATTAAACACAACTTTCTTCCTATAAATTATTCATAAGATGCCATTTTGGTTTACAGATCGAAGGCGAATTGGAATTGACTGGTGCTGTGAAACTAAAAACATGAAAGGACATAAAATTAGCATACAAGTGCTTCCCGAATGAAAAAAAAAGTTAGGGGACAGTAGGATCTAAATATTGGTCTTTGTTGATTCCTCTCTATGGCATATAATTTTTTTGTGTATGTCATTTAGAACTTAAGAGACTCTTTCTGGATTTAAAATGTCTGAAATATGTTTCGTTTCCCATGAAAGTTCCACCTTAATGATTTCTAAATGTACTATTTTAAAAATATTTCCATATATACTGCTCATCGAACTGTATCAGTATCTACTTACTTTACTTATGTGTAATATAAACGTTGCTTCACTTAGCAACAACATTTTAATATTGATTGCAAATCTATCGATATATAATTAACAGTAATCTTAAATACTTAATATTCTAAATCAGTAATTTAGTACTTTAGTTAAAATTAATTTTAATTAAACCTTTGTTATTTTACATGACACCAACTACCAAATGAAATCTTGCAAACTTTCATTTCACACATAATATCATTCTGAGTGTTCCGTCCAACAGCCATGATGCGACATCAATTGCTTAATATTTTTTGTAAACTGTGTTTATTTTGTAACCGTGAAGCGTAGTGCCATTTATAAATATATGTAATTTAATAGTGTTCGGTGAGAGCGAGGAGATTAAAGCGGCCGTATATTCTGTTTTTTTTTTTTTTTTTTTTGAATTGGACGACGTTGGGAGTGAGAATAGTCAAAGTCATTGTAAGTAAATGCTTTATTCTTTTTAATCGTAAATCTTATTGGTTTGTCATTTTCCCAACGCTGATCCAATTCATATTCATTCAATTCTATTTCATTGTGTTTAAGTATTTTGGTATCCCCCTCATTCACATTATTCTTATTTATTATACATTCCACTAAGTCTTAACATCTCACACTGAGTAATAATCTTTAATGAAAATCTATCTAAGAAGACTGCATAAAATTTGTAAGGTAGATTTTTGATGAAATTTTAGTTTTACTTCTAATTCTATCATGTGCATATTTAAACAAATTACTTTTACACGAATGTGATGTAAGATATTTATAACTGTATCAACTCAGATACAGTGGTCAAACATTTTAGTAACGGTTTTCACTTTCTTCATAATTTAAATTTACATGCTAAAATAAATTATTGCTTACAATAAATTGGAACAGGGTTTAAATATTGTTTGTAGCATTTAAAATATATTGTCCTTTAAAATGTCTGTGGAAATAATACAATGAATGATAGTCACTTTCCCATAATACCCTTATACTCATATTCAATTATTACAAAAGCTGTGAAAAACATGATTTAAATAGTTCTACTCGTAAAAATGTGACTTAATTAATAAAAAAGACAGAAACTTCAATATTGTAATTTGTTTGCAAACCTGTTATGAAACTTAAAGACTATTTCATGTTCTAAAAGAAAATCTAATTACTCTACCTCCTCAAAAGCACTTATTAAAAATCTTTAAATATATCTCTACGATCCGGGAACAAAATTATATTACCTAAATTAAAATTAAACAATCAAAACAAATAAACAAAAACATGACGTTCATCACTTAACGCCAATTCATAAGTAATTAGCGTAAGATTGTGTGCAGATTATGGCATGAAATTTTTTTGGCACATGAAAAATGGAAAATAAACAACTGATAATGTTAAGTATTATTTTTCTGATTGCTACAGAAAAAGATCAATTTACTACCTTAAAAGACTTCAAATTTTGGTTTACACCTTTATCAAAAAGGTTTTATAAAGGCTTTATGGATATTTTCTCAAAACGTAAAATTTAACATAAGGAAAACAATAAAAATATCACTATCAATAAGTCAGAATTATATTTACACTTATATTTGAAGAAGGAATATTTCATTTCTTAAGACTGTTATGGTGAGACCGACAGAGCGTAAAACACGTATAGTGGAAATTGTAAAAAAAGAAAAAAAAAAAAATAAACTAATTCTTCGTGCTGAATTTTGTTTATAGAATTTTAATAGAAATGAATAGGATATAAAATGTATGGTTTTGCTATGATGCCAAAAGGACCACACTCATCGAAGATATGCAAACATGGCTCTTGATGAAAAAAAAATTGCTCGAACTCTTGCAGAAGATAAAGCTCCAAGCTACTTTATTTGCTCTTGATTGCAGATCTATCTAAAAAAGTTTACAGCGTTTTCCTGGGCAAGAACTTTTAAATTTGAAATGGGGTCGAAAGTTCACCACTTCGCTTTCGCCTCTAGGTCGGTTTTGCTCTGGCTTTGTTCAACTGTAATTTTGTTAAAACCATTTCATTATTTGAAATTCTTTCAGAATAAGACTACAAACCATACCTCTAAATATTTTGCTATGTTTCGTTCAATAAAAAAGAAATGGAGTCAGAATTAATACAATTTATGCGTTCTAAATACATTTCATCTAAATCTTCTCTTATGTATAACTGTGCATTTGGACTCTTAATGCAATATATTTAAAAACGGCATCGCAAAACATTGGATGGACTCTGAAAAATTGTAACGCAGGAGTAGAACAAAATTTTTCTTGATGTGTCAAGAAATGCTTCATTGTCTTTTAACTTAATATGTAATAGGATAGTTGAATTAAGTAGCAATACGACTGAACATATTAGAAAATAAAATTCTTATATTTCCTTATATGTATATCTGCAAAATTATTACAAAAATGAACATGAACCTCTTTCTACTTTATACTAACTGGAAGGGATATATATTTCATCCCACACATACACTTATATAGGTTCACAGGCTTTATTTCTACCAGCACATAGAATTGTTTTCGTTGAATTAGTAGGTGATAAGAGATTTCTAAATAAATAGAACCTGATAGACAGTCAATCAGATATTACATAGAAAATCTAAGAATAATGCTAAGGAATTAAAATTTTCGAGAAATACAAAATCCCATTATTTTAAAAATTCATTTTTCCCACTCAGATGTAACTGTTAATATCAGAGGTATAAATCACTTAGGATGTTTCACTGTATTCAATCAACATCTAGTAAGGTGTAACCAAAGACTAGCTTCTCAATATAGAATAGGCTCCCGTATGCGCATACTCATAAGTGTTATTAGGGTTACTACATTTAGCAGTTTATCGCTATTTTGGATAGTGAGGGAAATAATCGCCAATCGAAACAAATATGTAGAATTAGCTCTCACTCTGAATTGGTATGAGACGGACACTTAAAATACAGGAGAGGCTCAAAAACACCAAACAGACATAGAATTTATTTGGACTTTGTTTTATTATCGCGTAATTTATATACGTAATATTATTTTAATTGTTCAATATATACAATTGAAAAAGCATAACTTAATGCAGTTAAACCATAATCTTTGAAAAACATATATTATACACAGTTTTTTCAAAAATATATAAAAAATAAGTTTCATGTTATAATTAGTAATTTGGTTTTCTTAAACGACTTTGTTCTTTTTTCTTTTAAAATAAATAAATAAGTTTAAGAAAACACAGTTTATGTGATTGGCTACTGTTTATTTCTTTAAAATAATTTTATATTTTCACTGATGACAAATCATTAACGGTCAAAATACATTAAACGCGTGGTTAAAATCAAAGCGATCGTAGCTACTTACAGTCAAAAAGCAACAATACACAGGTTACTATACTTTCATATAATTTATAGCCAAGTGAAAAGAAAATGTGCCAAACACTAGCGCATGCACTGTAATTACTCTCACAGGGAGCCTATTCTAGACCCAGCTTTTACAGTAACCAAAGGTCTTTTGCAACTAAGACGTTTAAGGGATTAATATAGGTTAAAAATCTTGGTGACTGTGCATTTAATATTGGTACAAAGCAGCGTGAAATTGCATAGAATATTATCTGTAAAACTGTCTTTTTTTTTGTATTTTCAAAATTTTTCCACTTATTGAAAATCTATCACTGCTTCTAAGAAATGCCCCTTCTTTTATTGCCTCGAGAACATTTCCCAGGAAAGAAAAAATTGTTGATAAGTTTATAAAGTGACTAGACTTTCTTTATAAGTTTTTCTCCCTGAAAAACAAAAACTCAGATTTTATGTATTAAAAAGTTTTTTTCTTTCTTTTTGAATTCAGAGGAAATTAATCCTTCTACATCAAAAACAGGACTGAAAGAAATTTTTAACAATACAAATAAAGAAATAATGATCTAAATCCCTTAAAGTTATTTCCCCAGTGTGATTCAGGATGTAAAAAAAGGAGAACAAAATAGGAACTTGAGGTATAAATAAAGCAATATACAAATAAAGTTTTAATATTCTATTCTGTCAAGAATTGTTTATTTCGATAAACTGGAAAGAAATGCTTTTTTTTTGCTTATTTTTTATGTACATTTCTTATTTTAAAATTTAAAGAATGTCTTTAATCAAACTATTTCAAAACAACATTAACATAATTTTGTATAATAAAATAAAAACATTTAAGATTTTGGAAGAAATATTTCTGTTGAATGTTTTTCATTTTAATTCTTTTATCGGACTAAGTTACAGAAAATGGATGAAACAGAGAAAGCAGTATAGTTAATAATAGTTTTTTTTCCCCATAAATTATTATATATTATAAATTATTATTATATTGAAATTTTCCTTATATATTATTATTGACATTTTCATTACATATTATTATTACTGTATTCATATCATTTGTTACTTTGGTGATCCCAGTTACTTCATGAAATTTACGAAATTCATAAAAACTACAAAAAGTATCATTTATTTCATGTCTTTTTTTCACCAAAAAGCTTTAATCGGTATCTACTAGATTTATTAGTAACAGCATTTATTTCTTTAATCCATGAGAACGCCTTTGATGGGCCTTTGATGCCCAAAATTAATACAAGATTTCTCATGAAATCACCGAATAGAAATAAATTTTCCAAATTTTCAGTAGATGCCTTATAGGTGTTTTAGACCCCAATAACATGCATTTTCACAATTGTCTCTAAATATGTTCTAAAAAAAAACTTTTATTTTTCGGGCTTAGAGACCTAGTGCATGCTCATACACTTCTGCACTTTTATTTGGTGTTTGTGGACGGTGTGTGTCAAAAATACATTGTTATATGATTAACCCATATTGGACCGCTGTCCTATAAATAGGACAGCAAATAAAATTCTATTTAATAATAAAGTTATAAATATTTCCTCAGTGGATTTTATTTTAACACCTTTAAAATAGACACACTTTAGCATAATAACAAAATAAACTGCGAAATCAAATTATATTGTATTGTAAAATTTATTTTCAGCAACCCCTTAAAAATTGTCATTTTTTAATCTTTAATTTTATATTCATTATTATTATTTTTTTCAAACGTTGTGGAGGTTACTTGTAGTTTATAAACAGAACTAATAATGTAGCTGAAAGTTTTTGTTCAAAAATATATTTTACACGTGTATTTTGTAAGTATAAAAAAGGTGTCCTAAAATTAGGACGACGGTCCAATCCCGATTATTTTTCCACGAATTCGCTATTGCATTCATAGCGCACATTCTTTTCTTATCTTTCAATGAAAACCAGTTCAAACACCTGTTCGCACACCTGGACACAACAAGGGGAAATATATGTCTATTCTATTCAGGAAAACTGGAGATTGCAAGATAAACTTACTCTCTTACTCTCATGCTTGGTTGAAATTTGTTTAGTGTTTAGTGCTGCATGCAGCTCTATTTTTTTCTGCTAAGAATTTGGATACTTTACTCTGCATTTTGCTTCTGTAAAAATGCCACGCAGATTTTTAACAGCCCAAGACGCTCTCGAATATATGAATTCTTTAAGTGATGAGGAATTGATGATCCTGAAATTGGTATTGTTCCTCCTAATCCAGACTCTGTTAGTGATGAAGAAGAGATAGATGATTCAGCCACAAAATGTGAAAAGCCAGTAATGCATGATGGGCTAAAAATTCAAGCTACCACTGGTATTGAAATTTTATCAAATAACTATAAAGAATGTCATCTTCCACCGAAAAAAACCCCAGTGGGTAAAACGTCAACCAAAATTTGAATTATTAAGTGATTCAATTTCAACACGAGATTATGAAATTATAAGCGTGGTTGCAGGAAAAACTCCAGTTGAACTCTTCCACATGATGGTTCATGGCATAATATCTCGTACTGCAACAGAAACAAATCGGTATGCAGCTCCCCCTCCTCCCCAAAAAACACATTCTTTGAGCATTACAGAAACAGAACTCACGCAATTTCTAGGTGTCAATTTCTTTAGTAGGTACTATTAGTTACCACGCGAAAAAATGTACTGGGAAAATGCTCCAGACACTGGACCTACATTAGTGAGTAACGCTATGTCCAGAAAACGGTATAATGACACCAAGCCCTTTATTCACTTTAACGATAATTCTTCAATTGATCCACACGATTGTTATTATAAAATTCGACCTCTTTATGACAAAATCAACATAACCTTGAAGCAATTTGGTATATTTTCTGAAAATCTCACCATCGATGAAAGAATGGTAAGATATTTAGGAAGGCACATTTGCAAGATGTTCATGAAAAATAAACCTTTAAAATTTGGATATAAATTATGGATGTTAGCATCGTACAATGAATATCCTTTTTTTATTATCCCTTATCAAAGATCACAGTTCAGAAACTGCAAGAAAAAACCAACAACAGTGTGCTTAAAATGTAATGTTGGACTTTGCATTTACTATTTCCACAAATTTCACCTATGAATCAGCCTAATGAAATGAAAGTGATATTTGATAAATTTTAGTAGCATATTGGACCGTTGTCCTCTTTATAGGACACCTAATTACTTAAAAAATTAAAAATATTTTTTCAAAATTGTGGTTTTATATGCTTAATTACATCATATTAATAATATGGATGAAGTTTTATTAACTTACAGAAATATTTAGTTCGTGTGGTACAATATGGGTTAAAATGATGAAATATAAAGATGTGATTTAAGTTTTTAACTTATGTGTGTCTCATGTTTGGGAAAATATACATCGTTATATGATTAAAATGATGAAATATAAAGATGTGATTTAACCGTTATATGATTAAAATGATGAAATATAAAGATGTGATTTAAGTTTTCAACTTGTGTGTGTCTCATGTTTGGGAAAAATACATCGTTATATGATTAAAATGATGAAATATAAAGATGTGATTTAAGTTTTTAACTTATGTGTGTCTCATGTTTGGGAAAAATACACAAAATCAAGCAATATAAATAAACTTTTCAATTTTTCAGTAGCTGTCTTATAGGTCTTCTAGACCCCCATTAACATGCATTTTCACAATTTTTTTGAATATTTTTCTCACAAAGAGATACTTTCATTTTTCGGGCTTAGAGACCCAGTGCATGCTCATAAACTTCTGCATTTTTATTTGGTGTTTGTGAACAGTGTGTGTCAAAAAATGCATCGTTATATGATTAAAATGATGAAATATAAAGATGTGATTTAAGTTTTAACTTGTGTGTGTCTCATGTTTGGGAAAAATACACAAAATCAAGCAATAGAAAATAAATTTTCCAATTTTTAAGTAGCCGTCTTATAGGTCTTCTAGACCCCAATAACATACATTTTCACAATTTTCTCTGAACGTTTTTCTCACAAAGAGATACTTTTATTTTTCGGGCTTAGAGACCTAGTGCATGCTCATACACTTCTGCACTTTTATTTGGTGTTTGTGGACGGTGTGTGTCAAAAATACATTGTTATATGATTAAAATGATGAAATATAACTAACTATGTGATTTAAGATTTTAACTTGTGTCTCATGTTTGGGAAAAATACACAAAATCAAGCAATAGAAATAAATTTTCCAATTTTTCAGTAAGCCGTCTTATAGGTCTTCTAGACCCCAGTAACATGCATTTTCACAATTTTTTTGAATTTTTTCTCACAAAGAGATACTTTCATTTTTCGGGCTTAGAGACCCAGTGCAATGCTCATAAACTTCTGCATTTTTATTTTGGTGTTTGTGAACAGTGTGTGTCAAAAATGCATCATTATATGATTAAAATGTTTGAAATATAAAGATGTGATTTAAGTTTTCAACTTGTGTGTGTCTCATGTTTGAAAAATACACAAAATCAAGCAATAGAAAACAATTTTCCAATTTTTCAGTAGCCGTCTTATAGGTCTTCTAGACCCCAGTAACATGCATTTTCACAATGTTTTTGAATATTTTTCTCACAAAGAGATACTTTCATTTTTCGGGCTTAGAGACCCAGTGCATGCTCATAAACTTCTGCATTTTTTATTTGTTGTTTGTGAACAGTGTGTGTCAAAAATACATTGTTATATGATTAAAATGATGAAATATAAAGATGTGATTTAAGTTTTAACTTGTGTGTGTCTCATGTTTGGGAAAAATACACAAAATCAAGCAATAGAAATAAATTTTCCAATTTTTCAGTAAGCCGTCTTATAGGTCTTCTAGACCCCAGTAACATGCATTTTTCACAATTTTTTTTGAATATTTTTCTCACAAAGAGATACTTTCATTTTTCGGGCTTAGAGACCCAGTGCATGCTCATAAACTTCTGCATTTTTATTTGGTGTTTGTGAACAGTGTGTGTCAAAAATGCATCATTATATGATTAAAATGTTGAAATATAAAGATGTGATTTAAGTTTTAACTTGTGTGTGTCTCATGTTTGGGAAAAATACACAAAATCACCCAATAGAAATAAGTTTCCCAAAATTTCAATAGCTGTCTTACAGATCTTCTAGACCCCAGTAACATGCATTTTCACAATTTTCTCTGAACGTTTTTCTCACAAAGAGATACTTTCATTTTTTCGGGCTTAGAGACCCAGTGCATGCTCATAAACTTCTGCATTTTTATTTGGTTGTTTGTGAACGGTGTGTGTCAAAAATGCATCATTATATGATTAAAATGTTGAAATATAAAGATGTGATTTTAAGTTTTAACTTGTGTGTGTCTCATGTTTGGGAAAAATACACAAAATCAAGCAATAGAAATACATTTTCCAAATTTTCAGTTGCTCTCTTATAGGTCTTCTAGACCCCAGTAACATGCATTTTCACAATTTTTTTGAATATTTTTCTCACAAAGAGATACTTTCATTTTTCGGGCTTAGAGACCCAGTGCATGCTCATAAACTTCTGCATTTTTATTTGGTGTTTGTGAACGTGTGTGTCAAAAATACATCGTTATATGATTAAAATGTTGAAATATAAAGATGTGATTTAAGTTTTTAACTTGTGTGTGTCTCATGTTTGGGAAAAATACACAAAATCAAGCAATAGAAATAAAATTTTCCAATTTTTCAGTAGCCGTCTTATACGTCTTCTAGACACCAATAACATACATTTTCACAATTTTCTCTGAACGTTTTTCTCACAAAGAGATACTTTCATTTTTCGGGCTTAGAGACCCAGTGCATGCTCATAAAACTTCTGCATTTTTATTTGGTGTTTGTGAACAGTGTGTGTCAAAAATACATCGTTATAGGATTAAAATATGAATATAAAGATGTGATTTAAGTTTTTAACTTGTGTATGTCTCATGTTTGGGAAAAATACACAAAATCAAGCAATAGAAATAATTTTTCCCAATTTTTCAGTAGCCGTCTTATACGTCTTCTAGACACCAATAACATACATTTTCACAATTTTCTCTGAACGTTTTTCTCACAAAGAGATACTTTCATTTTTTGGGCTTAGAGACCCAGTGCATGCTCATAAACTTCTGCATTTTTATTTGGTGTTTGTGAACAGTGTGTGTCAAAAATGCATCATTATATGATTAAAATGGTGAATTATAAAGATGTGATTTAAGTTTTAACTTGTGTGTGTTTCATGTTTGGGAAAAATACACAAAATCAAGCAATAGAAAACAATTTTCCAATTTTTCAGTAGCCGTCCTTATAGGTCTTCTAGACCCCAGTAACATGCATTTTCACAATGTTTTTGAATATTTTTCTCACAAAGAGATACTTTCATTTTTCGGGCTTAGAGACCCAGTGCATGCTCATAAACTTCTGCATTTTTATTTGTTGTTTGTGAACAGTGTGTGTCAAAAAATGCATCATTATATGATTAAAATGATGAAATATAAAGATGTGATTTAAGTTTTAACTTGTGTGTGTCTCATGTTTGGGAAAAATACACAAAATCAAGCAATAGAAATAAATTTTCCAATTTTTCAGTAGCCGTCTTATAGGTCTTCTAGACCCCAGTACATGCATTTTCACAATTTTTTTGAATATTTTTCTCTACAAAGAGATACTTTCATTTTTCGGGCTTAGAGACCCAGTGCATGTTTATTGAAAAACGTTATTGAAAAGTAAGAGTGTTAGAAAATTATTAAAGATACAAAGAATATTTTTTCTTGAAAAATACTATATTTCTTCAATTGTTAGATTGATATTGATGCTTTACATGCAAATATCTATTCAGGTTTAAAAGAAAATCTTATAGGGGTTCAATATCAGAATCGATTTTGGATCTTGGAAAACTTAAAAAAAAATGAGTACAAAATTTTATTGTATGATAATTGAAAAATATTATTGAAAAATAAAGGTATTAGAAAGGTATTAAACATACTTTTACAATGAATATTATTTTCTTGAAAAATGCTATATTTTCTTAATTGGTTTGTGTTAAATTGATATTGATGCTTTAAATGCAAATATCTATACAGGTTTAAAAGAAAAGTTTATTGTCCTTCAATATCAGATGTGTATTATGGATCTTGAAAAACTTTAAAAAAAAAATGAGTTCAAACTTTTATTGCAGGATAACTGAAAAATATTACTGAAAAATAAGGGTATTAGGAATGTATTAAACATACGTTTACAATGAATATTTTTAGCTTGAGAAATGCTATATTTCCTTAATTGGTTTGTGTTAAATTGATATTGACACCTTAAATGCAAATATCTATTTAATTTTAAAATAAAATCTTATTGTCCTTCAATACCAGATTTGTATTTTGGATCTTGGAAAACTTTAAAAAAATGAATACAAAATTTTTATTTTATGATTATTGAAAAATATTATTGAAAAAAAAGGGTATTAAAAATATTAAAAAAATTTTAAAACGAATATATATTTTTGCTTGAAAAGTATTATATTTCCTTAATTTGTTTGTTTTAAATGGATGTTGGTGCCTTAAATGCAAATATCGTAAGAAAATCTTATTGTCCTTTAATATCAGATGTGTATATTGGATCTTGGAAAACTTAAAATAAATTAGTACAAAATTTTATTTTATGATTATTGAAAAATAAAGGTATTAGAAAAGTATCAAAAAACCTTTTAAAACGAATAGTTTTTGCTTGAAAAATATTATATTTTCTTAAGTGGTTTATGTTAAATTGATTATTGACACTTTAAATGCAAATATCTATTTAGTTTTAAAAGAAAATCCTATTGGCCTGCAATATCAGATGTGTATTTTGGATATTGAAAAACTTAAAAATATGAGTACAAAATTTTATTTTATGATTCTTGGAAATAGGGATATTTGAAAAGTATCAAAGAAACTTTTAAAACGAATATTTTTTGCTTGAAAAATACTATATTTCCTTAAGTGGTTTGTGTTAAATTGATATTGACGCCTTAAATGCAAATATCTATTCAGTTTTAAAAGAAACTCTTATTGATCCTGAATGCCAGATGTGTATTTCAGATAACAAGTTTAAATAGAAGTCTTCTTTTCTAATTTATGAATGCTGGATGATAAGTTGTGTAGTATTTCCTTTCCAGAAAGTACTGAAACTGGAAGAAAGCCTTCATCGAGGGCAGTAAACGCATCGTTTAATACCATCCTCTTAGAAGTATTTATGAATCTTATTTTACGACTAGGGAGATATATAGTATGCGACTTTATGACTCCAGATATGACCTCTGGAAACAAGAAGTTCTTCGATGTGCTAGATGCTAATATCTTTAACCCGAGTTTTACCGAAAATAATCAAAGAGAATGGATGAAATGATCGTTTAAGAATGTGGGGTAAATATCTCAACTATAGATATATGAGGATAATTTTTTTGGACAAGCTAATATAAATAATCAATCTGTTAGAATACCTATTGTCATGTTATTAATTATTCTGCACATGTTTAGATCATTATTTCTGAATATTTTCGTTGACGACAAACTAAAAGTATGTTAAACTAATTGCAGCACACGTAAAAAACGATAACAAATAATAAAAATGCAGGAAAATTATATTTCGAAAGTTTTAAAGAAAATATGGAAGTAATTACAAATACCATTTTTTTTGGCAATAACACCAATCTGTACATCGTTATAAGAATAATTTTTTGGAGATTGTATGAGACATATTGAATGTGTTCGAATATCTACTGTCATTTTACTATAACAATGCTATTAGCTATTCTGCTTATGTTTGGGTCAGGGTTCCTCAAAATATTGTTGGTTAAGAACATAACCAATAAATGATAACTAAAAGAATTTGAAATTATTTGAGTCACACGTAAAAAATGATATCAAACAATAAAATTATATATCGAAAGTTTTTAAAGAAATCGTTTAAGTAATTACAAATACCTTTTATTTGTAACAACACCAAGCTATACATCGTTATAGGAATAGATTTTTGGAAATTGTAATAGACATATTGAATGTGTTCGAATATCTGCTGTCATTTTACTATAACAATGCTATTAGCTATTCTGCATATGTTTAGGTTAGGATTTCTCAAAATATTATAAATTAACAACACACTAAAAGGAAGTGAAATTATTTGCGTCACACGTAAAATAAATATAACAAATTATAAAAATACAGGAAAATTATATTTCGAAAGTTTTTAAAGAAATCTTTGAAGTAATTACAAATACCATTTTTTGTAACAACACCAATAGTTATAAGAATAATTTTTGGGGATAGTAATAGAAATATTGAATGTGTTCGAATATCTACTATCATTTTACTATAACAATGCTATTAGCTATTATGCGAATGTTCAGGTTAGGGTTTCTCAAAATTGTATTGGTTAAAAACACACTAAAATAATCTGAAATTATTTGTGTCACACGTGAAAAATTATAAATAATAAAAATGCAGAAAAATTGTATTTCGAAAGTTTTTATAGAAATCGTTGAAGTACAAATATCATTTCATAGTACCAACACCATCATGTATATCTTTGATGTCCTCATGTATAACTTGAAGCTAATATCTGAACCATAGATGTATGAGGATAATTTTTCAGAGATATTAATAGAAATAATCTATTAGAATAGCTATTGTCATTTAGTAATAAGAATGTTATTAGCTCTTCTGCATATGTTTAGCTTAGTTCTCCTCAACCTTTTATTGGTTGACGACACACTAATAAT
The DNA here is from genome assembly GCA_032207245.1 of Pardosa pseudoannulata. NCBI lineage: Eukaryota > Metazoa > Arthropoda > Arachnida > Araneae > Lycosidae > Pardosa > Pardosa pseudoannulata. The sequence goes on from CM063508.1 coordinate 17,113,075, forward strand.
ACATCAAAGTATTTGCGGCACACCTAAAATTGATATTAAACAATAAAAAGGTAGATAAATTATATTTCAAAAGTTTTTTTTAATTGTTAAAGTAATTGCAAATATCATTCCATAGTACCAACACCAATATGTATATCGTTTAAGAATTTTTCCAAATATCTGAATTACACATGTATGAGGATAATTTTTCTAAGATGTTAATAGAAATAATCAATCTGTTAGAATAGCTATTATCATTTAGCAATAACAATGTTATTAGCTCTTCTGCATATGTTTAGGTTAGTGTTTCTTAACAGTTTATTGGTTAATAACACAATAAAAGTATCTAATATTATTTGTGTCACACCTAAAAATGGATATCAAGCAATGCAAACTCACATAAATTATACTTCAAAGTCTTTTTTTTTTAAGAAATCGTTGAAGTAATTATAAATATCATTCCATAGTACGAACACCAATAAGTAGATTGTTTAAGAATTTGAAGGTAATAGCTGAACTATGAGCATAATTTTTTCAGATACGCTAACAGAAATAATCAATCTGTTAGAATAACTATTGTCATTTAGCAATAAGAATGTTATTCGCTATAATACATATGCTGAAGTTAGTGTTTCTCAATATTTTATTGGTGAACGAATCACTAAAATTATCTAAAATTTCACAGGCCTGCGAAATTGAAATTTTTGAAAAATACAAGAGAAGTTTTTCCTTATTTTTAAGTTATTTGGTATGCTGATTTCGAAAATGACCTCCATTTTTTTCCATCACGTCAGGATTTTTTGTAAAATTGATATACATAATACTGGTAATGTCCTATATGGAAAAAATACTCTCGAACTGTTTGCTTGTACTGAGTGGAAACAGTGGGTTTTATCTATCCATGTGAGTTTATTTAATCTGTTTATGATGAGGCATATTAATTTTTAAACAACAATTAAAATTAAAAATGTATACATTTTGTAAATAAAGAATAAAAACCATCGCAACCAGAATGCATGAGCCGCACTAGGGCGAGATAAAAAGTTCCCTCGTTATTAAATTTTTTACATTAATTTTATAAGAAAAACACTCCTAGAAAAACCCTAATGACCTGTTTTTACGTTTTATTAAGGTTTATACATGAAATAAATGTAAGTTTGAAATATATTTGAAATTCAATACGAAACAAAGACATTTAAATTTAGTTACGTACATTTTTTTTCCTTTAAAATTTCTTTTTGGCGTTCTTCTCTTATATTCAATCTTATTTTCATCTCTTGCTAACATCCAACAATAGTCGGCAAGCATATTCCTATTCCACCTACCTTGATATTTTCTCTCCATATCCTTGATGTCTTGGTGGAACCTTTCTCCCTGTTCTTCGCTGACGGATCCTAAATTTTCGGGAAAAAAGTCCAAATGCGATTGGAGGAAATGCAATTTTGCACTCAAGGAGCAGCCCTACACTTGAAATTTGTCTAGCATAATGAGAACAATTGTTTTAAAGTTGGGATCTTTGTGATTGAACAGAAATTTTCCCACATCTTTGAAGACAACCCAAGCTTCTCTTTCCTTTAATGTCACAGATGTCTCAAATTTGTTATCCCTAATAAGTTTTCGGATGTCTGGTCCTATGAAGACTCCCCCTTTCAATTTGGCTTCAGATAATCCAGGAAACTTTTTGCACATATATTTAAAGCAATCACCATCTTTTGGAAGATCCTTAACAAACTGTTTCATAATACCTAATTTTATGTGCAGGGGGGTAATAATATTTTTTAGGGATCAACCAAGCTTCTCGAATTACATTTTTAGTGCCTGGCACAAGATTCTGCCTTTTGGGCCAATCTTTTCTGACCCAATGTTATGTTTTGTCACTGCTGTCCCACTCAGAAATAAAACACGGAAATTTTGTATACCCGTGTTGTTGACCAAGAAGCATGGTGATGATTTTTAAATCACCGCAAATGATCCAGCCGTGGTTGTCATATTTTATTTTGTTTTGAACGAGAGCTAGGTTTTCATACCTTTCTTTTAAATGCACCGAGTGTTCAACTGGCACAGACACCCATTAGTTTCCTTGATGAAGTACGACGGCTTTAAGGCTCCTTTTTGACGAATCTATAAAATAAACTCCATTCATCTTTATTGTGGGGAATCTTAAATTTTCTCATCAATCCAGGAACATCTGAGCAATAAACAAGGTTCTCGTCTTCATCAAAATACTGAATACATTCCTTTTCACGATTCCTGTAAAAATAAAAAGTGGTTTCTTTGACCAATAAGTTTTTTCTTTCAATCTGGATCCTAATAATTGAGCTGCCTCTTTAGAAAGGCCCAGATGTCTAGTCAAGTCATTAAGTTCAACTTGAGAGAAAAGCCTTGGGGAGTCGTCTTGAAAGGGATTATATTCTGTATCGGATTCTTTAACTTCGGGATGTTCAGACTCAGAAGGTTCGGAAAAAAAAACTGGTAATTCTGTCGGAGGCAAAGGCACTGGCACATCAGGTCCATGAGGAACGGGGCGTATGTCCGAAGGAATGTTTGTAGGGTACGATATTAGCTTGAAATTTTTTCTATTATAACCACGGGTATGGCAAGAACAAAAGTAACAGTCATCAAAGTGATTTTTTGGCTCCCTCCATTGGAATTTTAAATCGTAAGGCAGTCTTCTTTCCTTTGAACCATGAACTTAAATCATTGACACACTGCACACAAACTTTATGAGGAGACCAAGTTTTGTCTTGGTCTCCAAGTTTCATGCCAAAATATGAAAAATAAAGCCTTAATAAGTACCCTGTGATGTTCCTCTTGCGATTTTTAATGAGATTATATTCGCTGCAAATGTAGAAAAAGTCATCAGGAATATTTTCACAGCTTCTCGAACTTGAAGCCATTTTCACAGAGTAAGTTCTGGTTTACATGAGGTCACTAATAAGGATTCGAGCGTCGTTATAGGTTGACAGCGATTGCGACGGGAGGGCGGGATGATGAAGAGGGACATTGCGCGCATTCCCAGGCTCGCGCGCTTCCAGGAATCTGTCTAGTCAGTGATCTGGTTCAACATTGAAGCTTTAAAAGCCCTAAAATACTAACTGCGCTTTTGTAGTTTACCACAGAAGAATATTATGAGAGTTTCACCATGGTAAAATGTCAAACCAGGAAGGAAAATATCAAAGCAAAATACATGAGAAATATTCATAAAAAAACACATAAAATTGAATTTTTCAAAAAAATGTGACGTGATAGACATATTTAATGATTCTTTTCAAAATCAGTACTAAAAAATACGTTAAGTTCAGTTGTCACATTCCTTGTATTTTTTTCATCGCAGGCCTGTGTTATTTGAGTCTCATTTTAAAAATGATATGAAGTAATAAAGACACATACATATCATATTTGGAAAGTTTTTTTAAACCATTGAAGAAATTAAAAATACCATTTCATAGTACCAACAATTTGTAAATCATTTAAGAATTTGTGCAGATATCTGAATTACAGATATACGAGGATACTTTTTCAGCGATAATATTCAAAAGACACTGACTGTAAGAATACCTATTCATATTTTGCTATAAGAATAGTATGATCTTCTCTTCATATGCTTATTAGGTTCTGCATATGAAACTTATTAGATTCTATAGGGCCTAAATTTACAGCATTCATTTTTTTAATTATCCTGTAAGAAAAAAAACTGAACTTAATTGATGCGTTAAAATTTTTCTTTGAATTTACTTAGCATTTACTTAATATGCAAATTAATATTACATTAATTATATTGAATATGTACATTATATTTTAAGCATGTTGTGAGATTTAATATTGAATAGTAGCATTTTAAAACACATCTTTGAATAGAAATGTGTGCTTAGTTACAAAATTAAAAAAGGAATAAAATATTGTTTTAAATTTGTCTATTTAAATCCTGCTCGTGATTCATAAGCTAAAGGCTGATAAAGTTTGTAAAGAAATATAAGAAAGTAGGATGTAAGTAAAGTACGAAAAGATTATATTTCTTCGATTTAATGATCGAATAGGGATTACTTTAAGTGCTTTTCTAAATAAAGAATGCATCTCTGACTAACAAAGCGATTGAAATATTTTATTTTGCAAACTTCAATTCTTACACTTTAAGGTTCTTACTAATAAATACTTCCATCTTGAATAATGCATACTTACCCAATCCATATATTTAATTCTATTTTCCTTTACTCAATTTTCTTGAGTGGTGAATATTTCGGATTATTTTAATAAGACTTTTGAATAACTATGCATACATACGAATAGGTAGGCATGTTTCTGAGGCAGTAAATATATGTTCAGCAAGCGTTATTAACCCCTAAACAATTTCATATTAAAGAAAATGCTCATTAAAGAGCCTATTTTTTATTTAAGAAAATTATATAATTAAAAGTGAATGCACAATATATGTATCCATTTTTTAATTTTGGATTTCATTTAACTTGAAATTACAGAAATGTAAACTTTTAGAAAAACCAGACATTTAGGGTTATTCTGGTAATGCTGGTTTTCTAGGGTGCTAGTAAAATTAAAACTATATATTGTAGTTTATATACTAAACGATGATTTTATTAAACGTACGCATAATATAAAAAAAATTAGCTAATATTGGCTGTGTTATAAATTTTAAAGCATGAGATGCAAAGGTCTACGTTACAGTATGGACACATAGCAGATAACAGATAAACCTCATTCCCATGGCCAACCAAAGAGGTTTACAATATGCAATGGGAGGAGAAATTCATATCCAGAATAAACAAAACCATTAAAATATTTGGTGACAATCTGGGGTGTAATACTGAGTATTAATCCTAAAATCTTATCATTTTTATTTCTTCTGGAACAACACTGAGTCTCTGATGAATCCATAATGACTCGCTTTCCATAATGTATACAGTATTAAAAATATATTTTACCACAAAACGCAAATCATATATACTGAATAAAAGAGCCAATGTAACTGAGTTTAGATTACAAAATACATAATAATACATATACTTAGTGCTAACATCTGGTTTTAAATTAACTATTTCCAATTTCATAAAAAAAATGTGGTACTGCAATCCGGTGTATAAAAGGAGAAATAATATTCCAAGCACAAGAAATGGATTATGGCAAAATTATTATTGCCTCCCTGAAAGCCTACCTGCCCCTCTGACTGCCCCCTATAGCCTGAAAATATCACAGGCACGAAAAATAAGACACTGTAGCATCACGCTACTGAAAAACTATTGTAAATTGTATTTGTTTTTGTATTACAGCTTACTTTGACGTCAGTTGAATTTGCGCTTTGCTATCTGGAGGGGGGGGTCCCCATTCCTCCATTATCTCCTCCCTAACCTCTCCCTTAGAAAAGACAGTGGGAGATTGCGAGTGACGTCACGAGGGCCGAGCGTCGTTTGGTGTGGGAGAAGATGCTGAGAGTTGTTGACCGACGGGTGAGTATGAATGAGTCCTTCCGAAAATGTACAAACTGTGAATATTTATATGTATAAGAATAAATCCTTATTTTTTCTCTATCTCGCTTGTGTTCAATGATGTCCTCCTCATGAGGTCTTTGAAGAATCCTGCTCGACCACAACTCTACCAAATTTACCTATTTTAAAGCTGTAACGTTACAACACAAAAGTTCCTCAAGAGGTATCAACGGGTGGGAAAGGTAAGGAATTAATTTATGACCCCTCTTTGAAAATGGGGTCGTGATAAGATCCTCGGTTCTACATTTGGCTTGTTAAAATAAAAAAAAACATATTATTTCAACTTAAAAATATTTATTAAAAATAGTATAATAAAAGCTTTATAAAACAGAGTTTGATTTTATAAATGCTACATGATATATAAATTATTATTTTATTAATCTACAAAATAAGTTCCGACATTCTAACATGCAACTTCTAGCACAAAAAACTGTGGTAAGCACCTTAAAAGTCAAATTAAATAATGATGTTATAGTATTTCAAATGTGCAAGTAATAAAATGAAACTTTTGTCTTGAATATCGTCATTACATCTGCAAAACGCTTTCCTCGTTTAGTTTGCAGTGTACATCTTTTCTCATTTGTATAATATATAGAGAGAAGTGGCTTTATGGCAGATATATAGACTATTGGCATATAGAAATAATCTGTAACGACTAAAATAAATAGATTATTTTATCATACAATCTATAGATATTTATAGATAGATTATCTAGATATTATCTAATGTAAATATATATACATATCTACTTATATTAGATAATATGTAGATTTTAATAACAAACACTCAAATTTTATTATCAAATTGTACTTATCTTACACCTTAGCTAGCGGTATCAAAATAGTTTAGAATTTAGAATTATCAGATATTATTCATAAACCGACAAATAAGAAAGGAGAAAAGCAAGCATCTTATCTGTTTTTTGTAACTTTTTTACTATGGTATCTATTTTAATATATATATATATATATATATATATATATATATATATATATATATATATATATATATATATATATATATATATATATATATATATATATATATATATATATATATATATATATATTATGCAACTTTAATGTTTCCTTAGAATCCTCCTCCCTTCCATTCTAATTCCTTAAAAATTTTCCCAGCCACTAAATGTCTTAATAAAATCAGCGTCCTCGACTTAAAATACTTTCGATACATTTCCCAAAGCTTTCTATCCTATACATTATAAATTTTCTGTCTATTCAATACGTTTACCAGATGTCGCCGGCAAATGGTGAAGGTTTTTCTAACCTTAACACTTAATTTCACTGAGTAAATTTCTTGTCCCTTCTGAAAATTATTTCTGTCTTCTCTCTTGGGTGCATCTCTGTTCGAGCAGAGTGATTTTTGTGTCTTTAATTCGTCAGCTCGTTGACTAGTAAAGATGTCCGATTTAGCAGCTCTAAAATAAAGTTTTAAATAAACTTGTGCCGGTCTCTTTCAATGCATCGTTATTACTGTTAGCTGATAAGCTTTCTCCTTGTCCAGCAGTTTTGTAATTTTTGGATTACACACACACACACACACACACACACACACACACACATATATATATATATATATATATATATATATATATATATATATATATATATATATGTGTGTGTGTGTGTGTGTGTGTTTGTGTGTGAATGATGTACACATTTTATTTAAACTTTTTTAATCGCTAGTCAGTTATATGAAGCAGTTATATATAAAAAGCAGTCAGGGCGCACAGCTTACGTTAATAAAGCTTACAGTTATTTTCTTAACTGATACAGATATAAGATTATATAAAAATACATATTTTTATAAATTTCTATTTTCTTAAGTAAAAGAAATTTCACATATTTTCGTATTTCCCACTAATGCCTATTATTTCTGATTTTTTCCCCCAAGTATTAAAATTTGTATACCAAGATCATACTAAGGGAGAAATGTTATTCTTTTACTTAAATAATGATATCAGTTTCAAAACTTATGCTATTTTAACTTTAAAAAAAATAAAACCAGTTAAAAAATTTCAGTAGTTCAAGATTTATTTATATTTTCGACTCGACAACATTCAACCCTCCAATAGCTGCCCTAAATAAATATAAACGAAAAAAGTTCTCGAACTTTTCCACTCTTGGTAAATCAGTATACAAACAGTGTTTGAGTTTTATGTTTCAAATATTTGAAAGTAACAAATAGGAGACATTATCAACTGAAACGAAACTTTACTTTAAAACAACATTTATCGGAAACAAAGCTGGCAGAATTATTTATTTCTAAATATTTCGTAAAATTTATTTTTCCATTTTAATACCATTTGGAACAAACTGACGCTTTTAATAAATCTCGTAGAAGAAATTTACCAAGATATATTTTGAAATATCTGGCAGCTACATTTTCCCCTTTTTGTGTTTAAACTATAAAGAGCAAAACTTTTTAATGCGATCTATTTAAGGGACTTTGGGAGTTATAAAGTTTTTTTTGTAAATTATTAAATTAAATTTATTAAAACTTTTTAGAGACATTTAAGTAAAACTAATAAAATTACATTTGAAAATTTTATCATTTTCTGATTTTAAGCAATTTTTTGTGAATTCGGCTTTAAATGTTTCTTGTATTTTTTATTTGTTTTAATAACAACTATCCTTTTTACCTACTATATTGTTAGAATATTAAATAATTATTACTTAAGAAATAACTATTTTATATATTAAAAAAAAAAAAACTGTGGGTGTTCGAAAAAATTTCTGTAAATTATTAAATTAACTTTTAAAATTTATGCACATAAACTTTTTGATTTAACTTAGGGGATTAGAAAGCAATTTTGTAGATCATTAAATTAAATTTATTAAAATTTTTACACTCAAATATTTAAATATGTTTACAAAATTATATTTGAAAATTTTAACTCATTTCCTGATTTTAAAATTATTTCTATGGAATTCTATTTTAAATGCTTCTTTTAATTTTGATTTATTTTTACTGAAAACTCTCCTTTTAATATATTATATTGCTGAAATAACTATTTTTTATATGTAAGCAAAATTTATGAAAAAATGTGGGCGTTCGAAAATGGTTCTGTTAATTATTAACTTAATTTATTTAATTTGTACAGATATACTTTGAGGTTTATTTAAAAAATATAATATTACAAAATTTTGTAGTCATTTATTGATTTTAAAAATATTTCTTGAAAACTTTTTTCTCAATTGTTTCTTTTATTTTAGGCTTATTATTACTGAAAAGTATCCTTTGGACATATCTGAGTATTATTTTGTTGAAATGTTAAATAATTATTTCGTAAAAAATAAGTATTTTCTTATATGTAAGAAAAATATTCTATAGAAGATCTGTCTTTCTAAACGTGAATTGAGTTTTAATGATCTAAATAAAGTCAAAGATTATAATAAAGATTTAAATTTATTTCTATATTTCAATATTTATTTAAAGAGAGCGATATATATATATATATATATATATAGACATATATTAATTTATGTTTTGTATATCAGAATCATTATACAAACTTTTTTTTATTATTTTATAAAATATTAACAGGAAATTTACACACATACACACAATATGTTAAAAACACCACACAATAATAAAAACAACTTTTTAAGTATTTCTCAGTTAATATTACGTATCCCTGACAATTGATCACGTGATAAAAATACCCATGTTTAAGAGAATCGCTAACTTTTCATAGTAGAGACAGGGCTGAATTTTTATCACGTATGAGAGAAAAATCATAAATAGGATACCCTAACAAACTTTATGTATGAAATATTTTATTTAAATTAATATTAAAATATTAAATAATATTTTATATGTATACACATATAGACATATTATATAATTTATAAAAATATATATAATATTATATAATATAAATTTATATATTAATTTTATTTTATATATAAATATATTTTATAATTATATTTTATATATATACATATATACAATTATATATATATATATATATATATATATATAATTATATATATATATATATATATATATATATATATATATATATATATATATATATATATATATTATATATATATATTATATATATATATATATATATATATATATTAATCTAAAAACTAACCAAAGTAATTATATCTTTAAATTATTTTTATGTAGTTCTATTCGTTCTGGATATGCTTATGCGACTCTTTTGTTCTTCCTACCAATTTTGTAAGTCCGAAAATCCCGTAATAACCCTTGATAGCCAAGACCCTTAAATTTCCATTAGCCAAAGCATTCCGAGAAAATGTCCTTTGCCCTTGGAGGTGTGACTGGCGAAATACTCAAAAAGAGCTTATAGAGGAGTCTACTGTAAACACTAGAAGAAAAACGAACCTCTCTTACCCTGAGTATTTACAACACGACGAGAGACTACAAATTGATGTCTAACATGAATCATTCCAACTTTGCAAACATTAGATATGTATATATATATATATTATTTTACATACATATACTATATATAAATATATTATTGCTATTCTTTCCGATTTTAGATAAAACGCCCATTTTTTTTGTCCTTCTAATAAAACGGCAATTTATTATCAGTACTCCAGGGAATCGTTTAAAAATTGTACGTTGGTTACACTTAGGACACAATTCCTTATAGTTTTGATAGATAAAGGAGACCAACCAATAAAATGTTTCTAAAGAATTATATAGTGGGTCATTCCGCCGGGAGAAATGGAGTGATACTTGTATTCCAAAACCGGTGGGGGAACAAAAATCTAAGAGAACAAGGAATCTTTTGGCTATTAGTCTGGGAACCGAAGGATAATTGAAATTTCAATGATTTGGTCTTTAAAAGCTAATGTACTGAAAATCCCCTCATAAAAACATAGTAGTTGTGCTTATCCTATAATAAAAGTTCTGCCTTTTTAAGGGTAAAAGATATTTTTAAAAAAAAAGCATTAAAATCATGGCATTTAATCATCTAAATTTTACGTAGATCTGAAATATTACTGCCTATTATTTTATTTTAGTGTATTTTATCATATGCCGATTATTCTTTTAAGACTGAACTTAAATACTGCATGTAGGATTTTCGTAATTTGTGTGGATGGATTTTACTTTTCAGAGAATGTAGATCAGAAATTACATGAATAATGTAATAAATTTCTGACTATCTACTACTATTTATAGCATTTTCATTTCAGTTGCTATTTTATAACATTTCGAGAATCGCACATAAATTTATTTTTTTATTTATTATTTTATTTTTTTTTTGACTGGTACATCTACTAAAACCATGTTCCATTATTAAAGCCAATTACAAAATTATATAAAATCTACTTTAAACTTCTCTTTTAAGTAATATGTTCAGATGGGATACCAAATAATTGTCTTATTGCAATGTTTTGTCTTTTCATAAATGGTATAGTATGATTTTTAAAATGGCAGCTAATCATAGCTGAGCTTGGGCTCTAATATTCAAATTAGTAAATATTTCATAATTTTTTTCATTCTGTGCAATTTATGATTAATATATTAATCAATATATATTTGGCAGATAAGATTTGAAAATTGATTAGCAATATTTCAAACCATGAAATCCCCGTGTAACAAGTCGTTGTACAAATAGTTGGTGCACATAAACGTAAATAAATACAGTGAACAAAATTTAGTAGAACCTCGATATGTGCAAAATATTTTTTATTTTCCAAAGAAAACTTCCGATAGGTTTGAAATTATTGAAATCCTTCTTTTATAAGACAACTGAAATTGTATTAATTAGGTATAATTGTAAAAAGTCAAACATATTTCGTATGGAGAAATATATTGGATTCCTGTAATTTCATCCTTTAAATCCGTGATTTAATTTACAACAATTTAAGCATAAATTATACGTTTGTCTTTAGAGAACATAGTTAAAGCAGATAATTTTTCTTACCGATAATTAGAATTCATGATTCATTCTAAATTGCAATTAAGCTAATATTTACCTTTTCTCTTTTCACAGATAATATTATACCACACAGCAGCTTCGGGGATTAGGAAATCTTTAAGCTAAACGTGACCGGAATTATTCTTCATTGTTGTTAATTGAATAAAATATAATTAGAATGAAACGGTAATGAGAGATTATTATAAACTAGAGTATGGCTAAAAGATTCTTGAAGAATAGATTACCAGAAGAATTTGAATTTCAATATCAGATCAAAGTACTTTCCCGGTTCCAAACACTACGAACATTTGCTAATTCTCAAGAACAACCATTTTGATTAAGGGTGTAGATTCTCAAAGTAACTGATAATCATCTTATTACCATACATGAATTTTAATGTTCCCTTTAATGACTTTGATACTTTGATGCTTAAACAATGAGTAATCGGAGGGAAAATTAGCTTTAATTACAAATAAGTCCTTTAATGTATATATCATACATACAAAGGAATATTTTCATTAAAAAACAAATTATATACTTATTCAGAATCTTTTATGATCGGCAAATAAACTACATAGGAAATTAATTAAAATCTCAAACAAAACTATGGAGTTTACAGATCTCTAATTTATTGAGAAAAACTTTTGTTCTGTTTAAAATTATTTTATGTTTGGTACAAAAACAGGTTAAAGAGCTTAGAATATTTCATTGATTTTGGGCTTAAATTGTTAATTGTTAAACAGAACAACACATATTTTATATATGAATAATAAATTAAGAATGACTCTAATTTTTAAAAAAAATTATATTGGATTTCGACTTTAATTTAAAATAAGAATATGAAGAAAATATTAGACAAAATTTAGAATATTTATTTTTTTACTTATATTTTTAGTTGTAGAAATGTTAGAGCATTATAGACTTCACATATCACTAAGCCATTACAAAATTATTATTTTGCTTAGAAATAATTTCTCTTTAGTTTTTTAATAATAAAGTACAACATATATTTTAAAAAATCAAAACGTCTTTGGACTTAGATTGTAAGTTTATTTTTCTAACTTATCTTATTGTTTATTTAAGTTTCATGTCATCAACAGTTGTTACTTGATCCAAGAAACATGGGTTCAATCTGCTCAAACTATTTCTATTTATACAAAAGTGTTTGAATAAATAATTTGTTGGAGCAATGTTGAATTGTTAGAGTAACATAGACTTCACATATCACTAAGCCATTAAAAAATCATTATTCAACTTAGAATTAATTTCTCTTTAGAATTTAAATAATAAAGTACAACATATATTTTAAAAAATCAAAATGTCTTTGGACTTCGATTGTTAGTTTAGTTTCCTAACTTATCTTATTATTTAGTTAAGTGTGATGTAATCAACAGTAGTTACTTGATCCAAGAAACATGGGTTTTATCTGCTCAAACTATTTTTATTTATACAAAAGGGTTTGAATAAATAAAAGAAATGATATTATAATGCATCATTCGTCCTAAATGTATAATCAGTTACTAGATTTTATATGTTAATGTAGAGAATTTATATAAAATATGAAATAAAAATTAATAGTATAAACTCTATATCTAGTTTTTAATTGTTAATTTTTGTTAATTTTTATAGCTGAATCATGAACAAATAAGGATAATTACCTAATGATTATAAGATAACTATACTAAAATTTCATTTGTAAGAAATAAGGCTTTTTAAATCTTATTGCAATATAACTTCAATATTTTATAGAAGTCTAAAGTGTTGTGACTGGATAATATATAATTCAGTAATAGCCAAAAAATTCCTTATCTAAATTGGAAGTTCATTCTATATTTGTAAAAGTGATAATTCAGCTTGTTGAGCAGTATATTTTAACCCTTAATTTGACAAGATGTTTTTTAAGATATTTCTTAATTTCTGTTATTTTTATATGTCTGTATAGACATTAGGATCTCTGTAAAATAAATAAAAAAATATATAATTTTCTATTTTTGAGATAACTACATAGATATTTAAGCCGTATAGAAGTATTCATAAACCCGCCAAATTTTATTTATTTGATTGTTCGTTGTAGCAGGCTTAGCCAAATTAAGGGTTAATTTCAAATCATTAGGATTTGAAAACTACTGTACATGTTTGACTGTTAATATGTATTCAGTATTCTATCTCTAAATCTAACTTAACTGAATTAGATAAATATTTTTAATACACATTTTATTGATATTTGGTTTGTTGGGTGCCCAACGGTCTACTTTTTACTACACAAGGGCTAACGAGACCGGTAACTACTTCTTAACACCGATGGTGAATGGTTACAAGCAACCATGTCATCAGTGGTATTCTAAATTTTGAACTCCTGTACCGAAGAACAGCATCCTTACATTAGTTTCGTTATTTCATTAGTTTCGTTTTTCGATTCAGTATCCTCCAAAAAGTGTACTGAATATAAAATTCATTAACACATTTCTTTATAAAACCACGCATATTATAGAAAATATTTTCGAACATTTTTTATGTTTTCAAGTATAACAGTAAATGGAATATGGCGTTGAATTTGCGCTCGCTTAATATACTGCCAAAAAGTACGCTAAATACAAAATTCGTATTTTCTTTTTATAAAATCTTGGGTATTATAGAAAATAGTTTCCTCCATTTCTTGTAATTTTTCTGTATTTATTTCCATGCAGAAATCCTTAAGTGGTAAACTATTAAATAACGTTGGCTAAGTAATGTCACATTTAATTCAGTTTTTTTATTGCTGGAAATGATTAGAAGTACTTTGAACAGGCAATCATGAAACTTCCCCAAAAATGGTGAAATGTAATAACTGACACTGCCTAATGTGCATCGACAAAAATCCACAATAAGTATTTGAAAATGGATGTCTTTTTAAGGAAAAAGTTGAATTTTCCGTTTTATTTAAAGTCTGCAATCACTTATCTACATAAACCCATTAAAACCCCTTTTCTTTGGGAAATTTTAAATGCTTAAAACCTATGTTTTACATCATGAATTTTTACTTTTTGTACTGTAGACAATTTGCAAACTGCGAAATGAGGAAAGTGTAAAAATAATGTTACGTTGGCCTAGTGTTTGAGAAAGAAGAAATTAAAACTCATTAAGAAACACACGAACAAATAGGTTTTGATTAAATTATTTTATACAATTAAATAAATGCCTAAGGAATACAACTGTAATCAACTTATCATTTGTAGATATCGAAGACTGCTCTCGAGTCGGCGTCGGTCCTAAAAAAAATAACGAAGATTTTTTTTTTCAAAAGGGTTATCCACAAGCCGCGGATGCAAGCCATTCACCTTTTCTTCTGGTATCAACCTTGTCCGCTCAAGAAATCAGACTCCTGCGGAGAAAAAAAAACAGGGTTCTACTACTAGCTTCTCAATATAGAATAGGCTCCCGTATGTGCATACTCATATGTGTTATTAGGGTTACTACATCTAGTGGTTTATCGCTATTTTGGTTAGTGTAGGAAATAATCGCCAACTGAAATGTCGAATTGGCTCTCACTCTGCCTTGGGATGCGACGAAAACTTAAAATATAATCTCCCAAATACGAATCAGTTACAGGATTTATTTAGACTTTGTTTTATTATTGCGTCATTTATGTACGTAATATTATTTTAATCCTTCAATATATACAATGATAAAAAGCATAATTTAATGCAGTTAAACTATAATCATTGATAAATGTATATTATATACAGTATTACAAAAAATAAATAAAAAATAAGTTTCATGTTATAATTAGTAATTTTGTTTTCTTAAACGACTTTGTCGCTTTTCTTTTAAAATAAATAAATGTAAGAAAAAACAGTTTATGTACTAGGCTACTGTTTATTTCTTTAAAAATAATTTTTCCATTTTCACTGACGACAAATCATCAACAGTCAAAATACATTAAACATGTGGTTGAAATCAAGGCAATCGTAGCTACTTAGAGTGAAAAAGCAACAATACACATGACTGATGTTACTATGAATCATAGAAATTACCTCCAAGTGAAAAAAATGTGCCAAACACAAAAGCATGCGCTGTGTCGACTCTCACAGGGTGCCTATTCTAGATCGAGCTTTTACAGGGGTCCACTCCAGAACGGTGGGGGGGAGGGTCAAATTACCCCAAACGAACGGACACGTTTATTGGCTGGGAGAAGTCCGAAGTCTCTCTGCAGTTCAAACCGGTCCTGCCCCGGCATTTCATCGACGAAGACCCACGGGGAGCTGAACCGAATGTAACTTATTGTTACAGAAAGTTTTCGTAGAAATCCTGGACAGAAAATTTTTTGATAATGATTCTTGATAGAAAATATTCGCTGAATAGAAATTAAATTCATTAAACTGAAGTTTCATTTTACATTCTAGCTACAATTTTACATTTTAGTTAAAATTAGTTATCCCTTGAGTTAAAATTAATATAAAAATATTAATCATTTAGGAAATTTTTCTAAATGATATTTTTTTATACTGAAACTTAACTGAAAATTATAGTAACGCCTGTAAAAGGTTTTATAAAAGATTCTCTGAAATATTAGTCACTCACTTTTCTCAAGGTTAAAACTGAAAATTTATGTTCAAATTTATTTTTGCCATAAACGTTTATAGAATCTTATGGCCTATTACGATATCTTTTATGATATTCGCAGTTTTCTTTATTACTGTAGTAAATGAAAAGTGATGTGAAATACTTTAGAAAAATAGAAGACATAATACAAAAGTTTGTTTTTCCCTTAAAACTATAAATGTGGACAGAGATAATAGAACTTATCAATACATAAAATAATCAATAGCTGTTAATGATGTGCCGAAACTCCTAAAATAATTGAGTAAGTGGTAGTTAAAAAACTGAGTTTTTAATTAGTACGTACTAAACTGTATGCTTAAGACTAAAGTTAAACGAGCTATGAAATAGAGAGTTATTAAGTAATTTTTGTATGGATCTTGTTTAGCCTTGTGACTAACATTTATAAGTTTTACAGGGTATTCTTATGTTTCAGTGTGCATCAATAAATAATTTATAGGTAGTGTTTATATTAAGAATAATTCTTAACTCCCTTTTCATCTATTGTAAAATTATTTTCATAACATAGTGTGAATATTTATACCAACTTATTGTGATCTTATTTATTGTAAACTTATTAAACTTATAACTTATTTATTGTAAAATTAATAAATAAGTTTAATGAATAAATAATTTACTTTGTAAAGTAACTTACGCATGAAATTTTTGTCAACCTTGTACTTAATATTAATAATGTAATAGTCTTTTAATTATATAAGTTTTAAAGGACAATCTTGAATTTCAGCTATCATAAATATATTTGTTGCATTTTTTATAATAAGAATATATTCTAAAATTTATATTTATCTACTTTAAAATTTCTTCATAAAATACTATGTATGTTTCCACTAACACTTTGTGTTCCTAATAAATATGTTTGATGATTAAAAACTTATCTTATGAAGTATGACCTTATAACTAGTTGCTGATCTTATAACAAATATTTGTAAGTTTTCGAGGGTATTGTTAAAATTTAGTGTAGATAAATAAATCTGTAGACAATACTTATATTAAAAACTGAAGTCGAATTATACTTTAATCTCTTGTAATATTTATTTAATCAAATATTGTGTACATTCAAACGAGCACACAGTGTTCTTTAAAATGAGTAAACATGTTAAAGACAGTAAGTTCACTGTTCTCGAGTATTAAAAAACTGAGTAAATTATTTAGCGGATGAATCTACTTAAATATAAGTACAAGTTACAAATTCTTTAGTAAGTAACACAAGCCAACATATTCTACTTAATTTTCATCCACCTTGAAAGTATTTAAAGATACATTAAGAATTAATATGATTAATTTTGAAATAGAACTGCAATAGTATATGCAGGCTTAACTGGAAATTCTCCTTATACTAACTATTGGGAAAGTATGATTATAGAAGTGTATAAATTGTTTAATTAAAACATGATTATTGTTAATACAGGTATATGCAAATAATGAAGTGTTTGGACTAGTGTTTAAAAACTAAATATAAACTTTGATATTCAAAAGATTTGTTTTCTCACATAAATTGATTTTAAAAATTTCCTGTTTTGCATTTAAAAATATCCCCATTATACACAATTATGCAACACACACACACACACACACACACACACACATATATATATATATATATATATATATATATATATATATATATATATATATATATATATATATATATATATATACATATATATATATATATATATATATATATATATATATATATATATATATATATATATATATATATATATATATATATATATATATATATATATATATATATATATATATATATATATATATATATATATATATATATATATATATATATATATATATGTATATATATATATATATATATATGTATATATATGTATATATACATATATATATATATATATATATATATATATATATATATATATATATATACATATGTATATACATATATATATATATATATATATATATATATATATATATATATATATGTATATATATATATATATATATATATATATATATATATATATATATATATATATATATATATATATATATATATATATATATATATATATATATATATATATATATATATATATATATATATGTAGGCATTATGTACATAGAACATATATACATAGATATCTATATGTTATTTAAATTGAGAGTGATGGAAAAAACTACTTGGTTTTTAAGGAGCATGTTAATACATAATAAATTTGGAACCGTATATAGAAAAAGGAATAAAAACTAAAGCATTTACAATAATTTGTGTGTGTTTGTGTTTGTATTCATATACCAGTCTTTGTATTCTTTGCATATTTATATATTCTGCATCATGTAGGATTATGCAATAAAAAAAAATCTCATGCTGACGGTAATTTATTTTCATGAACAATTTACTAATAGATCATTGTACGAGTGATATTTATTATAATAAATTATCTCACTTTTCTTAATATACTGCAGTGACTCATTAGACAGTTCCTGTAATCAAGAGAAATTTACGGTTGAGTAATGATTGCTTATTTTCGGTATTATTTAGTCGAACAAATTCTAATAGATATATGAACAGAATTTTGCTTCCTGAAAGAAAGTTAATTAAGGTCATATGAAGCATACTATTTATTAGTGAAATTGTTGAAAAATTTTTACAACAATATGCGAGTCATGAGACATGCTTCACTAAATCTAGAACATAAATTGTTTCCATCATATACTGATAACACCAATAACTGTTGACAGGTAATTCAATATTTCTTCATTAATTAAATTTTGTTATTTACATTATTTCTAGAGGCACTGTAAAATATATTTTGGAAGTATTGAGAAATGAATGTTAACATTCATTTATTTTTATTAGCTTTACAGCTTTTTGAAATTTACCTTTTGCTCTTGCTGTGGAGATCGAAATATCGGGAAGTTAATCATAATGCTTACATAATTTATCAAAACAAAATGAAAGTATAATATATGTTTATACAAATAATAAAAACAACATTGCAATTTTACATGTAAATAATATATCTTCATTAAGCAAATTTAGAAATATTATAACATTCCTTTAGAAGTGTAATATAGAATTAGCTTACAAGAATTCAAGTTATTTCTACATGTATATAAAATATATTTTGGAAGTATTCAGAAATCAATGTTGACATTTATTATCTTTATCTCTTTTTGAACTATATGTAAAATTTTACCATATGATGTTATTGGGTAGATGGGAATATCGGTAAGTTTATCATAAGACGTATATAATTTATCAAAATAAAAGGAAAGTATCATGCAGGCTTATGGAAATAATAAAAGCAGTATTGCATTTTTACATGTAAATAATATATCTTCATTAAGCAAATTTACTTATTTACATTATTTGTAGAAGTAAAAAATATTTTGAAAGTAGAAAAATATATTTTGAAAAATATATTTTGAAAGTTATAAAATATTTTTTTAAGTAATGAGAAATGTATATTAAAAATTATTAATTTTCATAAGTAACATCTTTCCATTTGAGTTTATGTTTTTGTTGTTTCTTATGCCACTTGGACAAACCAAGCACGATTGAGCCTGCAGGCTCTCATATTAAGGCCAAGGGGTGCGCCTTTCATTTTAATGAGCACCATTAAGGTGAAAAAACAACTTCGCTCATGTTGGACCTAGAAATTTTGAAGCAGGGACCAAGCAGAAGACCCCTAGACTTGGCCTGCCACCTCCAGAGGTATTGATTGGGAAGTTCGAGGACATTGTGACCACAAACATAATATGCGTCCCTCCGTGACCTTCAACGAAGACGGCGGACCTTAAGCCGGATAGTGTTCCGAACCCGCAACCTCTGAGGCACGATATCGTTGCTTTTACCGACTGAACTACCGCGGTTCTGTTTGAATTTATTATATATGTTATATATCAAGACACACACTTGTTAAAAATATGTCATGTTTGTTGATTTTGCTATCTGAAAAATTATCTCTCTTTATGAATCAAGATAGAAGTTTGTTTATTTTATTGTATCTTCAATAAAAATGATTAATTTTGCATAAATGAACCGAGAACTTTGGACATTCGAGTAAAAAAATATCATATGGCTTTCCAATCCAAAGGAAATTATCATACGAGTCATTACCGAATATACAATTGAGGCTGCTTATGTAGTTTTATGCATACGAGGTACGCGGTGCTCAATTTTAAAGCTTTATTTGCAACTTTCTGTTAAGAGAATGTCTAAGTACGCAGACACACAATTTGATATACCAAACTACTCTGAGACGAAAGCAGAGCTCATGCCTCGTCGTGCACCATATTTTTAAGCATTTTATAGATCGAAAATATATATTAATCACTCTAATATAACTACGAAAGAAGTCAAGGTGAAATAATATAAAATGAAACTGAAATAAAATCCATATTAATACTTATATATAATAAACTGCAATTAAACTTAAAGGTAGCGGAACTATAACAAAAAATTAAAGGAAATTAGTTAAAAATAAAAAAAATTCTCTTGTAATTAAAAAAAATTCTCTCGTAATTCCATACATAACCAGTAAAAATTACTCTCCACCGATAACACGGAAAATAGATTATATTTTAATTTTCAAGATTTCTTGGCAAACTAATAGGCAGTCATTGCAAGAAAGGTTCACTTTACGAAACTCAAAATCTGAAAAAATACTTAACAAATATTCTTCCCTTACATTTTAAACTAGGAGAATCGCCAGACAATTCTTGCATAGACAACATAACCATGCTTCTTCTTCTCTGGGAAAAGTACCCTGTTTTATGTTAAGCACTTGATAATTTCCCTTAAGATAGCTCAATCCGAACGATGGCCGAATGGTTAGGGTGCTGGCCTTCGGAACCGGAGTTCATGGGTTCGAATTCTACAATGGCATCCAACAACCAAACAACCAAACCAAGCACCGATTGAGACTGCAGGCTCTCATATTAAGGCCAAGGGGTGAGCTTTTCATTTTTTTAATGAGCACCATTAAGGTGAAAAAACAACTTCGTTCATGTTGGAACCTAGAAATTTTGAAGCAGGGACCAAGCAGAAGACCCCTAGACTTGGCCTGCCACCTCCAGAGGTATTGATTGGGAAGTTCGAGGACATTGTGACCACAAACATAATTTGCGTGCCCCGTGACCTTCAACGAAGACGGCGGACATTAAGCCGGGCAGGGTTCCGAACCCTTAACTTCTGAGGCACGATATCGTTGCTTTTGCCAACTGAACTACCGCGGTTCTGTTTGAATTTATTATATATGTTAGATATCAAGATACACACTTGTTAAAAATATGTCATGTTTGTTGATTTTGCTATCTGAAAAATTATCTCTCTTTATGAATCAAGATAGAAGCTTGTTTATTTTATTGTATCTTCAATAAAAATGATTAATTTTGCATAAATGAACCGAGAACTTTGGACATTAGAGTAAAAAAATATCATATGGCTTTCCAATCCAAAGGAAATTATCATACGAGTCATTACCGATTATACAATTGAGGCTGCTTATGTAGTTTTATGCATATGAGGTACAAGGTGGCCAATTTTAAAGCTTTATTTGCAACTTTATGTTAAGAGCATGTCTAAGTACGCAGACACATAATTTGATATACCAAACAACTCTGAGACGAAAGCAGAGCTCGTGCCTGGTCGCACACCATATTTTTAAGCATTTTATAGATCGAAAATATATATTAATCACTCTAAAATAACTACGAAGGAAGTCAAGGTGAAATAATATAAAATGAAACTGAAATACAATCCATATTAATACTTATATATAATAAACTGCAATTAAGCTTAAAGGTAGCGGAACTATAACAAAAAAATTAAAGGAAATTAGTTAAAAATAAAAAAAATTCTCTCGTAATTAAAAAAAATTCCATACATAACCAGTAAAAATTACTCTCCACCGATAACACGGAAAATAGATTATATTTTAATTTTCAAGATTTCTTGGCAAACTAATAGGCAGTCATTGCAAGAAAGGTTCACTCTACGAAACTCAAAATCTGAAAAGAAAATTAACAAATATTCTTCCCTTACATTTTAAACTAGGAGAATCGCCAGACAAGTCTTGCATAGACAACATAACCATGCTTCTTCTTCTCTGTGAAAAGTACCGTTTTATGTTAAGAAATATCACTTTGTTAATTTCTCTTAAGGCCGAACGATGACCGAATGGTTAGGCTGCTGGCCTTCGGAACCGGAGTTCATGGGTTCGAATTCTATAACGGCATGGATGTCCTTAGCGTTCAGAATCGGCATCGTGTTGCAAAAAGTAGACCGTAGCGCTCCATTACCGAATTCTTAAGACAGCTCAGAGCACATAATGGGTTCAACTTTAACCTGAAAATATCGTGGTTAATAAATTTATTACAGTGATCTAAAAATGGCAAAGACCTTTGCGGTATTACTTGAAAAATTCATATGTGAATTAGGAAAGAGTATGAATATAGATATAACATGTTCCTATAGAGTTATATAAGTATACATATATATATGCATGTTTATGTATATAAATATATATATATATATATATACATATATATACATATATATATATATATGTATATGTATATATATATATATATATATATATATATATATATATATATATATATATATATATATATATATATATATATATTATATATATATATATATATATTATATATATATATATATATATATATATATATATATATATATATATATATATGTATATATATTATATATATATATTATATATATATATATACATATATATGTATATATATATATATATATATATATATATATATATATATATATATATATATATATATATATATATATATATATATATATATATATTATATATATATATATATATATATATATATATATACATATATATATATATATATATATATATATATACATATATATATATATATATATATATATATATATATATATATATATATATATATATATATATATATATATATATATGTACATATATATATCCATATATATGCATATATATATATGTATACTTATATAACTCTATAGGAACATGTTATATCTATATTCATACTCTTTCCTAATTCACATATGAATTTTTCAAGTAATACCGCAAAGGTCTTTGCCATATATATATATATATATATATATATATATATATATATATATACATACATACATACCCTTCACAATATTTACTTCGATACAATATCTTCATCATGTGTAGAAGATTTATATCCTGTTCTTCTTATATCTGTCTGATTTCAAATGAATGGAAGAACAGTGATAAAGAACGAAAATGCAACTTCCATAAAAGGGAAGCTGTCAAGCCTGCATTCAGAGATGAAAGACGTTGATTTCGTTGTCGTCTTAGTGTTACAAATGGTATCAAAAGAAATGAAACGCTATTCACAACGAAAGAAATAAACGAATTTAGCGAACCGCGATATTTCTGAGATAAAAAAATAGCGGTGTCTATTGTATTTGGAATTTTATTAATATTTTTTAAAAGTATCGTAATTCAGGTTGGATATGGATTTCACTCCTACATAAATACCATATTTTAAATATTCTGATATTCATATAGGGACTGAATATGCACTAAATCTAATAAACTTTATGTAGTAAGTAAGAATATCAGATAGTCAAAAAGTCACCAAGCTTTATAAGTAGAGATTTCTTAAATTATCCGTACATTTTTAGAATATAGATTTTTTAGAAATTTTGAGTGTAATTTGTTGTTACTTGTTTTAGCTACCGGTATATTTTGTAATTTAGAAGTATATCAGTGATCTGTGTACCAATATTAAAACTCTAACACATACAAATTTAAGCTAATTTATTTTGATTATAGAAAAAAAATTACTATTTTCTAAAGTAAAATTATATTTTTGTGCTGAAAACTTTCCAAAGTTTGCCTACAAACTTCGCATAACTTAAAAAAAAAACTCAAACTAAGTATCAAAAATAGTTTTTGAATTTTTTATGATCAATTAACATTGCGTATTATTCTACACCCCCTTTTATATTAAAATGTATTTAGAGTATTAACAGTAAAAATATTTACTGTTTTAAACAAAGAGAGTGAATTTTCATTGCGAAAGTTTGTTTAAAAATTTCATTTCAAATACTATAAATACCAATTGATTTTTTAATGTAGACAATCTATCCAAATTTTTCTTCCTATAATGCTTTTACCTTTAACCCTTTGAGGAAGGGTACATCAAATATGCAACAGCTTTCAAATTGTCTCAGAACGAGAATATCGTTAATGATATTTTAATCATGCAATTAATTAATATTTGTATTGGCACAAGACGTTGCCCTATGTCTTTTATAGGTGAAATTGTCTACTACAGACATATCTGAATACTAGAGAATCATTTGGTTCATTTAAAGATGTTGCATATATGATACGCCCGTCTTCAAAAGGTTAAAATGTACAATATGTGTAATAATTTTCCTATTTAGACTGCAAGTTTAAACAATCTTACGTCACGAAAAACAAATATAAAGCTAAACTCTTACATATTTTCCTTACTCTTCTTGTAAGGGGGGCGGGGCAGTGATTCTCCTCAGCAGTGCTACGGCGCAGCTCTGGGGATGAGCCTCAGGGTGTTGTACTACGGTACCTCACCTAGGACAGCTATCAGCCTCCTCGTGGAGCCCCCTGGTAACTAGGAGTGTCCCTCCTAGGCCAATGATAGCCATCTGCAACCTCAAGGGGTATACCTCCTTTAGGTATACTCGGGTTTCACGAACCCGGGGTTTCCTGAGTGATCCTTCTCTTCAGACTTCCCTGGTAGTCACGAACTTACTTTGTAGTATTGTTCCTTACTGGGGTCGTCAACATCATTCTCGAACCATGACGGAACTCTCGTAGGCCAGCAACACCTTGTGGTGTGGTGGTTACCGTCGTGGCGATCAGTCATACAGTTTCTGGATGGCTTCGGCCGGGGCAGAGTATAACACACTTACTCTTTTGGTAAGGAAACATTCTTTAAAAGTTACTATTAATTATATGCGCTTTAAGTGATTTTTCAAATAGAGCTGGTAATATATATACATATACATTTTTGCCGATACAAATCTTTTACCCATTTAACACTAATCGGGGAGTACATGTAGCTTAAGTAATGCTATGGACATGAGAAACATTACTCCCATTTAAAATCAGGGACCAAACAGAAGACCCCGATGATTGGCTTGCTAAACTTAGGTATTGTTTGAAAATTTGGAGGGCTTGTGACCATGTACTTGTTTTACGCACACTAGTTACCTTTAATGAACACTGCAGATCTTTGACGGCTCGAGCCTCGAATCCGCAACCTTTCAGTTACGAGATCGCTGTCTATGCCGGCTGAGCTAATATAAGCTCATATCAGCTGCTCATATGCCATTTAATAAGAGTTTTATGCAGTGGTTAATTTTTTTAATATACTCAGAATTTACGATGACAAAAACGATTTTTGAATGATTATTTTTGAGTACAATATGTAAGGTATTATTCTGATAACAGAAAACATAGCATAAAATATTTACTAAAAATAAATAAATAGTTATAAAATATATAATCCCTCATAATTTTGTTAATATCGGAAGTAATATTCATTGATAAACTTGTAGGGCTGTACTTTCATTTAATTGCCGTAAATTTTGTTTTATTCCATAAAGTATTTCAAGTTTTTAATCTAACTTTCTCATAAAACTTTATGAAAAAACATGTCTGCTAAATTTAATTTCAGCGGGAAATTTCAAAACTGTATTGAATTTTCCAACCTTACGCGACATTCAATATTTCTTCAGATGACAAAACTTCTTTAGTAGTTGTAGGAAACATGGAATTCGACAAAGGATATGCAAAAAAATAATTCAGTTACTTCCGAGGAATTTTCTGCCTCGTAATATTTCTAAGCCAATAAGGTTCTATAATTTAAAATTCAAAATTCTCTAAAGAAATATAAAAATATTCTAAAAATTTTTTCGTTATTTAATGATAAATGGAGTTGACTTGGGTGTGATTTCTAGACTGTGAAAGTCAAAATAAATTTTAAACGGTAGTTATGTAGGTCTCAAAATTTAAAACTGCGAATTCTAAAAAAATAGCCGATTTTTTTAACAATAGTTTTGATAATAGAATCTAGCTAACCTTCAAGAATATTTCGAATTTTTCTAAAAAAGATTTTCTATTTGCATCTTTGTTAGTTTGGTGTGGAGAGCTCCAGTCTGCTCTTCTGATATACGAGGGCTAATAAGAATGGAACCTACAGTTCAAAGTCAATTCCGAACGGCTACGAGCATCCATACCATGGTGGGACTCGAACCCACTGTGACGACTTCAATGTTCTAGAGTGAAGAAGGATCACAGTCACGATATAATTGGAAATTACTTTTATTATTCCTGGGGTAAATACTGTTATATATACAACGGGATTTCAATTATTTGCAAAATAAGTAGAAATTTAGAGGGTTTTCGGCTAGCACTGAATTGCCACGACGATCAAAGTCGGGAAAATAAAAGATTAAATAATCTCTCAAATGAAGAGGTTCTTCCAGGGTGCAGTGCAATCGTCTGTCAACATCATAGACTCTGCGACGCCATGCTATTGTAAACTGGTCAACAGGTGGGATTTCCGATCAGCTAACTTGACGCGTGCTGTGAACAAAGGGGAAGGGGTTATTTAAACCACGACCTCCCGAACCGAAAGCCCGCACTCTAACAAGAATGAACCCATTTTGACTAGTTTTGTCTTTACATGAGTACTTACTTTGAAAACATTTTAAAATATTGAAAATGCATTTTGACTATACTTAAACCTATTTTAATTCCTTTCGGATTAAGAAACTCCAAATCGTAAACGTTTTTTTTGTGCACTTTACATTTTAATTAAAATTTCCAACCCATAGAACGAAACATTATATACAGTTATATAATATACTGTTCGTATTTATAATAGAACTTACCCATGCCAAGTTAAATTTTTTGTTTAGAACTTTAGTAGCATCTATTTATTTACCTCTAGGCTAGGATAATTAAGCTTAAAATTGACCATAGATTGAAATAATTAATAGAAAGCTGATTTCGTCTGAAATAGTGATTCTAAAAGGGGGGATTTCTTTTTGTGTCCTTTGGACTTTCTCAAGAAATTCCAAACATGCTTAACTTTTTAATAAAAATTGACCATCTTGTATTTTTTTTCAAATTTTCCATAACTCAGAGAAAAAAAATCATTGAAGGGTGCTTCTGGTAACAACGTTTTCTGTTCTGTAAAAATTTTTACCACAAAGTGTGATATGTATATGTATATATATATATATATATATATATATATATATATATTATATATATATATATATATATATATATATATATGGAAAAAGAACTGGTAATGTTAATATACGTTAAGTGAATGTTTAGTCATAAACTGAAGTATTTCACGATTTAATATTCCCTTTAATCGCTAATAATAAAACATGGGAAAATAATGCTCTCCGTAAACAATGAATTTAAATTTGTTATTTAGAAATTAATTTAAAAATACATTCACCAAACTTCTTGTAAAGCATTATCTATCCTATAAGTGAATATTGTGACATATGTCTTTGTAATATTTAAAACTTGCAGAATGTATGAGATATATTGAAATTTTTCTTACTATAGAGAACAAATTGCAATTACCAGGATAGTAGAATAGGCACACTTGGTTTGAAAGTGGAAATAAATATTACAATTTTTATTCTTTCAAAAATACGTTTTTTTACCACTTGAACTTTCCCAAGGAAATACCAAGTAAAATAAATGTTTAAGATTAAAAAAAGATAAAATTAGTTTGAAAATATACAATACAGCATCTGTAAATTTTAATATCCGCTATAATATTCAGTTCAAATTTATTTTCCGTAAATAATGAATTTTTATTTCGTCATTTATAAATGTACTTCAAAATGATTTGTTCTAATTGATTGAATAGCATTTTATCCTCTGCAGATGAATACATAGATATTTTTCCTTTTTAGTGTTGTAATTTTTAAGTACTAGCATTTTGTGGAAATTGGCATAATAGATATGCACAATATTAGGATAAGAAAGCAAATAATTAAAAAATATATAGTTATTTTTAGTTATTATTAAGTTTATTTTTTATTTCAGTATATTATTTATTATTTCTACAATACATCAAAACCACTGAACTCGTGTAATAGCTAATTTACAAAAGACCTATACTTTAAGTATTTCTGGTGCATAAAATAAGACTATTTGAACTATTTTTGAAGATTATTTATTATTTAATATGTGATTTAAAAATAACCATATATACTTCTTAATAAATGAGTGTTTAAAATAGTGTATCTCTGTAAGTCTACTAATGTCAGTAGCAAGTTAATTTATTGTTAAGTAATCTATTCTTTTTCAATTGCCATTTTTAATGACTCTTTTGAAAGCGAAATGAGAATTTTTATTATCATTATACGAATTTGATATTTTACTGTTTAAAACGATACGGAGACAAATACGGTTGTTTTACTTAAAAAAGTATTTTAGTAGAAAATTACTACGAATAGGAAGTATGTTGTATATCTTAATAATAAATTAAATTAGAGATATATTAATTTTTTAATATGAACAATATGCTTTACACATACGAAAACTTTATGCTAGAATTTTTTAGATTTTTAAAAACAACAAATTATATATATTTTACTAAACATTTTTTATACTATATCATTTTCCTAAATTTAATTAGGTATTTGATATTAATAAAATATAAGACAATATAATCAAAATTAAATTTCATCACATGCCCATTAAATAATAGAAATTTAAATCTTAAGCTGTAATTAACTGAAAAGATAAAGACATATCATTGATAAATAAAGAATCACAAATAATTGAAGGTGCTTTCAGAAGAGAGTTACATTGAAATCTCCTTTACTTTACAACTAGAACTTTCTTTGAAAGTAAACACCTCTGCTTCATCAAAAAAAGTTTCTGACGCTTTTATACAAACATATATACTTATTATATTTCAATTGTATGTAAATGAAAATATAATTCTAAAAACAAAGCTGATTCTTAGACTAATTATAGTGTATTTGTTAAGAGTTCCTTCTATGTAAATTGTATTAAGCATAAGCGTACCATATTACTTTTCAATTTACGTTAAATAGTACCAAGATATTTTAGAGTAAAAGATTCTATACTTTTGTCCTGAGGACACAATCTAACTTCCATGTCTCCTTCTTCATTATCTGAAATAGCGAGATAACTTCATAATCGTATTGAAATATCGTTATAGTAGGAAATAAGCTTTTAATATAAAGATATACACTCAAGAACCAAAACATTATGACCACCCCTGCATTTTGCAATGAACTCGACTGGAGGACGTGGAAGGCACGTGATCAAGT
Source organism: Pardosa pseudoannulata (assembly GCA_032207245.1). NCBI lineage: Eukaryota > Metazoa > Arthropoda > Arachnida > Araneae > Lycosidae > Pardosa > Pardosa pseudoannulata. The sequence continues at coordinate 17,142,482 of CM063508.1, forward strand.
GGAAGTGGTATTTAACTGCTGCTGGAGAGTCTCAAGAATCATTCTTTCACTTACTTCTGTGTGTGATTCGAAAGGCTTCCGATCTAAGTGATTTTGACAGAAGTCAGATTGTAATGACTCGAAGGATCGGAACAAGTATTTCCGAAACTGCATGACTCGTGGGTTGTACGAGATCTACAGTTGTTAGTACTTATGCAAAGAGGATGAATGACGGTGAAACCAGTATCGG
>CM063508.1:17152710-17157710 GCA_032207245.1 Pardosa pseudoannulata
ATATATATATATATATATATATATATATACACATATATATATATACATATATATGAATAATGTATGTACGGATGTACGTATGTATATTGATTTGAAATAGAATGTTGAAATTTGATATGCTTGATATGCAGATTTGATATGCAAGATATGCATTTTGATTTTCTAATAACATGCATTTTCGTAATTTTTTGTGAATAATGTTTCTAATAATATGCATTTCTGCAATTTTCTGTGAATATTTTTCCAATCACAGGCATTCGGTGAATATTTTTTTTTCTCAGAAAGAGATACTTTTAATTTTTTCGAACTCCAGAGACTCAAAACAGGCGCATAAACTTTTGCATTTTTATTTAGTGTTTGTGATCAGTCGCCGGCAGATGGCCATAGTTCTTGAACTCTAATTCGATAAGACTGTTACCTTGGGAACGGGAATTAACTGTGAATTTTATGAATTTAATATATATATATATATATATATATATATATATATATATATATATATATAATAATTTTCCTATCGCATCACACAATAAAATTAAAGTAATTAAGCAATAAAATAAGTTTCATTTAATTAATACAACAAAGAAATATTTATTGATTTAATTCTCAAAGTTAAAATTAATTATAATACAAAGTTTACTTTTAGTAATATATGTGTAGAAAAAAGTATGAAAAAGTAATTGTTTAAAACAGATTTTTCAGAGATTTTGCACTTTGAAAAGGAATATTTTGTTTATGTTTTTGTAAAGTTAATTTTGATAAAATTCAATAGAATATAGTATTTTTAAATGATCCTGCAACTATTAAAATGGATTTCATTGAATAAGTCCACATAAAATTATTGCTTTATAAATATATCATAAAGCTATTGCTTTAAAAGTTAATGTAATTATATTTGAAATTTTCTTATTTATTCATAACAGGGCAATTAAAAAGGAAAACAATTGCTTTTCATTCTTCATTTTATAATAAAATGCATTAATAAATCTTACATTTATACTTTTTTAACTAAAAATCCGATTTTGACTCTACTTTATATTTATCTACAAAAAAATAGGGAGGTTAATGATTAAAAAAATTAATTTATTCAAATTAAAATCTCTGATTAATCCATTACCCTTTCAGTGTTTTCAAAAGTAATATCACCCCCTATGCACAATAGGATTCTCCTTATTTTTCTTTAAAAATCAAGCCAATAATCTTTTCTCTATAATGAAATAAGTAAAAATAACTTCAATTGTACTTAATCTTTATTCACTCCAATCATTTTTTGAATTAGCATATGAAATACTAGGACAATACGTATAAAATTCCCAAATAGCATATTCTTAATTTGTTAAGAATTTTGAATTGCATTATAATGATTAAAAAAGGCTTCATTAATATCAGTTAATTACTCTTATCGAAAATAACAGATTGATCTAATGCTATTTTGAAATTTAATCCCCTATTATACTTAAGTCAATTTAAGTGATGTATTTTTTCCTTTATAACGACTCAATTTCTTATCTTTGAAAAAAATGTTAATGTAATGAAATCCTTCTTATGCCTTCACAATGAAACTACTGAATTTTAAATCGATCACAAAATGAAGTATTTGTACTCTGATTTTTGTGATGACTCAGATAATGTATCCTAAAATTTATGTAACTGAATCCGTTTTCAAAAGCAGAAATTTTAGTTCTATAGATTTTGCAATATTTTTTTTGTATCAGGAGTAATGTTTCTGATTCCTAAAGACTGTGAACATCTATGCTAGCAGTAAAATTGAACTCCACAAAATCGGTGATAAATAAGAAGCACTCTACCAGTTGTCCATAGTCCGGGGAATTTTGAAGAGCATGTGAAAAGAATAATTATGTTGAAGCATAATTAAAATTAAAACTACAATATAACAGGAGTATAAATATTTCATATGTTGTCCACATCAAATTTTGGTATAAGGAGGAAATACAAAATAAATATACTTACAAAGAGACATGCAAATGAATATTCAGAGTACCATAAACATGAGCATACAATCACGTATGTAAAGATAAAACTAATAATATTTTTCAATCATGTTAAATTATATCACAATTTTCTTTTTAATCTTCAGTACATTATTCATAAAAGTGCAGTCCCAAATTTTTCCTTTAGCAAAACATAAAGACTTAATCATATATCTAGAGATAGAATTATTGATATGTTTTTAATCGTATTGATTTATATCATAATTTCCTTTTTAATCGTATTTACATTTTTTTATGAAAGTGCTATCACAAGTTTTTATTTTGGTTGAATATAAAAAAGCAAACAAATATCCAGACAGAGATTGTTACTAATATGTTTTAAATCGGATTGAATTATATTATAATTTTCTTTCTAATTGTAATCCACATTATTCATGAAAAAGTTTTTAGAAGTCTTTCATTAGATTAACATTTAAAAAAAAATATTTAATCGCTTATTAAGTAATTCTAATTTACATTTTTTCATTCATTGTATTGTTAAATATATTTATCTATTTCCAACCTATCCAGCGGCTTTGGTTAATGCCTTGCCTGTGACACACAAATTCAGTTCTGGTAACACAAATGCGCCAATTTTGAAATGCACTTCCTGATTTCGGGAAATAGAAGACACGGTGTTACAATTCCATAAAGCCCAAAATCAATTCATCCAGTGCATATTATTTAATTTGCCATTTTCCCAATAGAGAAACTTTCCCGTGAAAAGCCCGGCTGTTTCAAGCCATTTGTTGCTATTTCTCGGACACGAAAATGATTTGTGTAATTCAAAGGAATCAGAGGAACATGGAATTCATGAGAGTTGAAATAGGTAATAACATTGTTGTATTAGTTTATTATATTTATCCAGAAAATGATATGTCATTTCAATTATTTTTCTGTAATTTGAGCAAAAATTACTGTTATCCATTAATATATCCCATGGATGTAAAAATACTGAATAAAGTATTTCTTTCATTTAAAATTTTTTTTATTTAAAAAAAAAATCTGTTTCTAATATTTTGATGATAATTTTACACGATTTCTGACATGTTTTTCTCAAATATATTCCACTATCAAGGAGTTAAGCTAAATTTAAACAATGTTTACAGTATTTTTATTTTGATATATTGAAATTTAAGGTATTTTTTTATTTCTTACGCTTTGCAATGGAAATTATTCCGAGATTAATAAATCTAATAACACCTTAAAAGCAATTACAAAAAAGGTTAAAGTTAAATACTTTACAGTGTAATACAATGGTAAAATTACAATTTTTACCTAAAAGTAAAAGTCGTTATTGAGACCTCATATTAATGTTTCTTTAGTGGTACACGAAATTCAGGTGGGTTTTATAAATTAGCGGAAGTAATTATCCAATGAAAGATATTTCCTTAACTGCGAGAGGTGTAATGAAATTTAATGCTTCTGACACTGTTTATGGTTAAAACATACTGAGCATGTTTCCAGGTAAATTAAAATTTAGAGAACTACTTACAGGAATTGCGTACTTCAAAGACTGTGTTTAAAATTGCAAATAAAGATCTTTAAACGAAACAAATTTTAAATACTGGATCATAAAATATATTTTAAAAAATCCCTGCAAAGCTCCTCAATGGATTTATAATACTCCAAAGACGTGTTTTTTAAATAACCTTTCTCAGTTCATTTTATTTTACTATTCCTTTTTCTTATAAGATAATACCTCTCTCTCTCTGCTCGCTTAAGATACATCTGTATATATACATAAATATAAACACATACACACACATATATATCTATTATATATTATATATATATTATTTATATTTATATATTATTATATATTATATATATATATTATTATATTGATATATATATATATATATATATATATATATATATATATATATATATATTATATATATATATTATATATTATATATATATATATATATATATATATATATATATATATATATTATATATATTATATATACATATATATATATATATATATATATATATATATATATATATATATATATATATATATATATATATATGTCAGGATTTAAAATATAAAGTAATTTAAGATATTTTAATTAGGGATTCTTTTAATGAGAGTAACGCGCCTCGCGTTATTAGTCACATAAATACGGCTCACGCGCAGTGATACGGGCAGAGAGAGAGCGATAAGCAACTACTATAGGCAGACGTGGCTCCTCGAAGTAGTGAATACTGCCTTTGTTATCAGTTGGGCGCCAATTATGAGACGCCATTGTTGAGTATAGTGTTGGTGAATCTAAATAAAGATATGAAGCTGATGTCAATACTCTAGTGTGTTTACTCGGAACGTGTCATATATTATATATATATATATATATATATATATATACATTATATATATATTATATATATTATATATATTATATATATTATATATATATATATATATATATATATATATATATATATATATATATATATATATATATATATATATATATATATATATATATATATATATATATATATATATATATATATATATATATATATATATATATATATATATATATATTATATATATATATATATATATATATATATATATATATATATATATATATATTATATATATATATATATATATATATATATATATATATATATATATATATATATATATATATATATATATATATATATATATATATATATATATATATATATATATATATATATATATATATATATATATATATATATATATATATATATATATATATATATATATATATATATATATATATATATATATATATATATATATTATATATATATATATATATATATATATATATATATATTATATATATATATATATATATATATATATATATATATATATATATATATATATATATATATATATATATATATATATATATATATGTGTGTGTGTGCGTGTGTGTGTGTGTATGGTATGGTATAAAATTAGGTTTGATTTAAAGTTAAAATAATTCATAT
>CM063508.1:17162710-17170210 GCA_032207245.1 Pardosa pseudoannulata
ACACAATAGAAAGCAAACTGTCATTTAATAGTCATCAAATACGACTAATTCAATGTTAAAATTAAAAAATATAACAGTATATTTAAGAGAAAAACTGTGCATGACAAAAGTAATACAAGATTGCCCGTTCGATGTACGGGAATGTAGTAAGGGCTGCAAAAAGTGCTCGACTTGGTAAACCTGGTAATAGATTAAACTGTTAGTGACATGATTCGTGTGGTAAAATATTCAATGTAGAACATTTTACTATCTTAGACATTTTTAAGTTTAAAGAAAACACATTTGGACCATTAGAAAATAAACAAACAGGCCATGCGTTGAAATAATTAGACGTAATACTATTTTAATTCTATTCTCACGACTATCAGTCTAATTTATAGGCATTTCAGATTAGATTCCTAGTCAAAGTTTAAATCAGAAGTGCATATGTTCTTAATCAGTCATTACTTTAAAGTCTAAATAGATGGAATCGATAAAATTATTATTTTATTATTAAAAATAAGGTAATATTTTAAGCGCGAAAAGATAAAAATTCGTTTATTGATACAAAGCATGTGAAAAGGAACATCAATCAAAACCAGTCAGGAGGAAAAATACAATAGAAAGTAAGCTGTCATTTAATAACTATCAAATACGATTAATTCGAAGTAAAAATTAAAAAATATAACAGTATATTTAAGAGCAAAACTGTGAATGACAAAAGTGATACAAAACTACCCGTTCGCTGTACGGGAATGTAGTAACGGCTGCAAACGGTGCTCGACTTGGCAAGCCTGGGAATAGGTTAAACTGTTAGTGACATGATTCGTGTGGTAAAATATTCAATGTAGAACATTTAACTACCTTAGACATTTTTTCGTAAGTTTAAAGAAAACACATTTGGACCATTAGAACATAAAAAAGGCCATACGTTGAAATAATTAGACGTATTACTATTTTAATTAAATTTCAAATAGAAGCAGCTCTGCACATTTGCAGGAGTTTCGTAAAAATGCAGTTTATATGTTAAATCGACCCATTGTGTAACAAAATAAATTATGATTACAAAGTCAAACGAATAACATATCACTGGTTCTTTATAGATATGATTCCGAAAGATCCTGAAAATTATATATCAACAGATGTAGAATGATAAGCTCCCATGGCACCTAAATCACTTTTACTTCTGTATCTATCAAAATATTTTTTACAATATACGATAAAATACAAGTTGATACATAAACTCGGGTAAGTATATAGAAAAAGAAATTTTGTTATATTTTTCAGACACTAAGATTAAAAACAAAATAAGGAATAAGCAGAAAGGACATACTGACATCAAAAAGAGAAACTATATCAATATTGATATTACATTATTTATGTTGTTTATCCTCAGTATCATAAGTCGAGTTTAAAATTATTTGAATAAGTTAAAATGCAGTATACTTCTAAACGAAATGTATATTTAAATTTTTCTTTCTCTGCTGAAAAGATTGGCGAGGATTTATCCAGTAAAAGGATTTTATAGTCATTGCTCTGAACAATTCTAGAAAAAAGCTTTACCTAAAAACGCTGCTCTGTGAATGAAAAAAAAAACATTCGACTTCGAAGAAAATACATTTCAACAAATCCAAGATTGAAAAATCACAAATCCTGAAGAATTATGTTACTAAGATTCGTATTTCTAGAATTTTTTACTTCGAACAGAAAGTATCCGATGTAACATGTAAGCATACCATCACCGATGCTATAAAGAATACGAAATTTCTAAAAGTTTCCTTTTTACTAAATATATATTGAAATAAAAGGTAATTTCGAATGATTTTTCGAAAGAAAGTCCAGCTTACTTTGTCTTCTGAGTATAAAGTGCGACAAATATCTTTTACATATATTTTCTACGAATTTAAAGCAAGCGACAACTTTCGAATACGTTACTCCTAAAATATTCTGATTTTTTCAGAATTTTCATGTTGACATGTAATTATACATATATTTTAATATATTAATGACTGTCATTTTAGGTTCGCAAAAATTTCGAAATTGTGTAGACGGAATTTAAACCCATCCCCTAAATAATAAAAGCCTAAGTTATCTGTCCGTCTGTCTTCGAATTTATGAAGCGATTGCACCTGGAACGGATACAGGCATCCATATTGGATTCTTGATGAGTTAGGGTTAGCAACGTTCGAAATCCACCCCTTCCCTCCTTTTCGATCGTTTAATGTCATTATTTCAAGCCCTATTTTCCCCGGTTAAGAGCAGGCGATTAAATGTATCAATTTGTCACATAATAAATAGGTAAAAATAACATTTTATTTCTAGCATTATAACGTTTTTCCTTTAACCATCTCATTTAATCATTCCTTATTTTAAATTATTTAACTATCGTCTGCATTATTTTCATACTTTTTATCACTGAACTTAGATATTAAGATTTTCTTTTATATTTGGCTTAAATAATAGATTACGTACATATGTGTAATTTTAAATTTAATTATCGATTATTTTTGTTGCAATGAAAATTTTATCACAGGCATTAAGAACAAATTCTATCTACCTCCAGTGTGTAGTAGAAATGATAGTTTCATTCCTTTACTTCTATTAAATACTGTGGCAAAAAGAAAATCTTAACGATAATTTGGACTTATCTAAGAAACTTTGAATTACCTTTTTAAATGAATTCAACTTGATTCTAAACTGCATTCACGGTATCGGGAGACTTTAGAGTAGTATGAAGATAAACAAATTACTGAGCTTGTACTAGATAATTCTCCCCCAAAAAGACATTTTTTGCCTAATAGGGTACTTTACAATTCTGGAAAATTAACAATTTTACTGATCCCGCCATATCGGGATATGTGCTAGTGTTTGCGAGAAGTCATTCTAACAGAAACTTAGTTTCAATTGATTTGTTTAAAAAATGACTTTTACATTATACAACAATTATCTGAGTTGGGATTCTAGAGACACACATCAAAGTAGAAATTTCTAACACACCTACTTCATTCAAGACTCCGGTATTCTATGTCAAGGGAGATTGGAGGCGAAAAATGAAACAGTCCATTTTACATTTTCACCCATGTGGTATAGCCACATTCTATGTAAAAGGGAATGCCAGGAATTGCCGGCTTCCTGACCCCTTATTTTGTGGAATGGGGCTTGTCCATGTCCGAGTCACCTTGCATTTTCCCGCGTTGACCATCCGTGAGTTGGCGTTTGCTCTCCCCATCTTTCACCTTTTGTCCAGCTTGAGCGCTGCTTGGCGCCCTAAGTTTCCTAGGCTGTTGTTCCTTCTCAAGCTACGTTTGGCGATCGTCTTGGGTTCCCGCTGGCGGGATTTTTCCACTGACCTCGCCATTCGCGGTGTTGAATGGGCATCATTTTGGCCGAAATTGGGGGAGAGATCACCCGCATCATTTGAGAAGAAAAAAAATATTTTTTTGAGCCATTTTGCTCCTCTTTTTTGATTTTTGCATCATGTCGAGGGACGTGTATTTTTCTGACAAAGTCAGCAAGGAATAGTCAATATTAAAAATTCCTTGCAGCTATTCAGTAATTGGACTATTTTTTACTTTCGTCAGTTTGCATTTTCCTCTGTCATAAACTTTTGGAGCATTCAATATGAAGACAGTGAGTTGTGTCTGCCGCCATTTTGTTCCACCAAAGAACCGGTGAAAGGTTATTGCGGCTAAGGGAAAATATGGAATATTCAACTACAACAATAATCATACATCGATAAATCTACAATAATTAGTCTACTATACATATATTCTACAACCCACTAAAAATGTTAGGTTTGAAGGTAATAAAATTATCCACACCAGTCGTCTTTAAAGAGTTAATGGAATCGTTTAACTGTCTAGCGGACAATGGTTTCGCAGCAAAACCACCTATTAAACATTTTTTTAAACTTTACTTTATCTTTTTATAATTATTTATGGGTCCAATCTCATACATACGTGATGTATGGAATCCAATAATGAAGAATCAAAAGTTTCTGCAATTAAAAAAAACTTTTTGGAGACATGAAAGATTTTTCGATTTTTTTTCTGTTTCTGACATTTTAAATTTACAACTGATGATAGCTCTACATTTAATTTATTTTTTCTTTTGAAATATATGGCTTTAATTCTGCTGTACCTGAGAAGTCAGTAATTCAATTTATCTCACTTATGACCTGAAATAAAAGTATCTATACAAACAACACTTATAAATTGTTAAGTATTTATTTATTATACTATTTTAAAGATTCTTATTTATTTTTCTTCCTATATAGTTAAACTTTTAAAATAGCATAATATTCACACTGTACAAAGGGGGGTGTTTTTCAGTAAAACCACTTCTCAAGCCCACCTTAAGTATCCTCTAAGGCAAATCCTTCCTAAGGAGTGTAAAGAAAATTTATATATATTTTACATCCATAAGGTTCAGAGAAAACATTTATAAACTAATTACATTAAATTCCAATGAATTTATTTTGGTAATCGTTACGAATTATGTCACTAAATTTCCCGATATAACCGCTTCCTGTTGGTTTACTTCTGAGAAATACTAGTAATGTGAAGGAAAAGTACCGCAGTGTGATGTTCGGAGTAGAATAATCCCGAAATCTTCAATGGATGTCAAAGAAGGCGACTAAAATACCCAGTGTTCATAGCTGGGCATCCCTGTCTCCAGGTGTTTATAAATATGGAGGTTAGTCCTCCAGTTTGGAGATTGGGTGCATGACTAAGAACTATTCCGAGTAAACACTTTTTGTTGCGAAGTCAAAAGAAGATATTACCTGGTTGCGTTTAAAAATTGGAAATCCAGGAAAAAGATAAGGCTGTCTAATACGGTATTCTGGAGACGGCTAAAGCCAATCCGGAGCTGTCATGACACTGAAAAAGAAAAACAATAGAAAATTACATACTTGAATCCGAATCTTGATTTTCTGTATTTTAGGATTTTCATTACAATCAACTGAGAATTATACTATGGTTACTATGGTTTTTCAAAGGTACAAAAGACATTGAATGTTTGTTTTAATTATGTTCTCATAGTAAAAGTATTTAATAGTGTTACATTAAACATATAAGTCTTAAGCTCACATCATGCAAACTTATTGCGTCTTGTTTTTACAATTTATCTACAGAAACAAATGTTTGCATAGAAACAAATATGGTTATCTTTTATTACTTGCGTTAAATATTGTTTACATAACACAATTTTTTCAGGTTATACAGTGTTTTAGAAACATTTTTTTTGCCTTTCTATTCGTGTTATACCCTCTAAAACCCAAGAAAATGTGTTTAAATGAGTACTTAGTTTCATGAGAAATACATTAATATACATCATTCAAATATTTTAATAAGAAATGCCTAAAAATACATCTATATTTGCACCTCATGTTATTATTTTTTTTTGCTTCACAATATAGAAATACATGTTTTTTTCTTAGTTTTATGGCATAAACCTCAGAATAGATGGCAGCACTAGAATAAAATGTTTTTTCTTCTTTAACACACGTATCTTTAAACTAGCTTTACCTTAAATTCGATTTTTCAAGCCTATGATTCCAAATAAAATAACTTATCAAAACTGTACTTATAAACTGCCTAGCTATATGATTTTTGCACAATTTTAATGATAACTATTCATTGTCCTCCCCAAATATAGTAAAGTTTAAATAAAGTATCATTTTCAAGCACTGTGACCTGGGTGCTTTCGGAATTAAAACCCATCAACGAACCTCTCCGAAAGATTATAGAACTGTTTGTATGTATTGTACTTTTATGTGATTCTCAGATGATAACATTAAAAAAAGAATTTTATTAAACAACAAATAATTTTTAATTGTTTTCGAGAAAGAAATAAAAATTTCCTTAGCCCTCAGCTAGTAAGCAGTTTTTCTAAAAGTCAGCCTTTCGCAGCTTGTATAAATTTTGTTCTAATCATGCAAATGTCATAGGTTCGACCCCTTTTTTAGCCAAATTAATATTTAAAACTTTTATTATTATAATATGTGTATAGATATAGCAGTAATGAAGATACATTTTAATATCTTAAAAAAAGTACATACATACATATACATATGTATATATATATATATATATATATATATATATATATATATATATATTATGTATATATATTTATATTATACATATATACATACATTCACAGGTATGTATATATATATATATATATATATATATATATACATATATATATTATGTATATATATTTATATTATACATACATACATACATATACAGGTATGTATATATATATATATATATATATATAATATATATATATATATATATATATATATATATATATATATATAGAGAGAGAGAGAGAGAGAGAGAGAGATATAGATATAAATATGGGATTAGAATTACTAAAAGTTTTAACATACACTTCGACACATTTCAAGATAATTTATCTAATAGTATTTGACACACGTTTTCACCAGCCATCAATTTTTTAGAAGAAAAATGGAACTAACCCCATTATTTTCTCAGGAAACAAAAGCGAAATTTCAGCTGACTTGCATTGTTATGGTGGTGGTACAATACTAAAGGAAGCAATAATTCTTTTGGTTGGAAAAGAAAAAATAAAATCTTTCTATAAAGAACAAGAATACTTTTTAAGCAATGACCCTAATCGATAAAAAAGTTCTTACAACTTTACCTATTAGTCTCTTATTGGTTTTTGACTGTTAAGGTAACTAATGTCTAAACTTTCCTGTGAACAGAATTAAAGAGACAATTTTTGATAAATGGGGAATTTAAAATGTTTAGAACATAAGAAATTTTGGGAAAATTTATTATGTAGGCTTAAATTTATACTTCTTATTATGCGTTTAGATTATTTTAATTAAAGTTGTAGTCGACAAATAAAGACATTTTTCACATATATCTCACAGTCATTTGAATGTGAAATTGGAATGATTGACTCAACTTTTAATACCTGTTGAAATTCAAAGGAAAATTTGAATGTGACTTTTCTCACAGTCATAAAAGATATTTCTCACACAGGAACATAAAGTTATTTACTTTCAGTACGTCAGATATAATCGAATATATTCAGTTGAGGCTAACTGGTTACGTGGAATATAAATCAAAGAATAAAATATTCATATTTATTGATATGACATTAATCAAAACCTTCACTGACAGATATATTTTAGATTTTTCAAACCCAAAAAGCATTTTTTTAATTATTAGACATTAATATTTAATTTATCCTGAATTAAAAAAACATATAGAATATTTTAGTCACTAAGCATTTTTTTCTCTAACAATGTAAAGTTTCTACTTGTGATATCCCGTTCACGAATATTTCGGTTTTCTTATAATGAAGCCACGTTTCATATTAAAAATAATCTCTGATACTATATTTCTCAAATATACTACTTTGAGGAATACAAAATACATATATAATTGTATATATATGTTTTCATACATAAAATAAATATGTATGAAAAGATATATAAAAATGTCTGGGAAAAGGATTCAGGTATCTTACTGTGAA
>CM063508.1:17182710-17185210 GCA_032207245.1 Pardosa pseudoannulata
TGTCCCCGTACACCCAAAATACCTGAAGAATATAAAATGAAAATACGAATCAAAAGAACAAAGCATCCATAAAGCTATATATAAAGCCAACGCTTCCGGAATTTATGATGCCACAGTTTTAGTTAAAATTGCAGTTAAAATTATAGTTTGAGAATTGGAACCCTTAACTTAATCCTATTAATATCTACTTAAAGATAATTATTTAATTGTTTATAAATAAAAAGTTGTCTATAGTATATATGTAATATAAATAAAATTTTAACTATCTGTATTTATTCATTTAATATTTTTTCATATATATATATATATATATATATATATATATATATATATATATATATATATATATATATATATATATATATATATATATATATATATTATATACATGAGTGAATATTTGTAAGCCATTTACATACATCTACAAGGTTTAATAAATCTACACATTAAGTTTTTGTGAAATATTCTTAAATAATAATAGATAGTCACTACAATATTAAAACTTTTCTGACGTTTTGCTACGTGATTCAACGTATAAAGTGCATGATTGTTTCCGATCAATGACAAATGACCGTCGACGATCTAGATGACATGTTTTTGTTACATTTTGTCACGTGATAAAAATAAAGTTAGATAAATCGTAGCTTAGCAACCTGAAATTGATGTGCAGATAAAGTTTACAAGGTGTTTTAAAATGGTTTTTACCTTAATATATAGGGGGGTGGGGCAGTGAGTCTCCTCAGCAGCGCTATGTCGCAGCTCTGGGGACGAGCCTCAGGGTGTTGTACTACGGTACCTCACCTAGGACAGCTATCAGCCTCCTCGTGGCGCCCCCTGGTAACTAGGAGAGTCCCTCCTAGGCCAATGATAGCCGTCTGCAACCTCAAGGGGTATACCTCCTTTAGGTATACTCGGGTCTCACGAACCCGGGGTTTCCTGAGTGATCCTTCTCTTCAGACTTCCCTGGTAGTCACGAACTTACTTTGTAGTAATGTTCTTTACTGGGGTCGTCAACATTATTCTCGAACCATGACGGAACTCTCGTAGGTCAGCAACACCTTGTGGTGTGGTGGTTACCGTCGTGGCGATCAGTCATACAGTTTCTGGATGGCTTCGGCCGGGGCAGAGTATAACACACTTACCTTAATATATAAACAAATAAATATATCTTATATGTAAGCATAGTATAATGGAAAGTGTGCCAAAAAGGAATAGAAATCTTAGCTGACACTGTGAGGTTTTCGTAATTGTCACCAAATTTTAATATATTTATTCTAGTGTGACGTTGCTCACGTCACATGAGCATTTGTAAGTCTTAAGACACTACAGCTCGTGATCATCTTGGGAGTTGAAAGGATTAGATAGGGTTAATCATGTAAATACTGCATGACTATTCTGTTTAAACTGTGCACTTGCAAAATGAATGCTTCCCCTGGAAAGTTCCCCGATCGCGTGATGATTGATAACCACCCACAAGATCCCTGTTATCGATTTATCACGTGGTTGGGTTCTTCTAGAACTCTTTCTGCAGTCTAACAAAGAGAAATATATATATATTTATATATATATATATATATATATATATATATATATATATATATATATATATATATATATATCAGGGAGAAAGCGGAGGACAGGAGGCATTCCTTGGCACCACAAAATGGGAGCATTGGAAGGTAAGGCTATGTCCCTGCTTAATTTGAGCTTTAATATTTGTGCGTAATGGCTCTAAGGTATTAATATTATGATTCCCTGTGTTTAATAAACCTACTTAATTTGAGCTTAATATTTGTGCGTAATTGCCCTAAGGCATTAATATTATGATTTCTTGTGTTTATTATAATTTCTTGTGTTTAATAAATATTGTTATTTCACTTTGCCATGAACTACCAAAGAGTCTGTTTTAATTTAATATAGGGCAGCGTAATACTAGGAACACTTATTCATCTTCTTGAGGATTAAAAACTGACCTGGGTTGTACTTTAATTTTGTTTAATGAGAAGCACCATCGGGTTTGAAATAATTTATAGCTTCTTTTTCGTTATTCGACAACAAGTGTATTACGAAATACAGCAGTTTTATACGTCACAGTGTATTTCAAATTCAAATAGATTTTAAAATATTACATAAGATCGTCAACTATATATATATATATATATATATATATATATATATATATATATATATATATATATATATATATATATATCTAAGACCGAAATATTGTCCACAAATCTGTGTTTATTATAATAGTTTTACAAAAATATCAAGATATTGTAAGAGGATGAATAAAAAACTATACAATAAAAGTTATGAATAAATGTTCTTCTATGTTTCCTTTAATTTTTAAAATAGTTGCATGAAGTATACCTAATTTTTTTAGAAATAAACTAGAAAAATATTTATAAATATAAAAATTGGAACTACCCAAAAGGTTGAATAACACACATTTATAAATTTTATAATTCAGTTTAAAGATATTTCCTTTATATGACTA
>CM063508.1:17190210-17240926 GCA_032207245.1 Pardosa pseudoannulata
CCAATAAGAATTATTCAGATTAAGATGTAACAATTGGGAAGTGTTAAAAATTGACTATTACTGAAAAATATTATTTTATTATAAATTAATCTTTTATAGAGGAAAATATCCCCATATATTTTAACATTATGCATATTACAGCTATATGATGACAGAGAATTTGATAACAAAATATTTGAATATGGCGGAATGAGGGAAGAGATAAGAATTTTCTTAAAAAGTAAATACATTATTTTATTAAGTCATATACATTACTTTTATTGATACCGATTTTCTAAAATAATATTTTTATCATATTTACCGATTTCCTTCAGTTATTATTAATTATTATTGGTTAAAGTAAAAAATTTTCAGTATTTATCTTTAACCAAAAGGAGTGGTTAGTATTAATAATAATCAGTTATTATCAATAGCAGCTGTATTTATCACGTTAACAATAACATATGCATTACAAAATACCTTTAAAAAATCTCTGAAAACAAACTTATCTATTGCTTTGAGACGTTGAATCTGAAAGTAATTGTTCTTTAATAAATACATATAAATAATTTATATACTATATTGAATATATTGTATGTAATGCATATATCATAGTATATATTGATTATGTACAATATTCAATAATAATTCATTTGTATTCATTATAACTGAAAGAAAAAGTTTAAAATAATATGAACAGAAATTAAAAATTCGTAATGTTTGTGAGAAATGATGTTTTTATGTATTCCAATAATCAAATATTGAAGTTTTTTATATATTCGCAATAAGTGTACTTTACATAACAATACACTTTTTATGAATGTGATCAAAGTTTTAAAATTAGTAAATTCAGAAATTATTAGAAATAATATTTGTAATATTGTATATATAATTTCTTATCATGCAAGTAGTTTTATACTTTTAATACTTTTATGCTTTCTAGCCAGCTTTCAAGTACTTTAAGCGAAAAATTTTGAATTATATTATGTTTTGAAAGGCAATAGTAGGAAATAGCTGCATAATATATTATATTTAAGAAAAGAAACTTCTAAAAACAACTTACTTATTTCTTGCCTAAAAATATCCCTTAAAGTTTCTAGTGAAAAGCAATTCTTTATTCTTAAGAAACTTCTATTTCATCTATAATTGTAAGTACTTTTTTTTTATCAATCATTGAAAATCTTCAATATAAAAATTATTGATTTTCAGAGGTTTATTAAAGTTCCGGATGCTATAATATAACATCATTATAAACCTCGTTTTAAGAAAAAAATATTATGAAAATAAACGAATAAAAGTTTAACAAGAAAACAGAACTTTTTATGAACAAACTTACATGTGTTATGCTATGAAACGCTTATAAACTAGCCTGAGGGATATATATGCTATTTGATAAAATTTATAAATATGAAGTAGTATATCGATATAAACAGAAAAACAAAGATATAAAATGAAAATAGCTATTACACATTTTTATATTTCCAGTCTTTTTTACAATGCAGAAACATCTTACGCATTGATTACAAATTTAAATATTTTTTAAAACTAGATACTAAACATTTATTAGAGTTAATTTTAGCCACTTAAGATGCTAGGATCACTATGTTTTTAAGCATTTTAAATATCAAATAAAAATGTTTTTCACAGAAAAGTTTTGATTTATATAGTTTGATAAAAATGCAGATACCATCAGAACTCTACATTATAAGTCCCATTCCAAGAAAATTCTAACTACATAATTTTTACCACAAAACATTTTAGAACAAGTCTAGAGGAAAGTAATACTGATATCTTAACAAGCTACTAGTGCGTCTTCCTCTATACATATATAAATGTATTTTTCTTGTCAAGAAATGAAGTTCTTCGCCAGAAAAATCATCGAGACATAAATGTTTGTTAAAGTTACAGATGCTATGAAATTTCTGCATTACAATTCCCTTTCAAGAAACTTCTGAGAAAAAACTTAAATATTTTATGTTACGAAAGTCCCTAAACTAACTTAGGGTACAAATACTTTTTGATAAAGTTTATATTTACAAAGTGGTATAATTGTACAAGCAAATTTTCCCAATCAATATTTCCTAGAAATTGTAGAATTTTTCCGAGACATGTCCAAGAAATTTTTCAATGCTGTTAGTTTTGAAACCCAATTAGATAAACAGTTTATTAGTAATGTGAATATAAGCTGAATGAAACATCTTTGTTTTGATTTTTGTGATATATTGAACCTTAAAACACTTTAAACCAGTTTAATGTCCTTCATTTTATAATCAAATGTTCAATCTCTATTGACAGCACAGTACAGTCGTATATATATCCCTTAATGCCATACACATAGATTAGGCGGAGTCACTTATCGAATAATCAATAGCGAACGTACAGGAATTGTTATTCTCAATTTTCCTTTCGACTTATAATGACTAAGTGCTACTTACTTCTAGAATAACATGACATTAGATTTCAAGATGATAATACATTTTACAAGTAATACAAATTTCACTAAATGCAGATGACAGAAAATACTACTACAATAGGAAGGATATTTTATTCGTATTCTTCAGAGTAATTTTCCTCTTGGATTGTAAGTTTCGTAAGCTAGATCATTTCGTATGAATGGACTGTTGCTGAAATTACAATCGAACTAAAGTTAAGAAGCTATTATTGAACCATAATACAGGGTGTTTCATATTGAATGGGACAAAAAGAAAACATGATTGTGAAAGTTATAATTAATATATTTAAAAAATTCAAATTTATCTCAAAACTACATTTATTCAAGTTTCAACAGGTGCTCAATATGTGCCCCTCCAGTGGCACAACAAATGTCTATATGGTAATCAAGGTTCTGCCACACTCATGATAGCATATCCCCTGTGATGCAGTTCAACACTGCAGTTATCAGCTGTTTCAGTTCCTGTAAGTCCTGAGGAAGTGGACGCACAAATACCTTGTGTTTAACGAAAAATCAGAGGGCTTTAGATATGATTATCTTGGCTGCCTATGAAGACATGTCAAATCCTGTGGCCCAGCAGGTCCAATCCAGCGATGATGTAGATGTGGAACTGCTTCACCTCCCTGCTTATGTTATGCGGATGCGGTGGTTCTTTACGAAATTTCGAGCGACAATATCCTTGCACAACAGTTACCGAGGAGGTTTTGGCATATTTGAAAACGCAGTAAGCTTTCTCCTGCATGGTCGACATTTTCTTTAATAGCGCATCTAGCGGCGAGTTCGTCATTCGATATTTTTTTTAATAATTGTAGTTGCAGAATAAATTTGTTTCGGCTAAATAAATCCATTACGGCAGTCCCCCTGAGCTATTCATTTTGTCCCATTGAATATGAAACACTCTGTACATTGTAATATGCATATCTATAGAAGAGATAAGAAAGAAAAAGGAAATACATATTTTACTAAGTACATTTATATAGTAGTGGAATATGCTGACACACTATTCCAGTGAAGTGAAGCTTATAATAGTACATTCTAATACAGAAGAACATGTATCATTGAGTTAAATTGAAATTCCGACATCAAGTTGCTAGACCTATCAAACTCAGCCATCTGTCATAATTTACGTAATCGCCCACAAGCATCCCATTTTCGTCGATTTTGAAGGTTAATGGATTCCCACTGCTGGGTTAGTCGGCGTGTCCCTCTCGACTATACTTCAACGACTTCTACCATAGACGGATTTATGATTTGGAAAAGTAAAACCGCTCAAATGCCTGTTGATTTAATGAAAATGTTTAAGTGGTGGACATGAAGTTTCAAGTTTAACTCAATTTTCTCACCCACAGAATAATCTTTCTCACCTTGTTACATGACACAAAACAGAGTTCATAGAAATGCAAGTCCTCATACTTTATTGCACTTCTGAACGGCCATGCACGACTTTCGCTTGCTAATCACTGCTAATCGTTTTTGAGTTAAGTGAATTCATACAAACGTACGTACGTGATTACTTACCTTCGTATATGCATACATGTATAAGTCAAGAGCAAACTAGTTGTGATCAAATCAGGGATGCTTAAGGATATATTAAACGATTCAGAATTTAAGTATTCTAGTAAGTCTGTACAGTAATAATTCAAAAATGTTCAAATTCCAGTAAGTGAATGTCAAAATAAATATTTTTTAATATGAGCATTAAAATTTATGATAATTACGATATTTTCTTTAATCTTTACAAGGGAGTAACAATTAGCCGCATAAATTGTGGAAACCCACTTTGTCATTTGTTACTTTGTACGTCACAAATGTCTGTTACGTAATTCATAACAGCTGTACATAAAGTTAATAAAGAGTTTTATTGAATATGAATGTTATTACCTACTTTTACACAGAAAAAGTCGAAAAAAAAATAAGTATAATAAATAAGAATTAAGTATATCTGATAATAGAGAAGGAGTGAAAACCAAGTAAAATAAAACTTTTTAATTGTTTAAAGTTTTTTTTCCTATCGCAGCTGGCAATACAGGCACTATATGTGTTTTGTCAATACAAGTCTGAGAAGCTGTTACCCATTTAGCCTCACCCGTGGAATACGTGTAGTTTAAGACCTGCTACGGTCGAGAGTAATATTATACCCGTTTTGTCCTCGTAATCTAGACTCAGGGGTCAAGCAGAAGACTCTCATGCTGGGCCTGCCAACCCATAGGTATCTTTTGAGAACTTGGAGGACATTGTGACCACGAATATTTTATTTGCAACAGTCACCTGTAATGAACACGGTGGCCCGATAGAGCCCCGAACCCACAACCTTTCAGTTACGACATCGCTGCCTTTGCCGACTGAGTTACTGCTGCTCAGTTGTTTTGATTTATAACGGAGACAATATTACAAGATGAATTAAAAGAAAAATAAATAAATAAAATTACTTACTTAGAAGTTTTTAAAATGTAGAAAAGTTGCATTACATTTACAGAAATGTGTCTTTTTTTTCTTTCAACTCTATTAAGAAAATAATTTTATACTTTTCTTTCCTAGTATGTTATGAATAAAAATAAAAGAAATACTATTCATATTTTACGATATAAATTAACAACATTCTTAACATCAATTACTATTACCAAATCATTTCAAGTAGAAATTTAATATCTATGTAAATGTTGCTAAATGTATAATACTAACTATTCTTGAGTAATTATCTCACAACCTTTTAAACGTGAAGTGAAGTGATTTTAATTAATTTTTAATGCCCCACGTTAGGAAATCGTTTATCACTAATCGTTAAGCTCCATAAGAATATCCTATTAACACAACGACAATTTAGCCTCTCATTAGCTTCGAGGAAATTAAGTAGATTAATTAAGTTAAGGTTTCAGAAAAGTTGAAGCAGTTAATAAAAACCTTTTGTAAACGCTAAAGCATTGTTTGGTTATGTTTTAACTCAAAAATGGCATTGAAATATGAAAGAAGTGGGGACATGGCATTTTCTATAATAATGAAAGTATGTATAAGAGGGAAAAGTACCGTATGAAATTTAAATGAAAAAATTAAAGAATATATTAAAATTCTAAAGTTTACATCGGACGAGTTTTTACATTAATTTTTTGAGACTTTTTCTTAGGTACCGAATTTAAATTTATTTGTTTGTAGTATATCCATCTACCTTTAAAAATAAAATGATGTTTACTTAGGATGATTTGGTTTATATTATGTTGAAAACGTTTGATTGTGGTGTAAATTTAAAATGAATACTGGCAGTTTAAATTGTTATTTTATTCTATTTCAATTATAACATTACAGACCACACTCACAACTTTCTAATAGGTAGTCAATGATCACAATATAAGTTTTTTTAATATAAATATGAATAATTTTAGCCAAATTAGGGACGATTGGATAGAGAGCTGCTCTTCGTTCCTGTTTTAGAATTCCACTGCTGTAAAGAATGTTCGTACTTGTCCTTAAACGACATTAAGCAGGGGAAACAAATTTCATCATCCCTCGTATACACAAATTAATAGATTGTCTCCTATAAATCAAATCAATAATACTATATGCTTTGAGACAGTAAAATCATAATCATAAATAAGAATATTACACAATGGTAGTAGTAATGACTATAAAGTAGAAAGGAAAGAAAACTATTTGTTTAATCCTATAAATGAAGAATGTAATAAAAAGTAAATTAAAAAAAATATATAATAGCTTGATTAGAAGTTACATAATAGCTATAGAATAGTTAAATTATATTTACAGTCATGAAAAAGAATGATTTTGTTTAGATTGATTTTTCTTTCTGCTCTTTTAAGAAAATGCGTAACCCCGATAGTTTTTTTTCTCAATATATAAGTGCTTTAATATTAACCGAACGATAGCCTATTGTGAAGGGAATTTTTTGTTGCCTGAGCTTATGTTTTCTAATTCTACATCTGGTATACATGTTCGTTGCCGTTTGGAACAGCAGCAGTTGTTTAAGATGTAGAACACCATCTTATCAGGTCACATGTCGCGAAATTAGAAGATCTTAAATTTTAATCAAAATCAAGAATATTATCCGTTTTGAGGCAGAAAAAGTGAATATTATAAATAAGTGTTGAGTACATTTGATAGTAACTACGATTATATATCAAAAAGTAAATACAAATATTTAATTGTTTGACATGATATAAATGAAGAATTAATTAAAATTATTATTTCAACAAAAAAAATACGAGCATAATTAGAAGTCACATAATAGTTCCAGATTAATTTAATTATAGTTGCACTCATGTAAGTAGCTGATATTATTTGGAGAGTGTTTCCCTTTCAGTTTATAACAGCGTACTCTCCTGTAGCAATTATAAAAGTAGTTAGTAATTAACCAAAATACTATTAAAATTTTCACTATATGAGTCGATGGCATCAATCTTAAAACAACTTCAATTAATATTTCCAAATTATTTCAGGTAGCAATTTAATATATTTTAGATATTCCTAATTACTAACTATTCTTAACTCGTTATGAAACTACTTTTCATACATTTAGTGATTTCAATTAATTTTTAATTCTCCCCGGTAGGAAAAATCACTAATCGTTTAAGCATAGTAAGGATATCCCCTTGAAACAAAGACAGTTTAACGTCTCATTAGTTTCGCGGCAATTAAGTATATTAAGAAAAGCTTTTCAGAAAGTTTAAGCAGATAAAAACCCCTTTGAAAGCGGTAAAGCACTGTTTGCTTGTCCTTTACTTAAAAAATAAATACCATGGAAACCTTAATGAAGAAAGACTATAACATTTTTTGTAATATTTAACTATTTATAAAGGGTGAAAAGCTTCTCGCATAAAATTTACTGATAAAAAAGTATATATTACAGTTCAATAATTTACATTTGATAAGTTTTTCCAAAAGTTTTAAAGAATTTCCCCCCGATAACGTTTTTTAAGGAAATACGAATATTTAATTATTTAATATGATATAAATAGAGAATATATTAAAAATATTATTTCAACAAAAAATAAATACTATCTTAATTATAAGTTACATTATAGTTACAGATTAATTTAGTTATAGTTGCACTCATGCTAGTAGCTGATATTATTTGGAGAGTTTTCCCCTTCTGTTTTTAACAGCGTGCTCTCATGTCACAATTATACAATCAAAGTGTTAGTTATTAACAAAAATACTATTAAAATTTTCAATATGAATCAATGCATCAATCTTAAAACAACTTCAATTAATATTTCCATATCATTTAACAACGTAGTATTTTTGAAGATATTTCTAACCATACAATTACTAACTATTTTTAAGTCCTTATCAAACTACTTTTCATGCATTAGTGATTTCAATTAATTTTTAATTCTCTCAGGTAGGAAATATCACTAATCATTTAACCTTGCTAAGGATATCCCTTGAAACAAAAACAGTTTAACGTCTCATTAGTTTCGCGGCAAATAAGTCTATTAAGAAAAGCTTTTCAGAAAATTTAAGCACTTAAAAACCCCTTTGTAAGCGGTAAAACATTGTTTGCTTGTGATTTTATTTAAAAAAAAATACCATGGAAACCCTAATGAAGAAAGAATATAATATTTTTTGTACTGTTTATCTATTTATAAAGGGTGAAAAACTTCTCGCATAAATTTACTAAAAATATATATATATATATTACAGTTCAATAATTTACATTTAAAGAGTTTTTCCAATTTTAAAGAATTTTCCTCCGATAACGAATTTTAAGGAAATACAAATATTTAATTATTTAATATGATATAAATGGAGAATATATTAAAAATATTATTTCAACAAAAAATATATACGAGCATAATTAGAAGTCTCATTATAGTTACAGAATAATTTAATTATAGTTGCACTTATGGTAGGAGGTGTTATTACTTGGAGAGTTTTTAACTTTCCGTTTTTAACAGCTCTCATGTAGCAATTATACAAGTAAAGTGTTAGTAATTAACAAAAATACTATTAAAATTTTCACAATATGAATCGATGGCATCAATCTTCAAACAACGTCAGTTAAGGTAGCAACTTAATATATCAGGTAGCAACTTAATATTTTGTAGATATTTCTAACCATACAATTACTAACTATTCTTAACTCGTTATCAAACTACTTTCCATACATTTAGTGATTTTAGTTAATTTTTAATTTCACCGCTAGGAAATATCACTAATCGTTTAAGCTTAATACGGATATCCCCTTGAAACAAAGAGAGTTTAACTCCTTAGTTTCGAGGCAAATAAGTCTATTAAGAAAAGATTTTCAGAAAGTTTAAGCAGTTAAAAACCCCTTTGTAAGTGGTAAAGCATTGTTTGGTTGTCCTTTTATTCAAAAATATTATGGAAACCTTAATAAAGAAATAATATAATATATATTTTCTACTATTTAACTATTTATAAAAAGTGAAAAATTTCAGGTATAAAATTTAGGGAAAGAAAGTATATATTACAGTTCAATAATTTACATTTGATAAGTTTTTCCAACAGTTTTAAAAAATTTTCCTCCAACAACGAATTTTATGTAAATACAAATATTTAATTATTTAATATGATATAAATGGAGAACATATTAAAAATATTATTTCAACAAAAAATAAATGCGAGCATAATTAGAAGTTACATTATAATTATAGATTAATTTAATTATAGTTGCACTCATGGTAGTAGTTCATATTATTTGAAGAGCTTTTCCCTTTCCGTTTTTAACAGCGTAATTTTATGTAGCAATTATACAAGTAAAGTGTTAGTAATTAACAAAAACACTATATTTTCGCTATATGAATCAATGGGATCAATCTTCAAACAACTTCAATTAATATTTCAAATCATCTCAGGTAGCAATTTAATATACTTTAGATATTTCTAATCATACAATTATTAACTATTCTTAACTCTTTATCAAACTACTTTTCATACATTTAGTGATTTCAATTAATTTTTAATTCTCGCCGGCAGGAAATATCACTAATCGTTTAAGCTTAATGAAAATATTCCTTTGAAACAAAGACAGTTTAATGTGTCATTAGTTTCGTGGCAAATAAGTCTATTAAGAAAAGCTTTTCAGAAAGTTTAAGCAGTTAAAAACCCCTTTGTAACCGGTAAAGCATTGTTAGGTTGCCCTTTTATTCGAAAATAGTATGGAAACCTTAATAAAAAAAATATAATATATAATTTGTACTATTTAACTATTTATAAAAAGTGAGAAATTTCTAGTATAAAATTTACTGAAAAAAACTATATAATACAGTTCAATAATTTACATTTCATGAGTTTTTACAACAGTTTTAAAGAATTTTCATCCCATAACGAATTTTACGTATACGAATATTTAATTATTTAATATGATATAAATGGAGAATATATTAAAATATTATTTCAACAAAAAATAAATACTACCATAATTAGAAGTTACATTACAGTTACAGATTAATTTAATTATAGTTGCACTCATGGTAGTAGCTCATATTATTTGAAGAGTTTTTCCCTTTCCGTTTTTAATAGAGTACTTACATGTAGCAATTATACAAGTAAAGTGATTGTAATGAATAAAAGTACTATATTTTCACTATATGAATCAATGGCATCAATCTTCAAACAACTTCAATTAATATTTCCAAATCATTTCAGGTAGCAACTTAATATTTTTTAAGATATTTCTAACAATACAATTACTAACTATTTTAACTCATTATCAAACTACTTTTCATACATTTAGTGATTTCAATTAATTTTTTATTCTCATCGGCAGGAAATATCACTAATCGTTTAAACTTATTGAGAATATCCCCTTGAAACAAAGACAGTTTAACGTCTCATTAGTTTCGTGGCAAATAAGTCTATTAAGAAAAGCTTTTTAGAAAGTTTAAGCAGTTAAAAACCCCTTCGTAAGCGGTAAAGCATTCTTTAGATGTCCTTTTATTCAAAAATAAATATCATGAAAACAATGAAAAAAGAATATAATATTTTTGTACTATTTAACTATTTATAAAGAGTGACAACTTCTCGTATAAAATTTACTGAAAAAAAGTATGTATTACAGTTCAATAATTTACATTTGATGAGATTTTTCAACAGTTTTAAAGAATTTTCCTCCGATAACGAACTTTAAGGAAATACGAATATTTAATTATTTAATATGATATAAAAGAATATAGAATATATTAAAAATATTATTTCATCAAAAAATACATACTATCTTAATTAGAAGTTACATTATAGTTACATATTAATTTAATTATAGTTGCACTCATGGTAGTAGCTGATATTATTTGGAGGGTTTTTCCCTTTCCGTTTTTAACAGCGTGCTCACACGTAGTAATTATACAACCAAAATGTTAGTAAATAACAAAAATACTATTAAAATTTTCACTATATGAATCAATTTTCAGGCAATTTCAATTAATATTTCCAAATCATTTCAGGTAGCAACTTAATATTTTTGTAGATATTTCTAACCATACAATTACTAACTATTCTTAACTCGTTATCAAACTACTTTTCATACATTTAGTGATTTCAATTAATTTTTAATTCTCATCGGCAGGAAATATCACTAATCGTTTAAGCTTAATAAGGATATCCCCTTGAAACAAAGGCAGTTTAACGTCTCATTAGGTTCGCGGCAAATAAGTATAATATGAGAAGCTTTTCAGAAAGTTTAAGCAGATAAAAACCCCTTTGAAAGCGGTAAAGCATTGTTTGCTTGTCCTTTACTTAAAAAATAAATACCATGGAAACCTTAATGAAGAAAGAATATAACATTTTTTGTACTATTTAACTATTTATAAAGGGTGAAAAGCTTCTCGATTAAATTTACTGAAAAAGTATATATTACATTTCAATAATTTACATTTGATAAGTTTTTCCAAAAGTTTTAAAGAATTTCTCCCAGATAACGTTTTTTAAGGAAATATGAATAGTTAATTATTTAATATGGTATAAATGGAGAATATATTAAAAATATTATTTCAACAAAAAATGCATACTATCTTAATTAGAAGTTACATTATAGTTACTGATTAATTAAATTATACAGTCATGTTAGTGGATGATATTATTTGGAGAGTGTTTTCCTTTCTGTTTTATTTTAAGAAATGTTTCTATACTTTTTTTATACTAGTAAAATATTAGTACTTATCAAAAATACTAATAAAACTTTTCATATATAAATTAATGACGACAGCCTTAAAACAGTATAATATTTTCTACATATGTCTGATCATGCAATTACTTACTTTTGAGTCGTTATGAAACTTTTTATACGTGATTTTAATTAACTTTAATTCACAAAGCTTGGAAATATCACTAATCATTAAAGCTCAAAAAGGATGTTTTCTTGAAACTATGACAATTTAACGTCTCATTAATGTCAGGAATAATAGTGGATTATAAAAAGCTTTTCAGAAAATTTGAAACAATTAACAAAATCATTTATCAAACGGAAAGGCATTGTTTAGTTAATTTTCCTTTTATTCAAAAATGATACTGAAACTAGAATGAAGAAAGGCTATGGTACTTTTTGTACCACGAAAACTATTTATAAAGAGAGAAAAAGTTTTAGTATAAAGTTTACTAAAAAAATTATATATTACATTGCAATACTTACATCTGATACGTTTTTACGACAGTTTTTAGAACTTTTTCTTCAGTAACACATTTATTTTTAAATTTTGTACCCCTTTACTTTATAAAAGGGAAAAAATTTACTTACAGTGACACCATTTTTACTTACTGTAAATTTATAAAGAAGAATATTTTCAAAGTGTGATATTTTATTCTAGTTCTATCATAATATTATGGATTAACCGCTTTGCTCCCACCCTTATATCTGGGTTGTTAATGTTTCACAAAATCATACTTTTTACAATATATAAGTCTCAATATATAATTGAACGATAGCCTATTTTACAGTCTTCGTTGCCTGAGCTTATGGTTTCAAACTATACATTGGATATTTATGTTTGCAGCCGTCCGGAACTGAAGATGTTATTGAAAGTGCAGAACCTAATCTCATAGTCCTCATGTCTCAAAATTAGTAGATATTAGAATCTAAACATAATCAAAAATATTGTCGATTTTGAGACAGAAAAGTGATAATTTTAAACAAGTGTTGAGTGAAATTAATAAGAACTACAAGTATATATTAAAAAGAAAATACGAATATTTAATTATTTGACATGATATAAATGGAGGATATATTAGAAAGATTATTTCAGTAAAAAATAAATTCTACCTCAATAAGTTGTGTTACAGTAACAGATTAATTAAAATATAGTTGCAGTCATGATAGTTATATGATTTGGAGTTTATATAATTTTCTTTTCTGCTTTTTTTAAAGAAAATGCTGTTTTTTATACTAGTAAAATATTAGTAATTAGCAAATATAATATTCATACTTTTAATATACAAATTAATGACAATGTTCTTAAAACAAAATCAATTAATATTTCTAAATCATTTGAGATAGCAATTTAATAATTTTTAGATATATCTAACCTTGAAATAATTCACTATTGAGTGATTATCAGACTTTTTATACGTTTAGTGATTTTAATTAATTTTAATGCATCACTCTAGGAAATATCACTAATCATTTAAGTTCTATAAGGATGCTGTTTTCTTAAAACAATGACAATTTAGAGTCTCATTAATGCCAGGGAAAATTAGTCTATTAAGAAAAGCGTTTAAGAAAATTTGAAGCAGTTAACAAAATCAATTTGTAAACGGTAAAGCATTGTTTGGTTACTTATCCTTTTATTCAAAACAGCCACTGAAACTACAATGGAGAAAGTATATGGTATTATTGTACCATTAAAACTATTTATAAAGGATGAAGAAAGTCTCGTCTGAAGTTTACTGAAAAAAAGTATATATTAAATAAAGTTCAATAATTCATATCTGATAGGTTTTTACGACAGTTTTTAGGGCTTTTCTACATCAATGAATTTATTTTTAAATTTTGTTTTAAATTTTGTTTAACTTTCGTAAATTTTATTCTAGTTCAATCATAATATTATAGATCAACCGCTTTGCTCCCACCCTTATATATGGATAGTTAACTTTCCACAAAGGTATTATTTTTTCAATATATAAGTCTCTATTACCCGAACGATAGCCTATTGTGCTGGGAGCTATTCTTTGTTGACTGAACTTATGGTTTCAAATTGTACATTTTACATTCCCGTGCATATCCGTTCGGAATCGAATATGTTATTTAAATGTAAGTCCCGATGTCATCAACCCGGATGTCACAAAATTAGTTTTTATATCTTAGAATCTAAACAAAATCGAGAATATTTTATTTAGAAATCTTTATATAATTAATGAAAAAATGAAAAATTCTGTTTTGGGAAAGAAAAGTTAGAATTATAAATAAGTGTTGAGTGAAATTGATAATGACTACAAGTATATATTAAAAAGAAAATACGGATATTTGTTTGACATGATTTAAATGGATAATATATTAAAAAGGTTATTTCAACGAAAAATAAATACTATCTTAATTAGAAGTTACATTAAAGTAACAGACTAATTAAAGTATAGTTGCAGTCATGGTAGTAGCTTATACTATTTGGAGCTTATATGATTTCATTTTCTGTTTTTTTCCAAGAAAATTCTTTTACGCTTTTCTATACTAGTAAAATATTAGTAATTAACAAAGATAATATTAAAACGTTTCATATATAAATTAATAACAAAATTCTTAAAACAATATCAATTAATATTTCTAAATCATTTCAGACAGCAATTTAATAATAATTTTTTAGATATATCTAACCTTGAAATAACTCGCAATTAGTCGTTATCAAACTTATTATACGTTTAGTGATTTTAATTAATTTTAATACATCACTCTAGGAAATATCACTAATCGTTTAAACAAATCGATAAAGATGTTGTTTTTTCAAAACAATGACGATTTAGCGTCTCATTAATACCAGGGAAAATTAGTCGATTAAGAAAAGCTTTTCAGAAAAGTTGAAGCAGTTAACAAAACCCCTTTGTAAAACGGTAAAGCATTGTTTGGTTAATTATCCCTTTATTCAAAAAAGCCACTGAAACTACAACGAAGAAAGTATATGGTACTTTATGCACCACTAAAACCATTTATAAAGAGTGAAGAAAGTCACGTATGAAGTTTACTGTAAAAAAAAGTATATATTAAATAAAGTTCAATAATTTATATCTGATAGGTTTTTAAAACAGTTACTTCAGCAATAAATTTATTTTTAAATTTTGTTTAAATTTTGTAAATTTTATTCTAGTTCAATCCTAATTTTACAGATCAACCTCTTTGTTCCCACCCTTATATATGATTATTTAACGTTCCACAAAATTATTATTTTTTCAATATATAAGTCTGTATAATATTATCCGAATGATATCCTATTTATTGAGTTGGGAGCTATTCTTTGTTGACTGAGCTTATGATTTCAAATTGTACATTTTACATTCATGTATATATCCGTTCGGAATCGAAGATGTTATTTAAAGTGTAAGTCCCGATCTTATCCACCCTGATTTTACAAAATTAGTAGACCTTAGAATCTAAACAAAATTGAGAATATTGTTAATTTTGAGATGGAAAAGTGAGAACTGTAATAAGTGTTGAGTGAAACTGATAATAACTACAAGTATATATTAAAAAGAAAATACGAATATTTTATTGTTTCACTTATAAATATAATGAATGATATAAATGGAGAATATATTAAAAAAATATTTCAGTAAAAAATAAATGCTATCTTAATTAGAAGTTATGTTATAGTAACAGATTAATTAAAGTATCGTTGCAATCTTGATAGTAGCTGATATTATCTGGAGGGTTTTTTCCTTCCTTTTTTATTTTAAGAAAATGCTTTTATACTTTTATATACTACTAAAATATTAGTAATTAACAAAAATACTATTAAAACTTTGCATATGTATATTAATAACAACATTCTTAAAATAGTATCAATTAATATTTCCAAATCATTTCAGGTAGCAATTTAACATTTTTTACATATATCTAATCATGCAATTACTCACTATTGAGTCATTATCATACTTTTTACATGTTTAGTGATTTTAATTAATTTTAATGCATCACTCTAGGAAATATCACTAATTTTTTAAGCTCGATGAGGATGTTGTTTTCTCAAAGCAATGAAAATTTAGGGTCTCATTAATGCCAGAGAAAATTAGTCGATTAAGAAAAGCTTTTCAGAAAAGTTGAAGCAGTTAACAATACCCCTTTGTAAATGGTAAAGCATTGTTTGGTTAATCACCCTTTTATTAAAAAATGTCACTGAAACTACAATGAAGAAAGGATATGGTACTTTATGTACCACTACAACTATTTATAAAGAGTAAAAAAAGTCTGGTATAAAGTTTACTGAGAAAAAGTATTTATTAAATAAAGTTCAATAAGTTATATCTGATAGGTTTTTATGACAGTTTTTAAGACTTTTTCTTCAGCAATGAATTTATTTTTAAATTTTGTTTCACTGCAGCTTAAACCAATGTTTACTTAAAAGGAAATCGTGTTTACTTAGTAGTTTAAATCTTGTATTTTTTATTGTAAATTTGTAGCTATTATTTGTAAAACTTGGCATTTTATTCTGGTTCAATCATAATATTACAGATTAACCGTGTGGTTTCTCACCCTTACGTATGTATAATTAACGTTCCACAAAATACTTTTTTCAATATATAAGTCTCTATAATATTAATCAAACGATAGACTTTTGTGTAGGGTGCTATTCTTAGTTGACTCAACTTATGGTTTCAAATTGTATATTTAACATTTATGTTTACAGCCGTTCGGAATCGAAGTTTTTATTAAAATTGTAAGTCCCAATCTCATCAGCCCTGATGTCACAAAATTAGTAGATCTAAAATCGAGAATATTGTTGATTTTGAGAAAGAAAAATGAGAATTATAAATAAGTGTTGAGTGAAAATGATAACTGATAATTGATAATATTGATAAAGTATATATTAAAAAGATTATTTCAATAAAAACTAAATACTATCTTAATTAGAAATTGCATTATAATTGAATATTAATTAAAGTATAGTTGCAGTCATGATAGTAGCTGATATTATTTGGAAGTTTTTTACTTTTCTGTTTTTTTTAAATATAATTCTTTTATGCTTTTCTGTACTAGTAAAATATTAGTAATTAATACACTTTCATATATAAATTAATGACAAAATTCTCAAAACAATATCAATTAATATTTCTAAATCATTTCAGGTAATAACTAAATAATTTTTTAACTATATCTAATCATGCAATTACTCACAATTGATTCGTTATCAAACTTTTTATGCGTTTAGTGATTTTAATTAGTTTTAATGCACACTGCTAGGAAATATCACTAATCGTTAAAGCTGAAAAAATTATGTTCTCTTGAAACAATGACAATTTACCGTCTCATTAATGCCAGGGAAAATTAGTCGATTAAGAAAAAGGTTTCAGAAAAGTTGAAGCCGTTAACAAAACCCTTTTGTAAGCGCTAAATCTTTGTTTAGTTATCCTTTTATACAAAAATGTCTTTGAAACTGTAATGAAGAAAGGATATAGCATTCTTTGTGTTAATAAAAGTGTTTATAAAGTTTGAAATAAAGCTTCGTATAAAATTTTCTTAAAAAATTGTAAATGATTTAAAATTCAATATTATATTTTGCATGGGACTTTACAAACGTTTTCTTCAGTAGTCAGTTTAAGCTTAAAGATAGGTAGTATATTCTTGTATCTCAAGATGAAAAATATTTTCTTTCAAAGATATTCTTTTTTACCTAATTAAATAAACTTGTATTTCTTTCTGTGAAATTAAAAAGAAGAATTTCAGTAAAACGTGATATTTTATTCTAATTCAAATATAATGTTATAAATCGACCACTTCATTCTCAAACTTCTATCTAGGTAATAAACTTTACCCTAAATCAATTTTTATGAATATTATTATTTATCCCTTTGAAGGTCACGAACATAAATTATTTGGAATTTAATGAAGTTAGTTTATAAATTTTATCTATGAACCTTATGAATGTAAATCACATAAAAGTTTTTCTCAGCATTTCTTAGAGGGGCATACCTTTAGGAGGGTTTGAGAGGTAGTTAAACTGATAAACCCCTCCCCTTGTACAGAATATAATACTTTATAAAAATTTTATTAGATTGTAAGAACAATAAATTTAGTATCCTTAAAATAGTACAATAAATAAAGAGTTTAACAAATAGTACAATAAATAAATAGCTTAACAAAAAGTATAATATATAAATAGCTTAATAGATGGTATAATATAAAAATAACTAAAAATAGTATAATGAATAAATAGCTTAACAAATAGTATAATAAATAAATAGTATAATAAACGGCATAATAAATAAATAGTATAATAAACAGCATAATAAATAAATAGCTTAATAAACAGCATAATATATAAAGAACTTAACAAACAGTATAATAAATAAATAGCTAAACAAATAGTATAATAAATAAATAGCTTAACAAATAGTATAATAAATAAATAGCTTAAAAATAGTTTAATAAATAAATAACTTATCAATTTATAAGTGTTGTTTGGTAGATACTTTTATTTGAAGTTATTAGTCAGAAAAATCCAATTACTGACTTTCCAGGTACTGAAAGTTTAATTACATATATTCCAAAAGAAAAAAAATAAATTAAATGTAGTGCTGTCATATATTAAGCTTTAAATTGTCAAAACATAAAAAATTGAAAAAAACATTCATATGTCTACAAAAGTAAAGAAAAAATTAAGATATTTAAATATGGTCTCATTGCGAAACCACTGTCCGCTGAAGGGTTATAATATTAGCCAAACGATGGACGATTGGGTAGGGTGCTGTTTTTCGTATTTTAGATTATGCTTTCATTTTCTACTGCTGACATATGAGGTTGCAGCTGTTTCCCTTCTAAGCTGTTAGTTAAGCTGTAAGACCGGATCTCATTAATCATCGTACTGAAAAATTAGTAGATCGTAGATCATAAAAAATAAGTTTAATTGTATTCGTTTTGAAACATAGAAACTGAGAATTATGAATAAGAGTTGAGTACAATGGATAGCAACTACGAGTCTATAGTAATGAGAAAATAGAAATATTTAATTATTTAACTTTATATGAATCGAGAATATATTAGAAGATTAATATATAAAATAAATAAACACTAGCTTAATTAGAAATTACATTACACTTTCATAACAGGGAAATTAAAGTTACAGTCATCATACTAGTTGCTATTATTTACAGTTTTTTTTCTTTATGCTCTTTGATAAAAATGTGTACATTCTTTTCTATGCTAGAAAAGTATTAGCAATTATCAAAAATACTATTAAGTTTTCCCGATAATGGCAACATCTAAAATAAAATAAATTAATACTACCAAACAGAGGTAGCAAATTAATAATTCTCAAGCGATTTCTAATTACATAATTACCAACTATTCCTGAATGCTTATCATTTTTTTAATCTGTGAATTGATATTAATTAAGTTTTAATGTGCCATGCTAGGAAATATTACTAATCGTTCAAGCTCGATAAGGATGTTCTCTTCAAACAATGACTGTTTATTATGTCATTAGTATCAGGGCAATTTGGTAGATTAATTAAGTAAAGCATTTTTGAAAAGTTGAATCAGTTGACAAAAACCCTTTGTGAAAAGTTAAACCCTTTTTGAAAGGTAAATCATTTTTTGGTTATTCTTTTATCCAAAAATGCCTCTGAAACTTGAATGAAGAAAAATATCACAATCTCTGTATTTCTAAAAGTATTCAAAAAGAATGAAAGCAGTGTATTATAAAATTTATACGAAAAAAAAATTATGTATGAATAATTCCATCCGCGTGAGATTTTACAATTGTTAATTCAGATTTTTCTCCAATAGCGAGATTTAGTTTAAAGATTTGTAGTATAAATCAGTAGCTTTTAAAAGGAAAACAAAGTTTATTTTTAATTATATTCTTTATACTTGATTTAAAACTTCCATTTTTTCTGAATTTACAAAAATGAATATCTGCAAAACTTGGCATTTTATTCTAATTCACCCCTAGAATTATATTTTAACTACTTCGTTCTCGATCTTACATAATAGTAATTAATGTTCCTTAAAATTATTATATTTTCTATATATATATATATATATATATATATATATATATATATATATATATATATATATATATTATATATATATATATATATATATATATATATATATATATATATATATATATATATATATATATAAATATATATATATATATATATATATATATATATATATAATATATATATATATAATATATATATATATATATATATATATATATATATATATAATATATATATATATATATATATTATATATATATATATATATATGCTCTATATATATATATATATATATATATATATATATATATATATATATATATATATATATATATATATATATATATATATAATTAAAACTACTAATAAAGTTGAGTTGATTGATGCAGACTTAAAAAAAGATATTTTATTTTAAAACATCAGGTAACTCACAAATCCACGACAACGAACACAAAACAGAAAATATTTGATGATATATTATATTGAGTTCAAAAAAGGAAA
The DNA here is from genome assembly GCA_032207245.1 of Pardosa pseudoannulata. Classification (NCBI taxonomy): domain Eukaryota; kingdom Metazoa; phylum Arthropoda; class Arachnida; order Araneae; family Lycosidae; genus Pardosa; species Pardosa pseudoannulata. The sequence goes on from CM063508.1 coordinate 17,210,261, forward strand.
AGCCTCAAATCTTTGTGTTAAGCTTTTTATTAAGTTTTGGTAGAGGGAGGGCTCCAGGAATGATGTCATCCCGGTAAATCATCACTTCACTTTACTTACTTCTAGTTTATTCTAGAAGGTAGTACGTCACTATTCGAGGAAAAATTAATTAACGGGGCAGCAATTCTAAATTTAAGGTGGCTGCAAATGAGAGTTCGCCGCCATATTTAAGAAAAATGTGTTTTAGAATTTTATTATTACATATATATCCAAAATATAATCCGAATGAAGACCGATTAGGGAGGGCGCTATTCTTCGTTATCTGAGAATATGTTCTAGAACTTTACATATGTCATGTATGTTCATAGCCATTTGGAAAAAGATCTGTTATTTAAGTAGTAGGTTCCGTTATCATTAACTAATTTATTGAAAAATTAGTATATCATAGGACCTAAAGGAAAACAATAATATTATTTGTCATGATACAGAGGAGATAAATGTTTGAAAACAACAAAACAGTAAAAGAGACCGTTTTGTAGAACAGAAGTTTGACCCTTTTTGACGTTTATAGTTTTCTATTAAAGTTCAATTTAAACGTATTTAAAAGTTAAGCTCAATGATAGAAACTACCTGTATATACTAGAAAGGAATGAAAAGTAATTAATTGTTTAATATGTTAAAAATTTAGACTATATTAAAATATTATTTTAAGAAAAAATACTAGCTTAGATAGAAGTTATATTATAATTACAGAATAGTCTAATTACAGTTATAGTCAGGAAAGTAGCTTATAATATTTAGCTTATATTTTCCTTTCTGTTCTTATAAGAAAATGCTTTGAGACTTTTTTTATACTAGTAAAGTATTAGTCATTAACTACTATTAATATTTTCCTATATGAAATAACGGCAACATCCATAGAACAATATTAATTAATGCTTCCAAATCATTTCAGATATCAACTTAATAATTCTCCAGATATTTCTAATAACACAATTACTAACTATTCTTCAGTTGTTATCCAAACACATTTTTTTACTTAAATTGATATTAACTAAGTTTTAATGGACTACTTCAGGAAATATCACTAATCGTTTAAGCTCGATAAGGATGTTCTCTTAAAACAATGGCAGTTTAGTATCTCATTAGCGTCGGGACAATTTGGTCGATTAATTAAGTAGAGCTTTTTTGAAAAGTTGAAGCAGTTAACAAAAACCCTTTGTGAACGCTAAAGCATTGTTTGTTATACTTTAATACAAAAATGTCCCTGAAAAGTAGTGGAAGAACGGATATGGCCTTCTTTGAATGACTAAATTATTTTATAAAAAGTGAAACGTTGTATAAAATTTAAGTGCATAAAGATAAAGTATATATTAAAACTGAATAATTTACATCGGATGAGTTTTCACAAAATATTTTAGACTATTTTTAGTACTGAATTTTTAGTTAAATAAGTTTAATATATTCATAAACATTTTAAAAAGAAATTAATGCTTACTTAAAGTGAATTCGTTTTTATGTAATATGAAAGTTGTGTTTGTGACTATGAATTTACAAAGAAGAATATATAAAAATGTAGGTCATCAACAAAATTGACTGATTCTGGAAAAACTGCTCAAATTAGCTGTTAAAACTCTCTACATTTCATTATTTATCATGTTGCCAACCAAGCATATTTTGAAAGCATTTTTTAAAATGAGCTATATAATTACTAGAAAATAATTTGTTATATATATATATATATATATATATATATATATATATATATATATATATATATATATATATGTATGTATATATATATATATATATGTATATATATATATATATATATATATGTATATATATATATACATATATATATATATATATGTATGTATATATATATATATATATATATATATATATATATATATATATATATATACATATATATATATATGTATATATATATATATATATATATATATATATATATATATATATATATATATATATATAATATATATATATATATATATATATATATATATATATATATATATATATATATATATATATAGCGGAACACAACTCCATGGACTGGACGACTGGACTTTTGCAAACTATGAATGGCAACACGAAAAAGTGCTCGCCACAGATACTGGATCAGAGCGTGTGTGTGCAGAAGATTGAGAGTACAATGAAGATTTATGTTGATTTTAATGAAAACAAATTAATGTCTATTTTATGTTTAATCGTTTAATTGTTATGTTTTTGTGTTTTCAAATTAAATGTTCCTGTTTTGGGCAATGTGAGTCATATTATTTTATCATATATATATATATATATATATATATATATATATATGTAATATATATATATAATATATATATATATATATATATATATATATATAATATATATATATATATATATACATATAATGTATATATATATATACATATATATATATATAATATAAATATATAAATATAATATATTATATATATATGTTATATATAATCTATATAAATATATATGTATATATATATATATATATATATATATATGTATTATATATATATAACTAAATATATATATATATATATATAATATATATTACATATATGTATATATATATATATATATATATATATATATATATATGTAATATATCAAAATTATTTAATTTTAATATTTTTTTAAACATCTCCTCTCTCCCATGTTAATTCCTTAAAAACTTTCACTCAGCCTCTAAATGTCTTAATCAAAGGAATGTCCTCGACTTAAAATTCTTTTGATACATTTTCTAAAACTTTCTGTCCTATAGATAAATTTTCTGTATATTCAACACTTCCAGCTGTCTCTGGAAAATTGTTCCGCAATTTTTCCTGGTCTTAACAGTTTAAATCGCAGATTAAGTTTTTGGTCCCTTGGGAAAATCATTCGAGCAGAGGGATTTTTGGGTCTTTCTTTTGTCTGTCGTTGACTAGTAAAGATGTGCATTTTAGAAGCCCTAAAATAAAATTTTAATTACAATTGTGCCGTTCTCTTCAATGTGGCCAGACTGCCTCTTACAAAATTACTGCTAAGCTGATTAGGTTTCTCCTTGCCCAGTACCCCGGACAAGTAAAAAGAATAGGGTCTATTAGCAAAATTATTGTGACTGGAGAAAATAATTTTTACATATGTATATATATATATATATATATATAATATATATATATATATATATATATATATATATATATATATATATATATATATATATATATATATATATAATATATATATATATATATATATATATATATATATATATATATATATATATATATATATATATATATATATATATATATATATATATATATATATATATATATATACATATTATTTATATATTTATATATATATATACATATATATGTTTGTGTGTGTTTGTATGTGTATGTATTCAACCAATATTTTTTAAAAGTTTTTAGCTTTAAATTTTTAATAAAGAAAGAAAACATTAAAAATTAAGCCATTTACTGTTAAAACTTTCATAAAGTTAAAAAAATTATATTTCTCTAATTTAAAAAACAAAAACAAAATTTAGTACCATGCATTATATTGAGCAAAACTATTTCCTGCATTTGAACCTCAAATAACCTTAAGGTAAAATGAGAAAATGTGAAACTTAAAACACATATATTTAGAACCAGTTTGGCAGCATTTATAAATATTTTCTTAAAGTGAACTGTATCATTATTAGTAACAATTATGTAAATCATCAACTTTTACAATATTTTAGGATTTAAATAACAGTTCAAAATTTCAAAAATTGTCCAAAAATTATATAATTTTATGTTTTTCTAAGTGAAATTAAGTTAATATAAGAAAATGGAAAATGTATTAAGCATATTTAAAATCAGTTTAAAGCTTTTGAAAACATATTTTTTTAAACTAAGCTGTCTATTGTTTGGGATTTAATGTGTTAATCATTCAAATAATATTTTCTAATTATTTTGAACTTTAATAAACAACAAAAAAAATCTTTGTACTATATATAGTTTAAACATTCAAAAACATTGTATGAAAAATAGATTAAAAAATTTAATCTCTGAATAAATAACGATTTATACTAATTAAAAAAATTAAATACCATTCCTCGAATTACGCCAAACTATTTCTTGAATGAAAATATCAATGGAAATTAAGGTAAGATATGAAAATTGGCAATTTACAACAACTAGAAAAGAAATTCTTAACAGTTCGGAAATATTGCATTATAAAGACTGAAAAATAAATGCTTATATGTTAAAGGAAAATATAATATGCTAAATAAAAAATTTTAGAGAGGCTAATAAAATATAAGGATTTGTTAATTGATTTATTTCTTTAAGACATAATTGTGTTTATATTAGCGAATCGTTAATCAAATCATTATTGAATTGTTTATAAATTAATAAAAAGTATTAATTAGTTATGCAATAAAATAATAAACTCACAATTTACCATATGCTAAGATCTAGATATTTTGGTATTACCACATTACAAATACAAACAAATCTTATTAAATGAATAATGGAGTTTTCAGGATATTTGAAATCAATAATTACGCATTTGAAGAAACTTAAAAATAAAATTATTATAATATAATGAAACATGGTGTAACTAATTAATGATAATTGAATAATTTAATAACATTTGAATCCAATTTTACAGTGCAAGAGGTTTCCAACAATGTGCTTTTGTTGGTTATTGAACTTTTGTATTAATCATAATACCTTTTACGCAGTAAAAATATATTATTCTTTATTAAAATAAACATTTGAAATAATTTATAGATAATTATTTTTTATCATTCTCACGTAAAGGGAGAAGTAATTGAAAATTATATAATCTTAAAATTTGTTATCAATTTAATATTCTATAGTAACAATTAGAGATCAAATTACATTTATGTTTGGTCTTATGTTTCTCAATCGACATATTTAATGAATTATTCAAAACTATGGATAAAAATAATCTATTGATAATGTAAAGAAAACTTTAAGCGCGTAAGAAATATATTTGTAAAATTAATTACCTACGTTAAGAGTTTATGTAATTAAAAATTAATAATGAAGTGGAATCTTAATTCACAGTTCCCGTATTAATATCTTTGATGAATGTTCAATTCACTCATTTTGAATTTTCTCCCATAGAAACAATGATACTTTCCCCGCCTTATTCGTTCCTACAATCTTTGTTTGTAGGATTTAAATAAATTGGATAAAACTGGGAAAAGTAAGTTTTTTGTCGATTTTAGGCTAGTGCAAGATTGCTTGCAGTAATTTTAGATAGACTTATTGAACTTTAAATTAGTTTTATTATGCACGTATAATCCTACAAATATGAAGGTTTATTTATTTATTTCTGTTATAAGACGTGAAATATTAATGAACAGTTTTTAAATCTAAATTAAGATCAAATTGAACCGAACGCTGGCCGATTGGTTGGGGCGCTGATCGTCAGTACCGGAGTTCATAGGTTCGAATCCCAGTATGGCATGGATGTTCGTAGCCGTTCGGAATCAGCTTTAAGCAGTAGGTTCCGGTCTTATTAGCCCTCGTGTGTAAAATAGTAGACCGTAGCACTTCAAACCAAACCAAACCAAGATCAAATTGAACTTGCACATGTATCAGAGTTGCATTTTTGGTTACATGGGTTTTCTACAAGTATTTTTTGATTCCACCAAAAGGTCAATATCGATATTCAAATTTTTTAAGCATTCTATAAAAACTAAAGTCTTAGTATAACGAATTTTGAGGTTCATATCGTCACACATTACACTAACTGAACACTACAAATATCAATATATTCCCTCATACACGAGTGAAATAATTATCACGAATTTAAAAAGTTATAGGCACTTAAATAACTTCTGAAAATCTACTTATTGGTACATAATTTATGAAAATTAAGAAATTATTTAAAAGTATTATATTTTGTTCAGTAAATAGTCTTTGCAATTCATATTTGTCATAGTTGTTTGTGTTACAGTTAAAAGTTTCACTATGTCTAATGATCATTTAATAATTTTAATGTTTCATGGCTATTATCTTTTGAGAGCGATATAGTTTAATATATGAATTTAAAGTTTTGATTAAGTTGTTCAAAAGTTATTAATTTTGAATTACATATAAAGACTCATCTTATTGAGTGAAACTACAGCTAGTGAAGTTTTATTTTTCTGTCAACAAGTGATTTCACAGAAAGTATACAGTTTTTAATTTCTTGAATTTCTTTTTCTTCAAACTGATATTCATTTTCCTTTTTCAGGTAGCCATATATTTAATACTAAATACGCCATTATTTTTTTAATATAAATTTCATTTTTACATTACACTGTTTAAATATAAGAACATCTAGTTGTCATGTTTTATTCCACCATCCTCTATACTTAATTTTAATTTCTATTACTTTAACATTATTCTTACCTAATTTAAAAACTCATTTCTAAAAATTCAATTTAATTTTATTTTAATTTTAGCTTACGTCACCTAAATATTATTAAAATCTTTTTGCATCTGTCTGTAAGCATCGAATCTTGGCTTTTGGGAGCTTGTGATCAAGACAGGTATCCATGGATATGGGAAATTTTGAGAAACATATTTTGATAAGTTTAATCTTTGTAAAATTATAATTAATGGCCATATTAATTAGCAAGTAATATATAAAAAATTTAAAGTCAATTCCTACTTAGGTTAATAAAGAAAATTTTTATTTTAGTTATTCCTATATTCTTAAATTCCTATATTTATGTATTCGTAAATTTATATCTTGCTAAATATCTTACATAAGAGAAATATTTTTCTCCATATAAAACTAAAATTAACCAAATTTAAGTAGTGAAATACCATTTGAAAAGAAACTGTATTAACATCAAGTGTCACCAACTATAAGTTTAAAAAATGTATTTGAACTTGAGTGGATGAATAAAAAGTATTTTGTCAACGATTCAAAATTTGAACAAGGTATATAAATATATAAAGGGAAAGTGTGAAATAATAGAAGGAATTGAAAACCCACCCTAGACATTAATTTTTTTTTTAATTTCGAAGTGCATTTTTTTCTAAATTATGGATGTAAAGATACATGGAGGTTGTTGTATGTTATTACATCACAACTAAATTGCTTCTGAAAATCTAGCAATGCTTTTTCTGGTAGTTTTTGGGCTGGATTATTTTTATATTTTGTAGTAACATGTAGTTTTAAATTTTTATCGGAAGTCACCTAGCTGGTAAGACAAGCTAGTATAATATAAAAACTAATTGAATATTGAATTAAGTATTACCTTCTTTAGGAAATTTTAAATACGCATACATAAGGTTAAGAGCACTTATTAAGCATAAAATATTTTATTAAATATTCAAATTGAAGTTTATTAAAAATAAACCTTTGAAATCATTCTATACAATAAAAGAAATTATACTGTTTCGAAACAATTTGACATAAATTTCATTTACAATGGATGGTATCAAAATTTAATGTTTAATTTAATCGTTAGAAATAATGTAAGTTGTAACAATTACTTAAATTGTTACATAACTTGAATAATAATTTCACTAAAAACAAATACAGTTTACAAAGTTTCTAGAATGACTTAACGAAAAGTTGAAATTTTCGGAATCTCTTTGAGGTAATTAAATCACATTCTGCTTCAGATATTTAACCATATTATTCTTGGGGAAACAAATTACATATCTTAATGCAGGTATTTATAATCGCTTGCATAACCCTGTGTAAATATATATAGACCCGTAGCAATTTGTTCAACCAGCGTGCAATGTAACCTCAAATTCTTACGAAAATTAGACATATCTTTCCGTATCAAGAATTTCAATGATCATTAATTTTGTTAAATTTGTTTATTCTTTTGTTTAATTACACAGTTTTAAAGCCTAAGATTATTTAATCTTTAGAAACTATTTTAATAAATTTAATTCAACGTTTTGAAAAGTAGTTTTTCTCCTGTAAGTTTTAGTTTAAAAAGTGAATTTCCACATTTTTTCTTAACTCCCAGATGTTTATAAGAAATAAAAACTTTCATTTTCAAAACCTGGAGAAAACTTTAAAATATTTCGAGATTTTAAACATTGCTATATTAAAATTTTGGCTTGCAGATGTGAGCTAAATATAGAAGAAAGTTATAAAAGTAGGAGGTTTAAAATAGTTATAACATAAACTGTATTACGCTCTAAAAGATTTTCAAGACTATTTTATTGATTTTTATGAATATACAATTTTTTATTTTTTTCTTTCCATGTACTTTTCTAGGCCAAAAATGTTGATAGAAGAAACTCAGTTTTTAATATAAATGCTATTTTAAAGGCTTATTTTTTTAAATATCATTATATAATAGATCGGTTTTCAAATTTGCAAACGTGAAATCTTTATACATAAAGCTATAGATATATATAGACTTAATTTATAAAACTATAATATATATTTAGGAACATCTGAGGGATTTATATTTTTTCTAATTTCTATAGTAAAAGGTTGATAGCCTATTGTGTATAAATGAAGATTTAAATATGACATAACAGCACGTTAGATCTTTTTAAAATTCTAATAATGTCATATTTTTACACTTTTTAAATTGAGAAAAAAAAACAAATGCACATTAGATTTAATATATGGAAAACACGTCCCTCAATATATTTCATAGATACTGTTTTGAATTAGAATCCATTTCTGTGCCTCCTTAGTACAAATAAGAAACCTAAGTAATAAAGTGAGATGCTTGTGAAACCTCCAAACATATTAACCTCCTGTTTATAAGAAATATTTATTTGAATTAAATAACCTATTGAAATATTTCTTCTATAACGTTTTATTTCCGTTTCGTCTTGTTGTGATTCTATGTATAATCTGTGTTGTGTTGTAATCAATGTATCATCGTGTTATTTAATCGAAGTCATATATATATCTTGTTTTATTACCTTATCTTATTTTATCAGTTTCGTCTCTGTATCTCTTTTTAAGCTAAGCTGCAATAAATACTATTTACTCCCTACTACTACCCTGATAGGTAGAATCTCAGTTTCGTTGCCAGCGTCCCTGTTTTTGTTCACCAGATTGTTTCGAAGTAATGTTTACACTTTGTCTTAGTTTTATACATAATTTTAAAGTGTATTTTGAACCAAAAATGGTCTGAAATCATGGTCAAGTGAATACAAAAGCAAAACTAATTTTTTAATGTATTTAATAAAACCACGAAAAATTCCACAAAATCACAGATGATATGGATGGAATCCTAAATGAAAAAAAAATGAAAAAAATGAATACTAGAAAATCCAAATTCAGTCTTGGAATATTGTTAATTTTAAAAACCAGTAACGATCAGATATTCTAATCCCTTGTCATTTTCCCCAATACCATGAATGTGAACGCGCAGATCGACACCGCCCTTATTTCCAGGGGTGGTGGGAGTGTCTGAAATAAAGAAAAATTGTGATCAGAAAACTAGGTTTACCATGAGCTAGTCAGTAAGACTAAAAATTAATTGATATTGTTTGGAACTGGCTATTAAACCAGCTTCTCCGTTCTCGGGAGAAAATTATCTTTCAGTCTCGTGCTTTTGCGCTCACACGTAACCTAAGAAAAAAAATCCTACTAATTCAGTCTTATTTTTTCAGTCTCATAATCGGCATATTCTTATTTTCACTGCAATAGCAGCTCAAGAACCTGTGTTCCTTTTTTATCCATTTAATATTTGGAACAATTATCGAAAAAAGTTTCAACGCTTAAGTGATACGAAACGTTTTATTATGGGGATTGTGGTTGTGCTTTTGTCCCAATTTCTGTTCTGCTGTCTAAACCAAATACTACTTTTATCCTTTCCTTTCCTACTTTATGTTCTCTTTACTTACTAATTGATTTAACTTATTCAGGCTTGGGTTTTCAGTCCCATAATCAGCAATCACTTATTTTGACTGTAATAGCAACTCGAAAAGTTGTGTGCCTTTTTTAGACATTTAGTATGTGGAATGTGGGTTTTAAGACATCTGAATCGGAGTGAGCATAGGGTAGCAAAATAAGCATCCACTTAGCCAGGAGTAAAAATAATTTATTATTAGAATCTTTACACGCCCCCTAGCGTGCTAACATTTTCGGCTGGTTTATATATCTAAACGAATGCGGTTACCGCAGCGCCGCCACAGGGCTCCCCAACGCAGTCTGGAAGATTGTCAAAAGGAAAATCTGACATGGCGTAACTTCACTTCAGACAGTTGAAACGCTGGTTTTAACCTATCAACGCTTACAGTCTGCTTGCGAGGTCCAACTTGAATTGTGAAGTACTTAGGGGTCCTAAATAAAATTAGGTGTGGTCCGCTATATGGAGGAACAAGAGATCGTTTTAATCTATCCTGTATAAGAAAAACATGAGTACAGTTAGTAAATTCTTTGTGCACAAAAATATTTCTGCTTCCATGTTGAGAAGTAGGGACAGATCGTAAAGACCTAACTTTACGCTTCAAAGTTTCAACAAAATCAGTAGTCTCTACAATTTTAGAGTTTGTAAAGAATTCACCAGGCAAAGTTAAGGGTGTACCATATACCATCTCCGCAACAGAAAACTGTAAGGGCTGCTTTACAGCTGCACGAATGCCTAGCAATATCGAAGGCAAAACTGTAGTCCACCTATCTGTTGAAAGAGAGCGAATAGCACTTTTAAGCTGCCTATGTAGTCTCTCAAGCAATCCATTTGATTGAGGATGATAAGGGGTAGTATGTATAAGTTTAATGCCAAGAAGATTCGAGAATTCTCTGAATAGGTTACTCTCGAATTGTCTTCCCTGATCTGTTGTCAGCCTCTCAGGAACACCAAATCTAGAGATCCAGTTGAAAAAGAACTCGTAAGCAACTGTTTCTGCTTTTATGTCTCTTAGAGGTATGACTTCGGGCCATCGGGAAAAACGATCCACACAAGTTAAACAATAAGTAAAGTTTCGATAAGGAGGAAGGGGTCCTACCAAATCAATATGAACATGCTCGAATCGATATCGAGGTAAAGTAAAAGCACCAGGCGGACTTACCATATGCCATTCCACTTTGCCTTGTTGACATCCTATACAACAACGACACCATTTGGCAACTTCCTTCTTGTAATTTGGCCATACAAAACGTTCACCAATTAATTTGACTTTACCTTTCACACCAGAATGTGATAAATGATGTAACATCTCAAAAACTTTACGACGAAACTCTGGAGGAACGTATGGACGACATCTGCCTTGTGAGACGTCACAGAAGAGTTCGACATCCATACCTGGAACCTTGGCAAAATTCAATTGTAGTTTAATCCCAGAAGTTCTTTATCCCGGAACTGAGCTTTAGAAAACTCTTTATAATCAATTGGAGACGGCATTTCAATCTCCGATACCCTGGATAAACTATCTGTTACCACGTTAAGTGAACCCGAAATGTACCGCACATCCGTCTAGAACTGACCAATCCAGTCAGGATGCCTAATTTGACACGGGGAACATTTTTCGTGCTTTTGAGTAAAAGCATAAATTAAAGGTTTATGATCGGTATATATCGCGAACTCGCAACCTTCCAAGAAATACGAAAAGTGACGAATAGACGCGTAAATAGCTAATAATTCGTGGTCGTATACACTATAACGCTGTTCAGCCGGTGTGACCTTACGCGAAAAAAAATGACAAAGGCTTGAACTCATCGCCTTCCCTCTGACTTAAAACCGCTCCTATAGCCCAATCCGAAGAATCACACGTCAAAGACAATTCCGCATCTTGGGATGGGTGCACTAACATGGTTAAATGGCTTAAACTAATTTTGCATCTCTCAAAAGCAAATTTTGCATCTTCCGTCCAAATTATAGGTCGGTTATCATTTTTCTTAGCTCCTTTAAGATAATCAGATAGTAATGATTGCTCATGCGCCGCGTTACTCAAAAACCTTCTATAAAAATTAATCAAAGTCAAAAATCTTCTCAACTCTTTAATTGTTTTAGGCTGTTGATATTTATTTATTGCTTTAACTCTGTCAGGTAGGGGTTGAATTCCTTTTTCAGAAATTAAATATCCTGAAAATTTTATAGATGATTGCCCCAAAACACATTTTTCAGCATTTATAACCAGTCCGTATTTTTGAAACCGATGGAAAATTTCGTCTAAATGCTTTAAATGTTCAATTTCATCTTCAGATGCAACGAGACGTCGTCAAGATATACGAAACAAAAGTCTAAATCTCCGACAATCTCATACATAAATCTCTGAAATGTTTGCGCGGCGTTCCTTAAGCCGAAAGGCATGAAAAGGAATTCAAACAATCCGAAAGGAGTTATGACTGCTGTCTTTGGTACATCAGTAGCAGCAACCGGGATCTGATGATTAGCTCTAACCAGATCAATAGTTGAAAATATCGGTTTATTATATAGATTATGAGCAAAATCATGAACATGAGGGATAGGAAATCTATCCGGAACAGTATGAGAATTTAAGCTCCTATAATCGCCACATGGCCTCCAATCATTCTTCTTGGGTACCATGTGAAGGGGGCTAGCCCATGCACTTTTTGACGGCCTACACCAACCCTGAGTTACCATATACTGAAATTCTCGCTTAGCAGCCTGTAATCTCTCCGGAGTTAATCTCCGAGCTTTAGAAGAAACAGGTGCTCCCCGAGTCTCAATATGATGCTTAGTATTATGTTTTACCTGAATCGGCAATTTGGGTTGACTTGGTTTGGTTATATCTCCGAATTTTTTAAACAATTTTATGTAGGGAGAGTTACCCTGCACAGTTGCAATACTTAAAGATTGTAACTTTGAAACAGTTTTCTCGAGCTGTATGGCACCGGTGGGGTTAAGTATTTTTTTTTTACTTTACATCCACCATTAAACCAAAGTGCCCTAGAAAATCTGCTCCTATTATTGGTTTTGAAATTGAAGCCAAAATAAATGGCCATTGGAATTTTTTATTAAATTTAAAGTAATCAATACCAAATTTAAAGTAATCAATTTAGTACCAAAAGTTTTAATCTTTGATCCATTTGCAGCATACAATACAAAACCCGAAAATTTACTTTTTTGATTTCGTACTGCTGGCAAAATGCTAACCGCAGAACCAGTATCAACAAAGTATTCCCTACCAGTTATTCTATCATACACAAATAAGCGCTTCACTAAACCTTTATCCACCATCAGCGCAGAAACGGAAGGTTTAGCTAGTTTTCCGAATCAAAAGTACATAGCAGCCGAACGATGGCCGAATGGTTAGGGTGCTGGCCTTCGGAACCGGAGTTCGTGGGTTCGAGTCCCACTGTGGCATGGATGTTCGTAGCCGTTCGGAATCGGCTTTAAGCAGTAGGTCCCGGTCTCATTAGCCCTCGTGTTGCAAAAAGTAGACCGTAGCGCTCCAAACCAAACCAAACCAAACCAAAAGTACATAGCTGTTGACACTTTTTAGCTTTATTTATAAATTTAAAATGCTACCAACAATATTTCCGATTACTAGATTTTCGAACCTCACTTCTACCGCAGGAAAGTGATCTATTCCGTATTTCTAGTTTTGACAATACATGTTCAATTGCTGTTAAACGTTTTTTAATGTGCTGAAAATCCTGAGATTCCTTATTTAATGGAACCGTAGCCACAGCATCATCCTTAGAAATTTCGAAAATACTATCTGCCATTTTAACTAAAGATTGAATATCATCTTTACTGATAAGCAGAATTTGTTGCATTTGTAAAGGCAAACGCTGCAACCAAATGTTTTTTAAAACCTCAGATGAAAATTTATTACCGACTAAATCTTGCATCTCATAAAGTAGTTTTGAGGGTTTCTTATCCTCTAATTGAATACCCGAAAGCAGTTTTTTTAACCTCATCGATTCAGAATCGGCATTTTGAGCAATTAATCTAGCTTTAATATTAGCGTAAGCATCACTTTCTGGCTTATTAAGCACTATATCCGATACGCAAGTTAAATCTTCGCTACTCAAGGCTGAAACGACATAATAAAATTTTGTAGAATCAACAGTAACATTAGCTAATTTAAACTGTGATTCAAGCTGAGCAAACCATAACTTTGTCTTGTCATTCCAAAAGTTTGGAGTTTTAATAGCCACAGCAGAACTTTCACCTTTTAATTCTTCCGTAGACATTATATAAGCATGTAAATCAAGAATGACAAGGAAAAATGGGTATAAATACAAAATACAAATACAATATCGAAAAAATCATCTAAATACGATATGAAATACAATTTATAAAAATAAACAACAAATTTTTAGATTACAATAAACACTAAACCACAAAGTTCAACATTCGAACCAAAATATGTAGCTTAATTTGTCTAACCCTCCTTAACTAACTCTAATACTAGGCATCTCGACTAGATCGGAAATTCCCACGAAAAGTGCTAACTTACCGGGTCACCACGTGTGGGTTTTAAGACATCTGAATCGGATTGAGCATAGGGTAGCAAAATAAACATCCACTTAGCCAGGAGTAAAAATACTTTATTAGTAGAATCTTTATACGCCCCCTAGCGTGCTGACATTTTCGGCTGGTCATGAAACAATTCACATGGAACAATTTTTGAAAAGAGTTTCAACGCTTCGGTGATATGAAACGTTTTTTCAGGTGATTGTGGATGTGTTTTTGTCCCAATTTCTGTTCTGCTCTCTAAACGAAATACTACTTTTATCCTTTCCATTTCTACTTTATGGTCTCTTTACTTTATGGTCTATTTCAGCCCCCAGGGGCACACCCCCTTTAGGTGTGTACGGGGTTCACAATCCCTGGTACGTGAGTAATCTTTTCCTACAGTTCTTCCTGGTAGTCACGAGCTTACCTCTGTAGTGTTTGCTCCTTACCGAGTTGGACCACATTAAAATCGGACCATGACGGGTCTCTCGTAGGTCAGCAGTGGCTTGGTAGCAATTATGGAGTCACTGTTGTGGCGCGGTCATCATTAGTTGCTGCTGTATGTCTTCGGATGGGTCAGCGTAAAACACACTTACTTACTAATTCACTTCACTAATTAAAGCTTGGGTTTTCAGTACCATAATCAGCAATCTCTTATTTTCGCTGTAATAGCAACTCTAAAACCCGTGTGCCTTTTTTAGCCATTTAATATGTTGCACAATTATCGAAAAAAGTTTCAACGCTTAAGTGATACGAAACGTTTTATTCTGGTGATTGTGGTTGTGTTTTTGTCCCAATTTCTGTTCTGCTCTCTAAACGAAATACTACTGTTATCCTTTCTTCTTCTACTTTATGGTCTTTTTACTTACTAAATCACTTCACTATTTCAGTCTTGCGTTCAGCAATCTCTTATTTTGACTGTAATAACAACTCGAAAAGTTGTGTGCCTTTTTTAGACATTTAGTATTTGGAATAATTTTCGAAAAGAGTTTCAACGCTTAGGTGATATGAAACTTTCTTTCTGATAATTTTGAATGTGTTTTTGTCCCAATTTAACCTTTCAACTATTTTTATCATTTCCGTTTCCACTTTAAGGTCCATTTACTTCGAGAAAAGTTCTTCGCTCTTGATGGAGCTATTTAGATTTTGATTAGTGGAAGCCGTCGAATCATAAATTCAGTTTTGTGTTTTAATTTCGTCAAATAAAATATATGAATATTAATAGGTATAAGAAATAATACAAATTAGTATACGGACTGAAATAATAAACTATCCAAAACTTTTAAATCATACTTAATTAATAATAGATTGAAAAAATTAATCTATGATATAGTTGTTAAAATCACTTGCTGTGATTTTTATTTATTATAATCGTAATCCGTATGACAGATATAAAGTTTTATTTTCCACTTTCCTGCCTGTTGAGATGTTTTTAAATTATGTTTCAAGATTTAATTCCCTGCTTCTTAACTTGATTTATAGACTAAAAATATTGATTGTCTGAGTTTAATAATTCATATCATGTTATTTTCTGTCATAACATACATAGCGTTTTGTTCACTTTATTTACATTGGTGTGCAAAACTTAAGCAACAGGTGGTTTTTTGCCATAATTTCACAAGAAATCATTTGAGAAACATGAAATTCAGAAATGAGGGAGAGTATTATATAAGCAAAGGATGATGGACTGGAAAGTGAAGATATCACTCGAATGAATTGTCCAGCATTCTCCCCTGGTTTAAATCCCACAAATCGGGGGACAAACAACTATTGAAAAACGAGAATATCAGATAAATAAGTCGGTACTTTTAAAAGTTTTAATTTATTTACTTACCTTAGTTTTTTTTAAATAAATTATTAAGCTTAATGATTTAACATGATTTATATTTACAAAAAATATTATGACATGAACATATCAGTACAATCAAATTATAAAATGAAAATTTAGATGCTGAAACAGGATATTTAATTGTGTACAATGTTACCAATTTTTCCATTTAAGAAAGAAAACTGTTTACAGATAAATAAAAACAAATAATTTTAAATTAACCACTTTAAAGTGTTTTTATATAAGCAAAAAAGTATTATAGAGTTAATAAAACCTGTGCAGGATGTGTGGGATAATTTGCATGGCAGCACGCTTACATCATCCGGAGAACACCCAACAACTCAAAATGATGCTGACTGAGGAATGGGTGTTCCTAAAGCAAGAAATGTTGGACCAACTGGTTCTGAGTATGCGGAGACGGTGCGAATCAACCATTGCAGTTAGAGAGGGCATATCTCACATTAAATAACATCTTCTTGTTGTTCTTCCTCTTGGATAAACAATCATGAGTCACGATACTATGCGTTCAATAAAGCTTGTTTTTGTTTGATTCCATACCGTATGCATTGTATTCCTTTTTCAGCGCCGATGCTTTCGTCATCCTTTACGTACATAATACTCTCCCTCATTTCTGAATTTCATGTCTCTCAGATGATTTCTCGTGGAATTATGGCAAAACACCCACTGTTGCTTAAGTTTTGAACACCAGTGTAAAAGGTGACGCTATAATTGAGAAGTATAAAAGTCTATAATATTTCATAAAGCTAACTCAAAGGAAAACTTAAATATATAAATATTAAACATAAATATTTATTGGACATAATTATATTTATCAACAGAGACCCATTTCTTAGGGAAGGAGTTTCAAGTGTGTGAGAAAAAATAAAGTGAAAATTTTACTGAATTGATTTTAAACTGGCTCGTGAAACAGCTTCTTCGTTTACGACATAATATTATATTTCAATGTCGTGGTTTTGCACTCGATCTTAATCTGAGTAAATAAAAATCCCGCTGACTCAGCATTGGTTTTTCAGTCACTTAATCAGCATTTTCTTGTTTTCGCTGCAACTCGAAAGCTCTTGCTCCTTCTTTAGCCATTCATTCTCTGGAACATTCATCGAAAAGAGTTTTAACGCTTAGGTGATTTGAAACGTATTTTATGGTAGTTGTGGATTTGTTTTTCTCCCAATTCCAATTTTGTTCTCTAAACTAAATACTTTTTTAAGTCTATTCTTTTCTATTTGTCAATTTGATTCAAAAATAGTTCTGTATATTTTACGCTATTTAGTTTCATTTTCTTGAAGCCATCCAATCAGTCAACTGTGTTTTACATTCATCAAATAAAATAGTTTAGTAATAGTAGTTATACGAAATAATATGAATTACTTTTACCGAATGAAATTCCCATATGTTTTAAATAAAACATGATTAGTAACATATGGAATTAACTATGACTTAGTTTTTCTTCTCGCTTACTGTGTTTTTTATTTTTTGTAATATTTCTCTGTATAACGTAGAGTAGTTTAATCGAAATCATATTCATATATATTGTTTTATTTCATATAGTGTTGTCTTTGTAGCTGATTTTATGTTATGGTTTCAAGACTAACTCTCTGTTTCTAACCTTGCCTTACACTCTAGAACTTTAGATTGTTGGAATTTAATAATTAGCTTCGTGTTATTTCCTCTATAACACTTATAGTGTTTTGTTTAGTTCTTTTAAGAAGCGACGCCAGGATTAAGAAAAAAAATCTTGAGCATGTTATAAAGTGTATTTAAAGATTAAACTAAATTGTATGCATCTTATACAACGGTGTTCACTGGATATTATCATGTTGTCTTTGTAGCTGTTTTATGTTATGGTTTCGAGACTCTGCTCTTTCGAACTCTCTGCTGCTAATCTTGCTTTACAGTCAAGAACTTTAGATTTCCGAATTTAATAATTCGCCTCGTATTATTTTCTCTCATAACACTTATAGTGCTTTGTTTAGTTCTTTTAAGAAGCAACGATAGGATTAAGAAAAAAGGCTAGAACATGTTAAAAAGCATAATTAATGTTAACCTAAATTCTATTCACCTTATACATAACTGTTCACTGGATATTATTATGTTGTCTTTGTAACTGTTTTTATTTATTATGATTTCAAGACTAACTCTCTGCTGCTAAACTTGCCTAACAGCCAAGAACTTTAAATGTCAGAATTTGATAATTCATATGGTGTTAGCAGTTAGGACTTAAAAGAAGGCTAGAACATGTTATAAAGACTATTTAAAGGTTAACATAAATTCTATGAATCTTATATATAAGTGTTCACTGGATATTATTATGTTGTCTTTGTAGCTTCTTTATGTTATGATTTCGAGATTAACTCTCTGCTGCTAATCTTGCCTTATAGTCAAGAACTTTAGATTGTCAGAATTTAATAATTCGCCTTTTGTTATTTTCTCTCATAACACTTATAGTGTTTTGTTTAGTTCTTTTAGAATCAACGATAAGATTAAAAAAGGCTAGAACATATTATAAAGCATAATTATACGTTAACCTAAATTCTATGCACCTTATACATAACTGTTCACTGGATATTATTATGTTGTCTTTGTAACTGTTTTTATATATTATGGTTTCAAGACTAACTCTCTGCTACTAAACTTGCCTGACAGCCAAGAACTTTAAATGTCAGAATTTGATAATTCATATGGTGTTAGTAGTTATTATTAACCCTCTAAGCGGTTCGCACGTACAATTCCGCCAAACCGATAATGACTTCAAAACGTACAATTTTCGACCTCCAAAAACCGAAAATGGAGATCCGAAAATGGATGTAATGTACATTTTTGCCAGTGCTTTCTTCCATGGAGTTTTGAGGTAGGAGGGTCAGGTCGATTGTTTAGGAACTCCACCCCTCATTGACTGACATTTGAGCTATGCACCCCTACCCATTGAGGCATAAAGACGCTGACAGATTTTCATGGCTTTGTAAATCTCTATTTCAAAGTGTTTCGTTTGTGGTAACAGATGGATCTCTAATTGCACCACTTAAATATCTTGAATGACTTTGGTAAAAATATAAATAAGTCTCTCAAAGAATATTTTTATTTGTACATTTAGAATCCATTATTACTTATGGGATAATATTCTAGACTTGACAAGCTTTATATGCATTAAAAATTAAGTCTATAATATTTATTTATATATCTATATATAACCGGAAGTAAAGAGACAATAACGAGGGTGGGTGTCCCGTATTCCATTCTAGTCGACAAATGGTGAAGAAAAAAAAATCATAGAACGCTTTGGTGTTCCCCTCGGAGGGTTAAAAAAGGTTAGAACATGTTATAAAGCTTATTTAAATGTTAACATAAATTATATACATCTTATACATAAATAATCACTGGACAATATTATATTTAACAAATTAAAGCCTATCAGGAAAAAAAATTTAACACTGTGAATTGTCATAATGAAGTGGAAATTTTACTGAGCTGCCTTTGAACTGGATAATGAACATACAGTATTTGGACAGCGTATTTTATGTCATAACAATTATGTTTCTTTTATTTAACAGACACGCTAGAATTGGGGAGTAACAAACGGCTAGAACAGGGTATAAATCTAATTCAAAGAATAACTTTATGAACCTTATCATAAGTATTCGTTGAACAAAATAATATTTAAAAAAGTGACACTCTTTCATCAGGACAAAATTTTTAGCACCATGGATAGTCAGAATGAAGTGGAACATTTTACTGAGCTGACTTTGAACTGGATGATGAACATATAATATTTTCACAGTTTCTGCCGTAACACTTAATCTTATTTTATTTATCATACACGTTAGAATTGTGGATTATAAAAGGGTAGAACGTGAAATAAATCTTATTTAAAGGATAACTTTATGAATCTTATCATAAGTATTCGTTGAATATAATTATATTTAACCAAGAAAAACCCTTTTATCAGGACAAAATTTTCAACATTTCAACAATGAAATGAAAAATATTTACTGAACTGACTTTGAAGTGGCTAATGAACCAGCTCCTCCGTAAACGGCAGAAAATTATCTTTCCATGCCGTGGTTTTGCATTCACTCGCAATCTGAGTAAATAAAATCCCACGAATTCAGCCGAGGTTTTTCAGTTACTTAATCAGCAGTTTCTTCTTTGCGTTGCAATAACAACTCGAAAATAGCGAGCTTTCTTTAACCATTCATTCTGTGGAATAATTAACGAAAAGACTTCTAACGCTTAGGTGATTTGAAACGTATTTTCTGGTAATTGTGGATTTGTGTTTGTCCCTATTCCAGATCTTTTCTCTAAAAATAATAGTATTTTTTTATTTCCGTTTCTACTTCAAGTTATATTTATTTCTTGTAGGAAGAATAACAGCATTCTTCATAATGCTGTTAATTTTGTGTTTAGTTGAAAACATCAAATCATTAATTTGGGATTGCCATCTGGTGTTTGGAATTCTACAAATAAATAGATTAATAATAGTACTTATACGGAATAATATAAATTAGTAAACGGACTGTTATAAATGAACTGGTGTACATTTTAAATATATTTGGATTATCTAGAACTCTCCTGAAAACATTTCAACACTAGGTTTACAGACGTTTCTTACGCACCTATATCAACGAACACGCGTCAATTAGATGTATGAACGGGGACTACTTAAGAATTGGGTACCCTTTGGCTAATTTGGCGAAAATATTGGCGATATTTACTAAAACACAAAGGTAATATATCCAAACATTGTATTTCTTGCTTATTCTGGCGACTTTAATTAATGCACATTGCGCCATCATAATAGAATTATATAGTCTTATTTAACTAAAGAAAGCGACTTGAAAAACGAACATATATATTTATGGGCAATTAATCTCTTAACAGTTTATAATCGCAACAGCTCCAAATTATTAAAAATCAGCCATAGTGAACCATTAATAGTCTGTTATATCTAATTTTTTTCAGTATATCGCACTTTTAATATATAAGAAAAGAGTTACACAAGGAGAGTTGGATGCAAATATTATGTTGGATGCAAAAATTATAATATAGATACCGATTATTTAGACACAGTGAGATCAGGAGAAAATGTTAAGCTACCATATTTAAATCCTTATCGCCAATTTGGCGGTGGAATCCAGTTCTTTAGTCAAGCCGTATGAACGAATACATATAACAGCTCTCAGAAAGCAGTGTAATTATGCACTATAAGTAAAACATGAAAATATAGGATAATATTGAGATTCACAATAATATTACCAATTCAAAAAATAATCTAGTATTTTATTTTTCAATACTCGAATCAAGCAACTACAATCTTCAAAATCTCCTCACACTCTGACTTCCATTGACATTCTACGTTTCGTTCTTTCTACTGTTGCTTATTATTTGTGTAATTTCACATAACAATATCGGATAACAGATCGAGGTATTGTCGGTACTTACCTATTTATTATTGTTGTAACTTTGCATGAGTAGAACTAATTTACTAAAAATTTTGTTTACATTTCGATCACGCCAAATGGAAGCATATCCTTAGAGATAGGTATAACACATAGAAAAATTCAATATTTCAGCACCTTTAAAGAAAATAGACTTCAATATATATTTACCTCTTTCAATGGATAAAAGTCAGTACAAGAGATAAAATAAAAATGCAAAATGTTTTTGTAATTTTCCTTACAAAATTCGAAATGCTTCAAAATGACGCATCCCTTAAACTTAGTGTTAAATAATTATATAAGCTGTAAACATTCTAGAATAACTTAATGTAATGATTCTTATGAACATAACAAATTTAATTTGGAAATTTTTAATATAATCTCCACTTGCTTTAATTATTAAAATTTAAAAAACTTCTGTCTTTGATTTCAAAGTTTGAATTATTAATTGCTGTAAACTTTTTCCTTCAAAAGGAAGTAATTTTGTAGTGTATATCTTAAAAAGACACAACATTCATGGCAACAATGGAAGTAATGTATTATAGAATTAATGTTCTATTATAATATAATGTATATTAAAATTGTATGAATTAAATTGTATGTTCAGTATAATGTATTAAACTAAACCAGTTGACGAGTTTCCGGATTTGTTACCTTTTTGCTTAATTGGCTAGATGTTTCGTGTTTCTTTTTTTTTTGTTGTTGTTGTTAATCTTTTTACGTTTAATTATTCTTCTTCATTATTTGTCACAATCACAGTTAAACATATTTTGTCTGTCAAGTTGTTCCAAAAGGATAATCTTAATACTAAAGTATTAAATATAATTACATTCAAGATCAACTTTAAATTCCATAGAAAAAGACTCATTTAAATATATTTTAAATTTTACAAAACTACAATATTTCTAAGGTCAGTTATTTTTCATTAACGGAGCCAGTATATGTTTTTGGAAAAAGGAGGCTGCCCTGACATCAGTGATTGTGCACAAAATCTCTATGTTTTAGAGAAAACCATTTCTGTTTACTCTGACATTTAAAATAATATTTTATTTAACCATAATCTTAGAGTTTTTGTTTTAAAGTAACACAAAATTGTTAAG
The DNA here is from genome assembly GCA_032207245.1 of Pardosa pseudoannulata. Classification (NCBI taxonomy): domain Eukaryota; kingdom Metazoa; phylum Arthropoda; class Arachnida; order Araneae; family Lycosidae; genus Pardosa; species Pardosa pseudoannulata. The sequence goes on from CM063508.1 coordinate 17,233,028, forward strand.
TGTATTCCTTTATGTTGCATAAATATGTCTGTTGTATTTGTCTGTAGCTAGTGGGAATGTATAATACAACTCTGGCATGGTTTCTGTTCGAAGAAGGAAATTTTTATAAGCTGGTGATGATTGGGATTAAATTACTACTTAAAAAATCTGTGAGAATATTGTAAATCATTTTACAGATAATAGGTATGTCTGAAGCACGGTAACTCAGTTGGCAAAGGCAACTCTCTCGTAACTGGAGGGTTGAGGGTTTGGAGCCCGAGTCGGCCTAAGATTCACCGTGTTCGTTAAAAGTGACTGGGATAAATAAAATAGGTTCGTGGTCACAATGTCTTCCAAGTTCTCAATCAATACCTCTGGGGGTGGCGAGTTAATCGTATGGGTCTTCTGCTTGGACCCTGCATCAAAATTACGAGGACCCACTTGAGTAAAAGTAGTACTTTCACCCTCGAGGTGCTCATCAAAACGAATGGCTTACCCCTTTGCCTTAATACGAGTAGTCTCCGGCTCAAACGGGCTTGATTCGACCTAGAGGTATAAGAAATAACAACAATAGGTATTGTCATTTTTTTCAAATATAATAAATATTGGTTTAACTGTCATAACGTTCCATTTAGTTAATTTTAATTCTGTTCCATTTAGTTCCCATTTAATTCTATAAGCTTCCCTCAAAAATTCCCTATTTGTAACTTTCCTGCCATGCTCCCAATTATCACGTTGGTGAGGCGAAAAATCTATTTTTTTATCGCATAATCCGCTCTGGATATTCAATCAGATGACATCACACATACCAGGAGCGTCACATGGTGTTCTCCTTGGCGAGCGCTGCATTGCAATAGTTTTATAATTTCGCCCTTTTGATGATATGACATATCCCCGCTCCACACATTGGCATGTTTTAGTCCTGCCCTTGGCGGTTTTCCCCCGTGTCACCAGACAAAAGGAATGTTGATGATTTTTGCAGACTGGCGGTTCTCATCCGAACAGACAGGATGGAAGAGAGAGAGAGGCCTGGATCCCGAAAACGAGAAAAGAAGCTTCGAGTTCCGTCCTCCATAATCATCATACTTTTTTATTCCATTTTTGTTTTTTCCTTTTTATTAATTTTTATCAATTGGCTTCTATTAATTTTTATTTAAACTTTATATTAATATCAATAAATGTATTAATTCAGTAACTTCTCCTTTCCTTTTATTTTAATGCCTATTGTGTTTTTTTTAATTTTAAACTTAAGTTGGCGAAAAGCCAAATTCAATTTATTATATTAAATATTGGGTTAAGGATATAACGTGTATTACCACTATACGTCACCCACTTAAGCACTTACTTATTATTGTCTTTTCTATGGGTTTCTTTTTCAGGTATGAACCTTTTTATGTTTTACTCGAGTCCTAGTTCCCCATAGAAAACCCATAATTCCACAGTCGACACCATACCAGAGAAATTACAACAATACCAGAGAACTTTTATTTATTGATTTGAAAAATTAAATAATAGAAATGCTGATTATTATTGTTAATATTGTAATACAAGGGTAGAATTGTATACACAATTGTTTGGTCAAAATATCCTTATATTAAGAAGTGTAAATTTATCAACTAACCACTTTCCTTCTATGAAAAAAAAGACTGAAATGACGTTAGTTGTCATAATAAATCATTGTTTCGAAAACAATGAATAAAAGACATAACGTTTTTTTACTGTGGTTATCAATTCCATTCTAGTTGAATATCATGGTATTGAAATACATTTTCTACACTTATCGTCATAAAGTTTTTTTTTAATATATAGAGTTAGAAAAATAGATATTTAAAGATCTTAGAGCTGTGAATATATTTACACCATTCAGTCTTCTCGTATTACCAAAGTAAACATGTCCACACTTAATTTCTTTTACTTTTGTATCATGATCAGTGAGGTAATTTTATGAATAGAATCATTTTGGATAAATATAAAGAAAAGTGTGGAAGTAACTTTAGTATCTATAGACAAACTATACAAAGAAAATGGCGTTTTCATTGAAGTAGATTAGTGTCAACTTTGTCCATACACTATACGCTTAGACTACAATACTTATTTAAAGAATTTTACACCTACTAGAAAAGTACAGCTTAAAAGAATAGTTAAAGTATATTAATTATGTTAAATTACTTAAAAATGACACTGTCAATAAAATCAAAATGAAATTTATGAAACCAATTATCATCATGGTCACTTTTGAAGAAGGTGGCCAAAATAACCCCAATATAAGCCTAATTTGGAAATACAGTTTCTTGATGAATCATGAAAAACCGATGAGGAATCTTGAAAAACTAAATAAAAAAGTTAAATAAATTAAAACAACATACCTTCGTGGCATTAAAGGTATTTAATTAGTCTCTTAAATCTATTCAAAAGATTTTAAGACCCACAACTAATACATCAGATGGGAAATATATGTACATTGCAATAAGAACCTGTCCATACCCAAGCAGCAAGGATGGTCGCCTAGTGGTTGGCCAATCATCGCCTTGATTGGTAAATGCTCGCACGTATTTTTAAAACGTCGATCTTGTGTCGGTGCGACGTCGCCTTCCGATTATTTTCTTTCTCCTCATATCGAAAGCTCGCCGGAAGTGCTGGGCGATGTCAAATTCTGATTAGTCGCGAGGAGGTTTATTAATGTGATTGGCGCGACATCAGAAAAAAACGCCTCCTAGATGGCGCTACAAATTTTAAACTAGTGGCGCGAAGAAGAAATCTGTTCATTCCATTAAGTTTAATCAACTCCGCTACATAGACTAAACAAGCGCTGTGCTACAGTTCAACTATCTTGGATTTACAGAGCATTTGAAGATGTAAACTGGGTAAGTGCAATTTTATTACTCTTATCCTGCATTTGTACATTATGTATTTGCTATTTAAAATTATTTATTTAGTAAGCAATTTTCTGTTAAATCAGTAAAATATGAAAAATAGCATTTTCACTAATCAATAGCTGCCAATACATACTTGTCGACTTGTACGGAAGTTCCATTCTTTATACAAATTTTGAAGATATAATAATAGTTAAAACGATTTAACATGAGCATTTTTTTGTAACACTATTGATAAAAAGTTTTTAAATAAGAGAAAATCAGCAACATGCAATTATTTGAAACTTTATTTTAATATATATATATATATATATATATATATATATATATATATATATATATATATATATATATATATATATATATATATATATATATATATATATATATATATATATATATATGAGCAATACTCCCCTAACCTTGTTTTGTGCTTTCAGATTTTTGTAAAGTGATTTTAATAATTAAAAATATTATTTGAGTACTATTGACTATACTAAAATATTATAAGCTCATGTGGAAACATAGACACATAAGAAATAAGAATTATGTTAGTAAAAAGTTCTTCATTGATATTTCTTTCAATTTTCTAGAAAAAAAAAGTAGGGCATGTTATTGTATAATTAATTGCACAAAAATCAAAAATTTGTCTATTTTACTTATAATTTTTAAGCATTCTTTCTTTGATAAGGAATTGTTAATTATATATATATATAACTTGTGAGTGTGTTTTAAGCCTAGATATTTATCTCCTGGGTTCAGTTTATGAATTTGTAAGATTTTCAACGTTAGTATGTTAGTAGTTATGCAATTTCTTATCAAAGGAAAAATTGTATTTGTAACTAAAGCCAAGTGGCAAGTAGAGGGTCATGTAACCTGCCTCTACGTATGCATAGTTTTGTCTTACTTTATTTAACTATGGGTTGAATGAATGCTTTTACACATAATCAAGTATTGCATCTAAACAAGAACTAAAGATTTTCAACGTTAGTATGTTAGTAGTTATGGAATTTCTTATCAAAGGAAAAATTGTATTTGTAACTAAAGCCAAGTGGCAAGTAGAGGGTCATGTAACCTGCCTCTACGTATGCATAGTTTTGTCTTACTTTATTTAACTATGGGTTGAATGAATGCTTTTACACATAATCAAGTATTGCATCTAAACAAGAACTATTGTACTTTGATTTCAGATTATCATGAAAGTATGTTATAATACTATGATGAAACTCTATATGTAATTAGTTTTGAGAGCATTTAACAAATTCTAATTTTTCCATTTAAAATAATTATTTGGTATATAGAATTTAAAATGTAATTTTTAAATAATTTTTTAGCTTTATGTGAGTATTCGCTTTCTCCCGGTGCAAAATGCGTACGTATATTTTACGCAGTATATTTTACGCAGGTGTTTAATTTAGCGGATGTTCATTATGGCAGATGTTCTGTGAGAAGAATGTTTAGGACAGGATATGGTTGGTACTTTACATTGATTGTTCTAAGAGGGTTGATTTTAATAAATTTATTAAAAGCTAGAAGTCGGAAATAATATTTCAATAAAATTGTCAATTCGTTCTAGAAACTCGATAAAAAAAAAAAAAAGAGTAAACTCAATAAGGATGCAAAATATGCAAATATATGTGTCCATCCATGCTTCCAGAAATTTCACACAAACATTAGAATAATTCCTCTAATTTTCTTGTTTTTAAAAATAAAATTTTGTAATAAATAATATAATAATCTTTGTAAATATTTATCAACGCATATACATTTATTTAACTCTTCCACTTAATAGTTTAAAATAACTAGTATTTCACTTTATATTATTTTATGTATCTGTTCAAAATGCAGCGAAATTTTAAAAATAAGTACTTTAAAATAAAAATATAGAAGTAAATTAAACATAGGAAAATGTTTAAATTAACATATAGAACAATGCTAAAAAATTTCAAGCAATTTAGATAGTTATAGAAAAAGAAATGGTAAGCAGAAAAGAAACAAAAATTCTTCCTTTTATATTTGCTTATAAGTAATGATTTTCCTTTAAAATAATTAAAATGTATTACTTACTCATTTATTGTAAGAATAAAGTTAATTCGTGAAATATTTATTTCATTTCAGTTACCTTTATTTTCAGCTGTAGAGTAATCCATAATCTTATCTATTACGTGAAACAATTTGAAAGGATGGAACATCGATTTCAAGTATGTCTGCCATTGCTTACTACTTCTAATTTTAAAGAAATTATTACAATTTTAGTGGAAAATTTATATGCTGCTACAGTTACAGCCTTCAATCATAAAAACTTATGAGCTGTTTCCTATAATATTTTTTTTTTTGGTAGCAGTTGTTGAAGGAAATATCTCTAATTTAGGAGCACTAACACTTTAAGATTTTTTCTTTTATAATCGCTAGTGTTTGTGCACTGGTAGCAGAATTTATTATTATTATTATTATTATTATTATTATTATTATTATTATTATTATTATTATTATTATTATTATTATTATTATTATTATTATTATTATTATTGTTTGTTTTTCTCAATGTGGTATGCTTAGCAGCGACATACACAAATCATCACTGCTAAGATTATTGGTTGCAAGAAAAAATATTAATTAAAAATTAATACAAAATGTGAATTAAAATTCTGCATATCTTTGTGTACATTTTAACGTCTGTTTAAGGAAACATTTATAAGTTTTCATCGCTTGTAACATTTTAATAATTCAATTTCATTATACATTTTTCTGTATACAGTTCAAAATAAAGCAATAACTATAAATACACAAAAAATGTGATTTAAAAGTTTATGGCCCCTTTAAAAATCATAGCTACCCTACTTTTAAAATAAATTTTGTGACTAAAAATTATTTTTGTGATAATGCATATAAAGCACAAAATTACTCTGGTCATTTTTAAAATGTTTTCTTTTTCAAATTTTTATTTAAACAGTTTTAAATTTTTTGTCTCATTTTAAAGAATTTTATATTTATTTCAGCATCTGTCCGAAACAATCGTCAATATCAGCATGCCACCGAACATGAAATGAAGCAGCAATTAAAAAAATAAACTTGTGAAGGTTCGTGAGGGTGGACATCTTCACCATAGTTAGGTTTGGAGCTCTACTGTCAAATATTTTGCAACACGAGGGATAATGAGACCAGGACCTATTGATTAAAGCTGATTCCGAAGGGCTACAAGCATCCATTCCATAGGGGGATTTTAACCTACGAACTACGGTACCGAAGGTCAGCACCTTAACCATTCGGCTGTAATTCTAATAATAAAATTAATGTAAATAACACTTGATGTCTTTGTCAATAAAGTTTGATTTGATTCCCTACTTTTTTTAAATGTTTTATTTATGCTTTAATCATGTTGGATATTTATTTACTTAAATGTAAATATTTTTACAGGACATATACAACTTAAGAAAGAATTTTTTATTCTGATTTTAAAAGAAATGTAAAATTTTAATTTTTGTGGTACTTAGGAAATAAATGAAATTTACATTAAGTAAGAGTGCTAAAATGTTTATTTGTAAGTCTAAAATATTTGTAATTAAAAGTTATGGATAAGAATTTAAATTTTGGTTTTTGAAACATTTATTTATAGTTTACATTTAATAACAGAACAGTCTAAATTAAGGTATGCTTGCTTTATCCTTTAAAACAGAAGATATATTTCATTCAGAAATTGTTGAAATATACTTCTTAAAACAATGTTAAAAATATTTACAATTATCACAGATTATATTACAAAGATTCTATAATTCTATTTTTCATGTCAGGTACAGATAATTTTTCACAGATGAATTACATGATTGAAGTGTGTATATTTTTTTCATCTGATATATACTGGTTTTAAATTACATTTTTGTTTGGATATTGTATTATTGCTTTGAAGAACAGAGAAAAACAATAAAAATGTTTTAAGATGTGCAAACTAACGCTTTAAAAAAGATTAGTTTCTGATATATAGTGAAATTTTTATGAAGGTATTTTGCTGTATTTTCAAATTCTCTTCTATTCAACATGATAATTTTTGTATTCATTTATTGAACTAAAGCACTGGTTTTTATTCTTACTAAAATTTCAGTATTAAGCTGAATATGAAATAAGTTAAAATTGCTATTATTATATTTTTTACTTGCAATACTGCAAGAAAAAATTATTTGAAATGTTTTTGAAATATGCTTTTGAATTAAAACATACAAATTTCTTAAATAGACAACATTAAGAAAATTAAACTATTATTTTATAATTATTCCTTTTTTAGTTGCAAGATAATTTTTAAATATGCTTTTTAATTAAAGAAATTCAAATTTTGTTAAATAAATAGTCTTGAGAAAACTAAACTATTATATTATAGAAATATTTGCTGAGGATTACATTTGCAGTACAAGATAACATTTTTTTTAAACATACACTCTCAAAAAGTAAAAAACAAGGTCGCTATACTCAAGAAAAATATGAAAAATCTTAAAAATTCCAATATTTTTAAATAAACTAGGAGAAATCTGGATAATTTCTGAATTATAACAAAAAGGTTTAGAAAACAGTTATAAACCTTTTTTTTTAATTTCCATGTTTATAAATTAAAACTGTATATAATTTCACACAAAAATGGTTACGGATTTAAGTTTCTTTTATTTTAGAACTGAATATTTTACTTTAAAAATTCAATTTTAATTCAAGGAAGTGAAGCCAATTTCTGGACAGAATTTTTTTTAAAACATTAGAAAACATAGAATTAAATAATCTAAAAGCATTTAATAATAAATCTAACAGGTCACCCATTTATTCACCGTATCGGGAAATAATTGGTAACATATCGGGAAATAATTGGCAACATATCGGGAAATGATTGGTAGTAAGTCGTGCTCCGATCATAAACATCGGCAAATGATCGGCAAAACTGTCTGAAACACGCGCCGCGGCCATGATCGCGAAATAATTGGCAACATATCGGGAAATGATTGGTAGTAAGTCGTGCTCCGATCATAAACATCGGCAAATGATCGGCAAAACTGTCTGAAACACGCCG